>CM072880.1:3542500-4067500 GCA_036937835.1 Pampus argenteus
CAATCTCATGGACTGAATAGAGACATACAGCACAAAGCTGTATAGGCCTGACATTCAGTATTCACTCATGAATACATCAAAGACTGACTTGTAACAAAGAGGGTACGCCGAGGCCTTCATCGCGAGCATGTTTTGATGAATATCCTTTTGTAGCCTATAAGCAATTACCCAGATATATCTACAGTCAACTTCATAATGCTGGGGCTAACATTAGTACAGTCTAACTGGTCTGTCAGGAGGACCAGAGGCCCTGCTGGTGGGATGCTCCTGTCTTTGCTGGCCTGGCCTTTAGACCCACAAAGAAAGAAGGATGAAAGGAGAGAGCGCTCTGTTTCCTGGGGCACCACTATCTCCTGCTCTCTGTGATAATCCTGTCTTTATGCCTGAGGGCCTTGATGGCCACCATGATGCCTCTGCTCATGTTCCTCCGCTTTTAAATTATGACCCGCTCTTTGTACTGTATGCATAACTCTGTTTCGAACCCTGCACACTTTTTTTGCGCTATTTTATACACCATATGTCCACTTTGGCAGGATGCTAAAGATTGCCTGGAGAGTTGGAAGCTGATGAAAAAAAAAAGAGAGGTGATTGTGAGAGAGAGAAAACATTTTTTTCTTTGTTTAGGCTCTCAATTTGTGCTGCCATTGAAGCAGACATTTTGATGAAACCTACATCATAAAGAAACGGTCATATTCTTGTGCCGTGTATATAAAACGGTGGATTGTTGTATTTGTGTTGTATTTTAGCCTCTTATTACATAACGGTGAATTGAAACTGAGGTAATTTCTCAGAAAAACAACCAACAGTGCAGTGAAATACAGCGAGGTCAGTTTGCCCCGAGGCAAGACTGGAGCAGCGGTTATTAATAACAGACGTGCAGGCAAAGAGAGCGTTGCACTCGCCTGGTGCACCCTGGGAGCCAGGTATAGTAAACCACCTCCTATACACCTGGAGAACATGCCACACCAGCAGTATTTGCAGATGTGTGTGTGGGTGTGAGTTTATATGCCTGAGAAAAAGACAGACATGTCAATATATTTCATGTCATGTTTTAAATATTAACATATTTTTTTGTATTGGGTGCATTTAATTCATGTAAAGTGATAATAGTCCAACTAGTCAAAGCGAGCTCTTACATGTCCCAGATCATGTGTCATTTGCTTAACTGCAAATTTGTTTGGGAATATGCATCACTAAAGTACAATTAAATAAAGTCCTTAAGGCGGGTCCTGATTTACCTGACTTGTCTACCAGTGTCAAAATGCACATGGTGCATTTCCCTAATTAAATTTGTGTTTAACTAAAGTTAGAGGGCTCCCTGGTGGGTTAATTTGTGCATAATACGCTCTAGGGTCTACTGATATGAAAATAATAGAAAGGTAGAGTTGAAGAATGATATCTTTGCACACCTGAGTGTTTGACAGGTATGTGGAAGGGCATCCTAACAGGAAGACAAATGGGATATATATATATTTTATTTCTATTTTTTATTTTGTACATATGTGAAAGAAGAAACTGTAATTACATGCTTACCCATGTTTTAAAGTTTTATTTATAGTCAATTAAACCTTTCACCAGTGAGTTTGATATATATTGTACCATGTACTCCAAGCCAGGTCTTTTTTTACCGTCATACAACCGTCTTTAGCCGTCTTGTGATGTGAACATGTGACATTACACCACATTAAACCCTCCCCTTACATCCAATCAAAAAGATAAACTGAGTTTAATAGGCCTTTTTTCTTTTCACAGCAGAAATGTTGACATGTCATTGCAGGAAATGCACAGGTGTAACTAATAACTCTAATCATGGCTCTATTCTATTTCAGCCATGCCAGTATCCATGATAGCATGCTTGCTCAGGGCACAATGATTAGTGTTATTAATCACACCTGCTCGTGCTGCTATGACATGTAAGAAGTGTCTATCGTTAAAAAGGCCTATTATAGATCAGTAGTGAGTTTGAACTTTCCTTTGGTACCTGGTGCTTCTCGGAGTTTCACAGTTTGTCACAGTTTTCTCTGTTTCATGTCATCTCTTCTTTTAAATATAGAAACTACTTTCTTCTTTCCGAAAAGCAACATTGACAGCATCCTCTGCCACTTTCTATTTATGTGTTGTTTAGCTAAGTCACCACAAGAGATGGTTTGACTAAGGCGTTACTATGGAAACCACACTTTTCCTTGCTCACACAACCTAGCAGTAGACGGGACAAGGTGTTTACATGCTTCACTGTCCCAGCTAATATCAGCATAAAGTATCCTAGTCATCAGGTTTCTCATAGTATGCATTTAAAACCAAAGGACCGTATCATTCCTATAATAGGTTATTGAGTGTGAAAACGTGTAAATCAATCAACTAAGGGCTCTTTTACAAAGTGGCACCAGAGGCAAATGCATTAATAATACATTTTATAGCACTTAAATTGAAACCTTATTAGCAAATGATCACTAGTAGAAACTTGCATAAATCTAAAAGGTGAAATCAACCCTGAAACAGAAGTATAACATATCTTTCCTATGGTTCAGGATAATAATCTAAACAAATCCATCCCAGTTAAAAAAATAAAAATAAAAATAAAAAATAAATGTGGAAATTTCAAGACAAGTTAGTGGTGAATACAAATGAAATGCAATTAATTGTCTAATGTTACGCTTAAAGGTCAAAGTCACTAAATTTATTTTCAGCAGAAGCAGTTTCTGGTTTTGCCTGATTAAACAAATTACTGCACTAATTCCTCATGTTCATACTAGCTTTACAGTAGTTTTATTATTTTCATACTTACTGTTTAGGCATATAGGTATTTGTATCGTCAAACTTAGCCTATTTATACCAGACAAACTAGTTCTTATGTAAAGATTAGTTATTAATAAATATTTATACCCACTAACTGCCAGATGTTGATGTTCTTAAAACAAGTCTATGGTGCTTTAAAGCCTGTAGTGACCATAAACTACATTTCCCATAATGCACGTCGATTATGTTTACCTGTGGAATGACGGCGGTTTTTCCCAACAAGCGTTATTGAGAATTATTTCCAAACGATCCCAAAATGTCCCGGAAGATGAAAGTTGACACTGATGGGAGACAGTTTTAAGAAAGATGGGACGAAAAAAAAAACCCCGGTATGTCTTTTGTGTTATGAGGCAGAGTCAGTCGTCAAAGAGAATAACCGACGTCGCCATTTTGATACCAAACACGGAGCTAATTATGCTAACGTTAGCAAAAGCCAGCTTTGTGTGAAAAAACCGCCTGAGCAAATATCTATGAAAATATAATATTTGCAACTTGAATAAGTAATAAATACAGAAACAAGATTTATTTAACAACATTTTAAGGAGTTGCTATTTTTTTATTTTAGGCTACATTTATACTGTTTTAGAGTTATGTCTGGCTCTTTGAGGGCTACTATTAAGCTAACGTAGCCCTATGTGAAAATGAGTTTTAAGCTAACTTAACGTTAGCTTGCTAATGTTTGACCTGTTTAGACTTAAAAAAAAAATAGATGTTGATATTATCTGACTTGGCACTTAACATGTCACATTAAAAAAAACACACTAAACCTCAAATTACAAAACTTTATGTCAATAAAATTAGCCTAAATTAGCAAATAATAGCTGTTAGCTTAGTGTAATTAGCTGTTTCCTCTGTAAACAGTGTACTACCCCAATTTACACAGTACTGAAGTGTTTACTAGCAAATTAATTTAAATTATAGTAAATATCTAGTTTGAAACAAGCTAGTAGTTTCTAAGAAAGTAGTTTTTCTCCTTCTCTTGTACCAGTTGTCTTCATGCAAATGTTGTGCACCTGTATGTGAGTGTGTTGTGTATTGAGAAATGTAAACACAATGAAATCTGGATCAGACAAATATATTATTTTTATTGGTAAACATTGACACACACATGTCCTGCTGAGTTATGACAAAGTTTAAAGTCAGTATAAATTTTCTAATGACATGTTCACTCCGTTTGGGCCGGCGTGGCCAAAAGACTGAATGTTGTAAAACAGAATGAAAGAGGGGATGCTTGTTTTTCATGTGTACTGCAGCTGTCAGCAAGTAAAGACGTGCAAAAGTCAGAATCAGAGAGACTGACCTTCAGAATAAGAGCGACTGACCTTCTCTTCATAGAGCTGTAGGCTGCTAAGTAAGTGTAAATCCTCTGCAGCTCTGTTATAACTTCCTGCCCTGCAGATTATCGTCTTCTTGTCAGACTGACTTTCAGTTTAGCAGGAAGTGAGGATGTTAAGGTGTGTTCATTGTATCAATCATTTACATTTGTATACATATAAATAAATACTTTAATATATCTTCCACTGTGGCATGAAAATGGCCAAGGAAAAGCCAGTGTCTCTACACAAATAGAAACATGGGCTTTCTAAATTTGCACACAGCTGCATATGATTTATTGATCCTTAAACGTAACTAGATATGCTGATGGATTTTTTTCTATTGTTACTGGACTCATTCCTTGTTTTAAATGCTTGTTTCTGAGCTGACATCACTAGTTTTGCCTATTTCTTATGATTTGCTATCTCAAGATTGACATCAAATTATTAAACCTGAGTGCTCACTATATGCGTAACATGTTCTCAGTTCCTGAACAGCCAGGTTAATGGTGTCCTCCTGTCTTGCAGGGGCGTGGTCCGAGTGGACATTAATCTACAGGATGTTGATATCGACCAGTGCTCCACTGACGGCTGGTTTGCTGGAACCCATCGTTGCAACCTGACCACTATGGAGGTGAGTGTGCCGAACACATGGATTAGACACAAGATTGATTTGCTCTGTAAAACTGAACTGTAACGTACACACATTCTGTCACATCTCTACGAGGCACTAAATGGAAAAGCACTAAATCCAGACATCTCGTGATAAACCGATAGTGAAGTGGTGATTCTTTAATGAAAGTTTTACAGCTAGCTACTACTTAACGACAAGCTGTCTTTTAGATGTATGAATGTGTGAAAATGTCCATCTTAACATCCCACATGTCAACATAATAGCATGTGAAGTTGAAGATTGCATCTAAATGCCACATGTTACATGTATTATATAGGATTAGTTTATATGACATTTATCCATATAAATTTATCCACCTTAGTGTGCCAAGGTTGCGGTAAAGAAATATGTTTTAGTCACACACGCTTTGTTAAACACACTCGCACCTCGTCTCAGTTATTACCTCTATCAAGGTTATGCTGTGAAGTATGATGTGTTTGTCTTTTAAAAGCTGAATGCTGCGGGTGAAACTAGGTGGAGTCTTTGGTTCAACATGAGCAAGGTTCACTTTATTGTACTGGTGATCCAGACAACTATCTTTTTTTTTTTTAGCCACTTGTCTACAAACAAAGACATAGAGACTTGATTTTCACATCTTCAGTCTGTTTACAGGGTCAAGAAATACATTTAACTTCAATTTTAAGTGATAAAAATAGGATTGGAGAATTGTTCAGCTTTGACAGAGGAGAAAATACCCCTGGTCATAATGGAAAAAAGGCTCAAGGCCTTGGGACATGTGGGCAGAGGTCATGACCAGAGGACCAGATGATAAAACTCGTTTTAAGAAATGTCCTATACATGTACTTCCATTTTGAGGCAAAGCTAGCATAGATAGCCACCGCTTAGCAGGAAAAGACTTGCAACTCAAAATATTAATATTGATTACAGCAGCTTTGAATAAGGAGAGAAGAAGAAAACTTACTCTTTTACCATGCTAACAATTAGACGAGCCACTAGCAATCCTGTGTTATATGCATATTAGCATATATATATATATATATATATTCTATCACAATGTATTTATTACTTCTGATTGCTTTCAGCTTTTCGCTAGCAGCTAGTCTCCTGGTCGATGCGCTCCGATACTTCCTTACCTGTTTCAGTCCCGTCGTTCAGAGTGATAGATTTTGAAGAGGTGCTGTAGATCAGACTGCTTCATAATGCATGTGATGTAATGGATTGCAGTGAGTCTCTTTGAATAATTAATCACTCTCTTTGTCTGAGTACTTCCACCTCTCTACGGACAGTCAATGCCAGAGACATTTGACATAGTGTGTGTGTGTGTGTGTGTGTGTCTGGCTAAAAGGAAAGAAATACATGTTACTGGTATAGATTTTAGCTGGGTTTGCAAAATAATGATCTCTGTGTGCATACAGTGCAGGCGTGTGTGTGCTTATAGCTGAATGATGAAAGGTGTTATGGTCACGGCATGTTGCAGGATGCGCCTTGTCTTGCATGACAGCTTCATCGTGCAGGAACTTGCTCATTATCGTCATATCTGCTATATAAACAACGCCGATCGGGAGAGATGTAGCGATAGAGATACGGATGTAAATTTAACAAAAGCAGCAGCGGTTTCAACAACCTCATTATCTCAGGGGAGACTACTGTATCGCAACGATTGTGTCATAATCCATAAATTACACTCGATCCCCTCACATAATACTAGTCTTGTGCATACAGGAATTACAGCATGACATTGACATCTTTATATCTATTACAGCTAGAAACCTACCTATATGCTCCTAAAATGCATGGTCAGGTGAATCAGAGGTGATGTGTGAGGCAGATGTCTCTCCAGCTATGAACAGAAAGCACAACTGCAGTGTAATCAAGTCTTGTAGGGCCGTGTTTGGTAATGTGATAAAACCAGAATTGCAAGGGATGCCCCCGTGTTTGCAAACAGGGATTCATTTAGTTTTTATTGCTGTATTTTTGTGTTTTTTTTTTCCCCATGCAGGTATTCCCTCTACATGTGCAGCAATTTGTTGTTTAATGAGTTTCTTTGGGGCCATTTATATAAAAAAGACAATCATTTCAGCCTGCTATAGATCTATGTTAGGGGTATTTTCTTTCTTTTACTGGAAACAAAACAGTTGATTTAGTTGGCGTCAGAGCAGTTTATTTCCTCAAGTGTTTCATTGACGTCGTCACGTTTTTATATCGCCCTCGGATGCTCTTTATAAATGCATTTACAGCAACACTGCGCCGCTACTTAAGACTCCACATTCTGTTTGGCATGCACTGCTCTGACAGGATTTATCCAACATCTATGAATTGCTTTCATCACACACCCACTGTTGTTCTTCTGCTTCTTACTGCAGCCACATTTTAAGTGCCGCCATTCCAGCAATTGAATTTGACAAAATGCAGTCGTTCCAGCCAGCCAGTCGGTTTCCCGGCCTCCCTGCACATCCTGCCTCTCAAGCTGCTGTTTGCCCAGCCAAGCATGCAGCCAGTCCAAACTCAGATGAAGGCAGATGCTATGGATGACTGATTCACTCGGCAAGCAGAGAAGGCTAAATAAAATGAGGCTCTCGGACTGCTGACAAGAAAAATACAATAACGCAATAACATAAAAAAAACCCTGTTAATTGAAGGCGGCGGATGCTATTTTAAAATCCAACAATTGTTACCAGTTTTCTTTCATTCCTCACTGATCATTTTCACAAAAGCTCATATCTTTTTCCTGTGGCGCCACATTTGACCTGCGCTTCAGAAAAGTCTTATCTAAACCCAGCAGGATGTGTGTGTGTGTGTGATGCTTACGAGCCTGGGAGTGGCTTGCATCAACCCACTATATGTGTATTTTATGATAATAATAATGGAGGGAAATGGATCTTAAAGCAGACTTTAAAGTGCCCCTCTTTTTGTGTTACTTTCTGTTTATTTTTACATATGATGATATGACAATGTATAGCAATCAGATGTATTATAAGCCACAGACCAGTCACTGCATATGTTGAGCCAAGAGCAAACATTGTGTTTTCTTTGATTAAGCATGCAGCCATGACTTATTCCAATCACAGTGAAACAGGATGAATCATTACAGAGCCACACGCACGGAGCCCGAAGATTATCAACTGCAATCTCGACTTAATTTCCTGCTTTAAAAAAAAGAAAGAAAAGGTATACATGCTGTTTGAGGTTGACGTTTCCTCATCTTTTTTTTTCAACCTCTCATCTCTCACTAATGGCACTTCCATTAGTGTGTTTCACCGTTCTTCAAAAGTCTAGGACTTTGCCACCCTGGGGGCACCTTTCATATGAGAATGCAGCTGTGGATGATGATGAATGTTTCAATCAATTAGCTTATTGCTCAGAACAAGTGGTGGGGCCCTGAGGGACTGTAGCCTGTGAAAGGCAGTGACACATAACCTGAATGATTACTCCAGCCGGCACATCAAGGACTCCTGACTCTGTGCTGTTGAGAATGAGGGCCACTGGTTAGAAATACACATTCATAGACCCAAGAAAGACATGAAGACTGCTGTTGAGCTTTGACCATACAAACAGGAAAGTGTTGTGCACTTTAGATATGACAGATTTACACAAGAAGCAGGAGAGCACTCTTCTAACCGTCTAACCGTATCTTTCTCTAACCCTAACCAAGTGGTTTTTGTGTCTTCATAGGTAATAAAAACCTTCTCTAATTCGGAAAGACTCTCTAAATTTGTATTTGATCATGTGATATTGCGCAATCAACACTGATGCTTTTATAATTACGAGTCAACAATAAACAGACTATTGACACGGATTAATTTGTACCAATAGCTACATCTCAGTATGTTGGTCCAGACTAAAAAAATCTCAAAAACTATTAAATAGATTTATTTTTTCCTTTTATGTGGTGTTTTCTGTTATTTTCAAACTGAATTATAGACTATAGATATTCCAGCTCTGTCTGAATCCCTGTTACATTGTGACCTTGGTTCACAAGGTTGTCCTGGCCCAGCGTGCTATCATCTCAATCACACGCTAATTTCTCCACCGTGTACCTTGTGCTGCTGAACTGATAACACCATCAGTGTTAAACAACTGCTGCTAGTCTCCTGCTCTCTCCACGCTAACCGTCTGCTTTCCTGCCTCTCTCTCTCCTGTACCTGCACACAGACACTTGTTTTTGTATTGTACATTATATTGACTTATATTCGTTCATACCTCAGCCTATGTGGTCTGACACTCTAGGACTCCTCAGACATAACCGAGACGTCGTCTTTGGCCAGTTTGTGTCCTCAAATAGCTTCTGTCCCTATAATGTGACTGCATGAGCAGTGTTTCCTCCATATGTTGAAATTCTAAACATAATTTTGTCCCCATAAGGCACTTTGCAGATATATTTCCCCACAGCGTGACTGTGTTATAAGATTTTTGTCCCTACAGTGTCAAGAAAATCATCAGATTTTTTTCCCCATTCGGTAAGCCTTATGGGAGCAGGTATTTTGAAGACTGTCCTTCCAAGAAAAACAAACACAATAGGTCATAATGTCAGTTGCCCAAAAACAACATATAGTTTCTATCTATCTGCTGCAGTACTGCTGCAGTAGTTGGAGGCATTAACTGTCTCCTTATCTATAAACAGTGGTCTTTTACATCAGTAGAGACTCCAGTGGCGACCCAGAGCTATCCATGTCACCCTTTGTGTCTGTGATTTACATCTTACTGTCTATTGTCCTTCAATCTCTACTAGCAGCTGCCTATAAGTTACAAATATCAGACAAAGGTGGTGTATTGTATTGGCAGGTACTGTATGATAACAAATCCTTTATCTACAAAACCCAGGAGTGGCTGCAGAAGAACAAACGGTACCAGTCAAAAGTTTGGACACATTCCCTTGAATGAGAAAGTCCAAACTTTTGACTAGTACTATACATTTAGAGAATCTCGGCACCAGAGTGTAATGTAAACACCAGCTGAACCAACACTTGCGTGCACAAGAGGCAGTATGTGGTTGTTTTCTTGTTTTGGTCGGTTCATTCATTCAGCCTGAGACATTCATTAACCAGTGTGTCACAAATAAGATTGATTTGTGTATCAGAAATGTTGCAGAGGTTTTAGGCCTCATTCTGTCCTATAATGAGGTGTCTTTTATGCTTAGCCTTTAGCCTTTAGCAATCATTTTCTATGAGGTATTGTCAATTTTTTTTTCCCAACTGGTGCACATACTGTAAATGAAATGCAGTATGTGCACCATTGAAATGCACTCTGAACAATGCATAAAAATCAATGAAACATGAAATGAAATTAAATGTTATTTTCATATTTCACTTAATTTAATAGCTTTCTTAAGCAGCTCTTTTCTTTAATTTCTGTGGTTGAATGGATTCCAGGTTGTGAAACTAATTACATAGTGTCTACATACCTTTACTTACACAAAAAATATTGCAATACTTACCTTTCTTCCCAGTTGAACGTTACACTATTTGGTCATGGTGTCATGTAATCATGCATAAATGCCTAAGATATAGCATTTCACATCTAAATAATGCCATTCTATGCTGTGACTTGTTATTGTATTTGACATGCCGCATACTCTGTAAACTCCCCAAGTCTCCTGCGATACACATTAGTTGAGCAACGGTGAATAACGTTTATCTGTTTCTCTCTGACAGTTTCCCCGTCCAAGTGTTCCCTCTACACCCATTCAACAAACATGCTTACCCCCTCATCTGCAGGCCCAGCCGCGTATTGTAGGATAAAAACAGCAGTCTTTTTTAGCACCTTGGGAATTACCTCTACTGTTAGAAACACAGCATTGTAGTGGGGCAGGGATTCCCACAAGAGACCCACGTCAAAGGTAGATTCACACCAGGCCATGGCCTCCTTTCAACCTGCTGATCTTGTTTCAGCAATTTGGTTGTCTAAAAAGGCCTCGAAGCATCCTAATTAACTACGTTTAATGCTATGTTGCCTATTAGAGTATGTTCATGAGCCTTATAAATAGGGTAATTGCTAATTATCTACAGTGATCTCACCAAAGCTGTGATTATGCTTCAGAGTTGATAAGGGTGCTTGATAGGAAGGAAATAGACTACGTACTGCTGTGCAGCAGTAGATTTAAGTTCACCCTTCAATTTTAGCAAATCCTTTTGTGCTGGGTGAATTACGCAACACAGTAGTAAGGTAGTGGAGAGACCAGGACGTTATGCCCTATACTCAAGGCAGGAAAGTTTCTTTTTTTAGTAGGAACAAAAATGAATCAGTTTCTTATGGATGAATAGAGAGGATGATTTCTCTGCAGTGATGCATCGTGGAAACTAGAGAGAGAAAAACAACAACATGTTTTCAATGTTTTTATAGAGACTGTAAAATTTAACATCCAATAACATGTCACACAAACAAGCTCTCAGGTCAAAATACTTGAATATTGTGGGAAAAAATGTAACATTTCATTATTGTCAACATGTCAAAAAATATATAATCATCAAATATAATGTCATCTTATACGACGTTTACAAGGGCTGCAAAATTAAACAGATCATAAAATCCGTAGATTAAAAAAAAAACAGATAAAACCAGATAAAAGAAGAGAAAAAAAGAAATAAAAACACTTCAAAGGAAATACAAACTCAAGTAAAATCAGGATAAAAGTATGTTTTTAACCACTGATATAGAAAATTCAAATCTCATATTGGTCAGCACTAAGATGCTATGTATCCCGCAGTCCTGTCCTCGGGGGTGTTTCCGATGAAAACATCAAGGTTGAGAGCTTCTGGCCATAACGCAGTGGGACGAGAGATCACAAGACACTTCTGGTTTTAACTCTGGCCCCTGGCGGTGCAGCCCTTCCTTAACCACTGTCCCGCTAATTGGATCTGTGGATAATGCAGGAACTCAGAATTTACATGGCAACACTTTGAAGACTTGAATGCACTCGCCCCCGGGTGCAGTCTTACATCCGCTCTGCCCAGCCTCGTTGGCGGCACACCGTTAAAAAAAAACAAAAAAAAAAAAAACTGAGGCAGAAGGCAAACATTCGGTCCAGGGAGGACAGGAACAGAGTGGAAGGTAGAGGTAGCATTTGTCTAGGGACCCGTGAGATTGGATGGGAAATGAGTACAGCCTCATGCTTATAAAGGACCAAAATAAGACAAACAAAGAGTGAGCGATGGAGAGAAAGAGACAGAGAGACAGCACAGACGTAACCCCCAGTTCAGGTTTTACTATGCTGGTAACGTTAACCTTATCCTGCAACTTGGTGTACAGATATTCAGTTTAACGAATCAATCATTTTAGAGAGTAGAGCTCCAGAATAAAAATACAGGCCTGGCAATATGCATCATATGTCCTCTTTAAGGTGAGCAGAGATAATGAACATACAGTAAGCTACCGACGCAGTAGTTGCCTGCTACAGCAACTGTTTTGTTCTAATTTAAATCCAATAAAAAAAGGGTTACTGGAGTTACTAATCACTCCCACAGATTGCATGTAAGTAAGAGCTCCTGTAGTGTAGGGTGAGTCCTATAACCATGACGCTATATGTGCTCGTCGTCCCTGGAAGCTGCTATCAGGATGACAGAAAACTTTGTGCATGCCTGATCTCTGCTTGCGCCCGAATGTGCTCATGTAGTGTATGTAATCGTGTACGTCCGCTGTCTGTTGCAAGTTGGAGGAGTTAACATTACTGTTCACTTTACCGTGTACACACGGAATAAATATGTGTCCGGCCAGCTGGCTTTGACACTTACATAAGCTGTGAATGTGATTATAAGAGCATTGTCCTTGTTGTGTGGAGCTCTAAGGAGCTGTATGTATTTACTAGTCTTAGTCTGATGCCAGTGTTAAGCTCCCTCCAGGCCTGAGTGTTTATCTCATTGGTGTTGAGGCTTTGGTCTTTGGACAGCACCCAAAGCGAGGCCCCGCTGTCCGTGCAGCTCTGCTCCAGCTAACTCCTGCTAGTTGACCTCGTTTAAAGTCCTGGCTGGATGTCTAGCTGTCCCTCTGAGCGCCGACACTCAGCCATCCTGCTCTCTGCTGTGTGTCTCTATGACTGAGTACGAGTAATTCCCAGGACTGAAATTTTAGTCTGACCCAGCATTGATTTATTTAGCTCAGTCTCTGCCCAACAGCTAAAAAACAAAAAACAAAAATCAACACAATCCCAGTCTGAAGCAAATATATTGACCAAAGTCTCTACTCTCTCTCTCCATCTCTCCCGTGTCAGTCGCTTGCTCTCCCTCAAACACAGACGGATGCTGGTTCACTCGTCATGTTCTTGCTGCTCAATCCATCATGAAGTATTAGGTAACCAGTGAACGGACTGTACCTTACTCTCTGACAGCAAATTAGTCAGAGGACAGCCTTACTTTATGTTGTACTTTATTTCTTATTTAGTCAGTATTGCAGTTCTGTTTTTCCATTATCTGCTTCTACAAATAGAAATACTTCTGTTATACTTCTGATGTACTCTGAAATGTTGAAGGATTTTAAAGTTCACATCATTTTTGGTTATAGAATATAGATATAGAAACATAATGAGACTATACTATATGCCGAATATACATATTTAACGACTATAATACACTATATACTGGTGCAAGTCAGGTGGATATTGCACATTTTAATACACTTTTAACACTACAGCCTTATTTGGTTTAGTATGACCAGTTGCTAAAGGTGATAGTAAGGTGCAGAATAGTCCGTGGATGTTAATATACAGTATGTATAATATATAATGTGTATACTGTGCGTCTTAGTGGAGCCCATTGAGTCCCGTTGGGCCTACAATAAGTGCTTATACCTCTAGTTTGAGTAAAGATAAAGAAGAAGGACTCCAGCAATGTAGCATTAGACGTCCATTAGGCTGGCAAACTTACAAGAGACAGATAAAAAATAAAAAAAAACTCAAAGCAGCAGACTTTTAGTCCCTGCAGCTTTTTATTAGATCCACCATGTTTTTTTGTTAAAATCTGCACTCCACAGACCCAAGGCGAGGTAACACTGACATCGCTGACAAAGCTCCTCCTGAGCCATAGAAAATATTATACAGCAGTTTTCAAAGGCAGAATAGTTACCTAGATTAAAAATAAACAGATATTTATGCATAACATTGGTGGATTCCTCTTTAATATTTATCTGTATATGCATTTATTTTATTTTTTGTGTATCTAAGTGTCATAAAAAGCATTACATGATGCTGCAGTGCGTAACGGAGCGTGTACAACTCCAATGTTTTTCTTCCTTGAAAACAAACACCTGCTCATCGTCTAATTTCCCTGGTGCCTTCACACACATCCTGAGACTGCAGTTCACGGCACATGTAAACACACACACACACACACACACACACACAACTGTACTGTATAGTAAACTGCCCTCTAGTCAAGTCTTCTTCTTCTAACCTCCTTTCTGTGCATTCTATAGTTCAATCGGTAATTATTGAATGATAAGCTTTCCTCTGGGTTTATGTTGCACTCGTGAAGTATCATTACAAATATCTACAGAGGCCTATTAGCAGTTGATTAGGCACTGTGCTGGACCGGAAGAGCGTGGGTTTATTTCAAGAAGATGGAGAGTCCTCGGCAGGCCCTAATTAGCAGGATGGAGCTAGTTCCTGATTTCCTGGTCAGGTGGAAGACGCCTGGCCTCCGCATCAATTAGTGCGTCTCTCAGAGTTGGTTTTATTCCCCTGCTACATGTCACAGAGAGGTGAAGGAGGAGAATTATTGTGTTTGATGTCAGGAAGAAGCATATGTAGAGTATATTAATGTATATTAATGCAGTGATCTATAGGATATATGCTGTTTTCATTGTTGTGTTTTACATGCTCTTCTCATTTTGTGATTATTATTCTTACCGCGCGGCATAAAGCATAATTTTTATTTATCGCACATGAATAAAATTTAAATTTTATATTATAGAAAATATATTTAACAAACAAGAAATGTAGAGGTGGTAAATATTGTATTCAAGACCATCATCAACCACAAGCCTGTTAACTTACTTGTAAAATCCTTTTGAAAACTGAAAGTCTTTACTGAATCACAGCTGCAAGTGGCCTTATCATGTGGCACTGCTTCACCAAAATGAATAAAACCTTTTAGGCTTCTCCACGCTCAATGCTAATCCACATTCACTGTCAATGTGCAGTTCAGAGGTCACACACAATAAGAGGTACTCTTCCAAAGCGAGGCCGGGGTCAACAGTACGGCTCCCAAAGTCATAAAAACGAAAAGCCGGTAATTGGAATCTATATAACTCTTCTTCTTCTCATAGCAATACCACTAAACAAGCTGGTCTCCTTTTAAATTCCTAGTGTCAGGCAGGGGCATGCTGATGCATTGTGGGAAATGTAGTATATAGAGGCAAATTACCTGAACTGAGGAGCCATATAAAAAAGGAGTTTTTTTTTAACTCTAAATCATGCAAATATATTCCAGTAGAGCCCCAGAATAAAAAATATAGACATATAAATGTGCATTATATGTCCCCTTTAATGTATGTTTGATTACATTTCAGGCAACATTAAATTCAGAATTGAGCACAAGCATGTTACAAGCAACACTGATGTAAGAAAGTGCATACAAGCCAACGAGAGAGTGGAGACAGCGACTGTATGTTGGGTCTATTTCTGAGTCTTGCGACCTGTTATAAGTGCTCTGTCGCAGGCAGACCGTGCTGCTCTGACAGCGTGACACACCACGATAAAAAGACTCTCGCTCGCGGTCACACACATGTCACCATGGCAATTAGCATGTCAGAGTGCGCGTGATTGAGAGCTGCCACAGCTGGGATGTAAACAATAATGAATGGTGCTGGTAGGGAGACCTGGGGTGTTGGAGGCATACAGTACAAGCTCCCTCATATGTGACTGTCATAAAGAATAAATGATGCAGATCATATTTACTCTGCATCCACAGATAATGCAGGTGACGGGAATAGATGCACTGAAACACACTGCTAATTATCAACTCAGTTTTAAAGGGCAAATGACATTATATTTCTTACATTCATATAAGATCTAATCAGAAACAACAGATAGAGATTGTGTAGTCAAACACATTATTATCAATCATATAGACCTAATTAATTATCCGTTAACGTGATGTGATTTCTGCTCTCTGGCAGCACAGTTGATGCCTTCAGCTCATTACGGAAAGAACAATATGGCTGCCTGAGTTGCTCGCTATCAACAGAACATCATCAAACATAATTAACAGCATATGTCATGCAGATAGAAGTAGGTCACTGCCTGTGTATGCTTTATTCAAAATAGAACAGTATGTTGTCTTAAAGGGAAAAAAGCTATTTAGCTGTATATATTGTTTATTCAACAAAGATATAATGAGAGCGTTTAATTCACGTTAATTATACTGGTGTATTGATTTTTAAAATTAGATTTAGGAGGGCTGCATCGTTTCCTCATTGATTCATCTGCAGATTGTTTTCATGATGAATCTTTTAGTCTATTAATGTCAAAAAAATTGTGAAAAATGACCGTCGCAATTTCCCAGCGCCATAGGTCACATCTTCAGGTGTCAGGAAAAGCAGGACAATAGAAACTTTGACTTAATGTATAGGGATCTTAGTCAATATCATTGTCAACCAAGGACTTAAAGGTAGCTTGTGAACATTATTTACATACAATGTTTCTCACCAAAAATCATGTGTACACTGTGTGTGTCTTTGAGGCTTTAGAAAACGTTTTGAGTATATTTCATTACCCATAAAACATTAGCAGTCAACAAAATCTCTGAGGCTCCGTATACCTGAAGGAAAACCTTTACAGTTTTGGACCAATTTTACTGATCGTGCGTTGAAATGAATCAGGCTGCTGGCTGCACCGCTGCCGCTGAGATTACATGTGACTGATGGCAGGTAGCTGCGAGGCAGGCTGTGCAGTCTGGGCTGCTTCTCCGTTCAACATACTCCACATCCGAGCCCCCGCATCCATCACCGCGGCTAGCAGAAGTGGAATTCACTGCCAGGGCTATTCCTGGCGGTCACACACATGAAAAATATGCATACTGTCTCACACACACACACACACACACACACCTGTCTTCTGACTGTTTCTTCCAGTGTCCCTGTGAGGTGGGCATATTAACAGTGGCAGGCAGGAGCTGCAGCACGCTCCACCTGTCCTGAGGAGACAACTGTTGGGGGAATCAGAGATGAAATTACTGTCCTGATTCACGTTGTACCACAGCGTTCATTTAAAGCTGCGCCAAGGCAGATTGTAGACATCACCTTATATATTACACAGTGTTAATATAAGTTCAATGAAAAGCAGTGCTAGTTGCTGTTTGGACAGACGCCTTTTTCTAGTTTCTAGTGTGACGCATTATTAAATTCATGGTGTCTGGGACCTTTTATTCATCATTAAAATCACTAGTGTTAAGGGAATACCATGTATGATGGTCGTATACATTCAACACATCTGGGACGAATGTTTAAACATATGCTAAATATATATATATATATATATATATATATAAGTTAATTGAAGTTGAAATGGCAAAGTACTGCACACAGGTTAGAGATTTTAAGATCGGAAGGAGCCTTTTCAAGGCTGTCGCCACTGAAACGATGGGCCATCTTCTGCAGATTAGTGTAGTGCCACTTTAAATGCTTCGGCCTCTTCAGTGGAATTTGTTGGAGGAACTTGTTCACTGAATAGTAACCTGGTAATTACCTTGTGCTTTTGAGCCCTGGCTGGCCTCTCCAAGGCTTTGACTGAGGGCCTATAGACTCACAGGCTGAAAAATGCATTTAGACCTCACCAAGGACCTTGAGAGATAATCACAAATAGCTGCCTCTTAAAACGAGCAGAGTCCAGTCCGCTGTGAAGAGCATCGCAGTGACTGGTGCTTCATTTAGACGCTGCCACTGGCCTCGCCTCCAGATCTCACAGTCAGGTCACAAACACTTCATAGCATGTCAAGTGTCAGCTGAAGTCCCGTTGCTATTCTGGGTCCCTCGTCGTTTCTTGGGACTCGTCAGTCATTATCATCCACCTAAAAAAAAAAAAAGACAAAAAAACATGTGTTGTGTTGTGTGAAAATAAGACCGCTATATATATTTTGAGGCAAAAAGTGAGAAAAATAATAAGTAGAGCTTTATGTCAATGACCCAAATGATGGAATCTAATTCCCGCAAGAAATGGAATTAACGGATCTCCTTTAATCATGCAAATTAGGATGTTCTTAATTTAGATATTAATTATATCTTGTAATTTGGCAAACAGCACTGCCAAGGATGCCCCCTGACGCCCCTTGTGTTCTCAGCAGCCCTCAGTTTGTCTTCTATCAGACTTTCAGTCAAATGGAAGAAGCTTGGCTAATTTAATATGGAGTGGCGAGACAGGAATCCTACATCTTAAATAATTAGACCCTTGTCCTTCGCACAAGACATTTGATCCCTCATTCTGTTCACTGACTCTCAGCCACTTTGCTTTTTGGTTTAGTATTGACATACTTTAATTGCTTTTATATTGGTGTCTTATCAGCCTCTATCGTCCTCTCTCGGTAATCGATGTTGATGTGCGTTTTGTTTCTTTCTTCGCAGTGTTTGCCGATCCAGGGTCATGGATTCGTCTTAGACAAATACAAGTGCCACTGCAAGAAAGGATTCTACCATCCCAGCAGAGTAGCTGTCAATGGCTTCACAAGTAAGTCAGTTACAAGTCACCTGTTTCAGTGATAGCAGATAAACTGTATTCATCTCTACTGTACTGTAATGAGGATGTTTGATCCCAATTTTTTTTCAAATTGCAATATTGCATGTTCATTTTTAAATCAAGTTACAAGGAAACAAATAAAAGTGGCTCCATAATATATACCACATTAATTCCTCCTGTTCATCACAAGCTACTGAAGTGAGTCTTTATCCTACACAAACCCTCAGGTGCATTTGAGACTTGAAGCTCATCAAAAACGAGTCTATTTGGAAGAGCGAGTTTGCGAAGGTCATTTTTATCATCATTTATATGTTAATCTGCCCCTTATATTGTATCTTAATTTTATAACTACGTTAATAAAACAGATGCCCTGTCTGAAAATTGAAGTAGCCTCCTGTACCTGTGGAGGCTAATCAGGCTCGAGATGGGAAATATCTTTTTAATGGAAGTTACTTTTCCCAGTTTATTCTGCTGTCTGCTGTGAGTTAATTAAAAAAGGCTTTTGCAAACACAGAGCCCCAGTGGTTCTCACCTGCGCTCCATCACTCTCTCCGCCACACTTCCATTTCAATCCACTTTCTCTCCTGTCTCATCCCACTCAGACCTTATATAGCATGTACCTCTGTGTCTATCTCAATTTTGCCCCTTTCCCTCCATCCTTTGCTCATCTTATTGCATCTATTTTTTTTTTACCCTAAAACGTTTTCCCTTAATGCACAGAAAAGCAAAAAAAAAAAAAAAAAAGAAAGTGTGCTGTCTGCTTCTGCTTGCCTGAGCTGTTGCTGCGATTGCACACAAACTGTTCATGTGTGCAAGTCTGCATTAAAGCTCAGTGTGTGTGTGTGTCTGTGTGAGAACACAATGATAGAGGAGAGGCATGACTGTTAGCGAGGCGTAGTGCTGCAGTCTAGCCCACCATGGGGCCAATAACAAGCCTGTTAATCCACAAGGGGACATCCTTGACACTCCTTTGCAGAGAAAGCCGGTGCAACTCGCTTCCCTTTGTCTCCCAGTGATCTTCCACTGTGGATCTTGCATAATATGCAGGAGAAGTTACTGTGAGCTAAGCTTCCTATGACTGTCAGTCAACTGTTTGAGCAACAAACCAATGATAATGAGCCAGAGGATGTGACTCAATGCTACGGAGATAAGTAGTCCTTTTGAAGGATCAATGATGTGCAGAGTCACAGCTTTGAAAAATAGGCCAGTTTCTTTTTAAAGGCAAAATCCCGGCAGACAATGAAGCCTCTACAAAAGCTCGATATAAGTCCGCCATTCTTTATCTGTCCAACCACATTGGCATCTCTCGGGGGGATTTCTATACAAACCAATAACAAGCCCATTAGCTTCTTCTTGTCCCCTGGGTTGATTGGTTTTTTTACCTTTAGTTTACTCTGGACGGCAATGGCGATCTGTCGGTTGGTTGGTCGGTTCACCCCTTTAGTCCAGACTGAAATATCCCAGAAACTGTTGGATAGATTGCCATTAAATCAACGGCCAACCCAAAGGATGATTCCTGATGTCTTTGGTAAGGCTTCTTCTGGATAGATTGACACAAATGACAATATGTAATGTCAGAGGCTTCAGCTTCGTGGAGTTTCAGCTCATTGTTTAGCTGTATACTGTTTCGGTCACTGTGCTCATAGAGTCATTTTCCACCACAGCAGGCAGCTGTTTTCAGAGAAATCCTACTGTACACTGCCTGCCCAGCACCAAATGGAAAACACACACACAGTTGGTGACTAGCTGGTGAACATGGTGGAGCATTTAGCAGCTAAAGAGACATTATATTACATTATGTTTCCCTCAGGAGTTGGTAGAGAGAAAAAAACAGAGCTAAAAGAGACACGTTCACCAGGTGAATGATAATGTCGCTCTGTAAGTGCTGGATGTGGAAATAAGCAACGGTTTGCTAACAAATTCAACATATCAGCTTAAAGGTTTATGATATGTGGATATATTTACTTTCACTACCCAGATCTTACGCCTGTAGCTTCAAAAAGCACATCTCTTTATGCTTTGAGTCAGTCTGCCCTTTACATTATCTGGACCTACCGTTGTTCCTGTCCTTTATAAAATAACTAAGTGCCGGCATATGTTTTTTTTTCCCCCAAGAAAGCTGCAGTCATCAGCCTTGTATGATATTCCAGTAACTGAACAAGGTGCAGCAGTGTTGACTTTTCATGTTCGCACATATAGATCCGTCTCCCTTGTGTTGACACAGTGTCGATGAATCCTTGTAAGGTCAGAGTGGGATAAGAACATATATACTCAGGAATCTGTCATAGAGCCACTTCTTCTCTTTTGCTGTATCTTTTAATACTGATCTGAACATCTTCTAAAGAAAATTCAATAACAAGGAAGCTTTAAAAATGTATAATATAATATTATCTGCTTGTGTTCTCTGTTACAATTGTGGGTAACAGATGAAATTCACTTTTTGTAGGAATACCGACTGAATAATGTCAGCAGTTTTTCATTCTGAAATGTGAGAAATCTCCAAAATGTCTTAAGGGGACTCTAGAGACGTGAGGAGATTTTCTTTAGGAGATGTTGGAGATCAAAACAGGCCTAAAAGTGAGAGTGAGTGAATATTGGTGTCCAGAGAAATGACTCCAAATGCTGTTAATCTAGACGTGTAAATACACGTTCACCATAACAGCTTCAGGATCGTATCTGAGCTTCAAAATCAGCTTTAAAATGAACAATGAGGAGGGTTTTATTGCAAAATAATGATACCTGTGGAAGTTTGATAAACTCAATACATACATAATATAAGAGATCAGATTTCGTGCCTTGAATAATTGCTTTTTGCTACTGTGGATTTTTGTTTACACTTTTTTTTTTTTGATTACACTTTACTAACTAATCAGTCTTGTCTTTGACAGGGCTGGGGAGGAATGGGAAAGGAGCCGACAGCGGCCCCAATGCGGACGAGGGCTCTTCCAGCGACTGCCTGCCGTGCCAGCAGGACTGCGCCTACTGTAAGGATGACACACCCTGTGTGGCTCGAGAGGACAGCACCCTCCGAGTGGCTGTGCTCTCCTTCCAGTGCTTCTGCATGTTGATCGTCTTCGTCAGCATGGTGCTCGTCTACCACTTTCGCAGGAATAAGGTTGGTATTATTACATGCTCAAAACAAACATTTATTGTAGACCTGTGGAGTTTGATATGTTTATTATAATTTAGTTGACATAGTAGATTTGAATAGGTTTAGAGATATTGTTTTACGGGGGATTTTAGTAAAGAGTAAAAGTTTGAACAACCTTTATTTAATTCACAACTATAACATATTCATCAGTGTTTGATGTTTTCTAAGCCATATGGTCATCAAAGCCCTTTGAATGAATAAACTAGTGTGTCCATATGTGGGCGGTCACAATAAAGCTTTGAAATCATTTCACACAGCTCAGACGCGACAGATCGACCCAACATCAGCAGCAACCAGCGTGTGAAAGCGAATTTACTCTGATTCATACATCGGGCCCTGAGCTAAAGGCTTCATCTTTCATAGTCTGAGTGGTAATATGTGGGTTTACAACTTTGTAAAAGAAGATGAGAGGTATATTGCAACATCTGCGAAATGTTATGAGCCAATGAGTCTAACCTTCAAGGTCTCCTGCAAACGGGCACCCAATGAAATATAAAATCCATCTTTATGGTGAATAATTTTAAAATTTATTATGGCTCGAATGTTTCCACCTCTCCTGTTGACATAACCAATAATGACACTGTAAATAATATCTTATATATAATATCCAAATCACCAGTCGACCTTGATTCATTCCTTCAAAGGGAAAAAGGTTTCATGAGTTTAACAGTTACTGACTGTAGATACTGTATCATACTGCGTTGAACTGCTGAGCTCAGTTTAAAAGCCTTTCTGCCTTAGTTTTGACCGAACTCATGAAATCCTCTGAGCCTCTAGTCTGTTCTGTCAATTAATTGGCTTAATTAAAGGCTTCGTCTTGAGCATTAGACATGTGAGGATTAACCTGACAGACTCTGCCATAATATCAACCAGAGGTGAATATCATTTTAATAAAGCAACTTTTAGATCCTCCAGGGCTTTGTCGTATAATTTTAAAGACCTCTTATGTATCCACATGAATCTCATCATAAAGATAATTTATTATAATTTATTATAATTTATAACTAAATTTAAGAGATTACTCTTCTTTTCCACAGACTTTCTGAAGTCTCATTTGGCTGGAAAATGTGTATTTTTTTTCTTCATATTTAAACACGGTCTACGTAGCTGGGACTAATGTTCTCTGATGTCTTTTGGATGTATTTTTAAATGGGTGGCACAGCTGCCCTCTGCTCTTTGAAAGTCCCCTCAAGCATCTTGTCAATTAGAGAACGATGATGTTAAATATCTCACACAGGAAGGACACAGAAAAGGCCTGAAATGCTGAACCCTTCTATAAAAAGTTGTCACTGTCCTTTGTTTAAAGGGGGAGCTCCAAGGCCTTTTAGATCCACTTTTATTTATTTATATATTTATTATTATTTAACACGTTGTTTTAAACTTGTTTAAACCTCAGGATATGACAGGAGGTTTATATTGTCATATCCAGTTTGTAGAAAAAATAGATCATTTTAACATAATATAGAGGATTACAATGATGTAATAAATCATCTTTTATACTTTAAATATGACAAATGTTTGAATATCTCTCATAATATCTTATTTCTCTTGTTATATACAGGTATTATATCTTATTTTAATGAGATTTTCTGCATAATATCTTACACATAAGTTGGTTTAAAATGAAAAATGTTTGTATCAAATAACTACGTGTGACAAACCCACAGAAAATGATCAGCCAACTCTGTTTTATGCAGCATTTTTAGCCAGTCTCACAGCTCTCAGTGTCAGGCAGCTGCTTTCAATGAAGAAAACCCTGGATAGTAGCAGTTAGCTGCTACAGAGACAAATATTGGGAGTTTGCTGAGACCAGAGCTAAAAATAGACTGAATATTGGACTTGCTGTCGTCAGGTGGTCAGAAACTCGACTCCAAATGAAAGCTAATGTTGCTCCATGTCTGCTGTATGTTAGCTATAACAACTTATAATATTTCAGTGTTGTTTTTTTTTTCATCCTGTTGCCCCCAAGTGGCCCAAAGACTAACAACTAATGCAGATGACTGATAAATAAATTAGTAGCTTAATGATTGTGCTGTATCTTTCTTTGTGGGCAGAGTATCAGAGCATCAGGTCTCGTCCTGCTGGAGGCCATCCTGTGTGGAGCTCTGCTTCTCTACTTTCCGGTAAGCCTGAGACACTTCCTAGTTTGTGTGTCTGCCGTGTGTTTGTTTCCCGACAGGTTTGCTGATCATCTTCATGCCGTGCTTCTTTGAGCAGAATAAACAAAAATCATCTCCTCGACTTCAGTTCACACTGTCGCTCGTTCATCTAAAACAGAATCAGAGCTCGGAACAAAGTTACGTATCTGCAGCAGGATGGTTTGACTTGTCAGAAAGCACAAACCTTAGTTCATAAATCAAACCGTTTGACAGCTGCACGGAGCTGTGACACCGCCAAAGGTGTGTGTGTCTGTGTGTGTGTGTGTGTGTGATAAAACGGGACTGGCAGAGACAAACATCCCAAGGCTTGTTGGTGACCTCCTGCTAACTGTACACAGCACTGGCCAATGAACCCAGCAGCCTGTCAACACCACCATCTGTTGACCAGCCACTCACGCTGCTTCATACAGGCTGCACATATTCAGACCTTCATGCAAAATAAACTCCGTAAAATGTATCTGACCTCAACCTTTGGAGACTTTTTATTCTGAACGTAAACTTGATGTGTGACCCGTTTCCCCAGTTCTTCTCTTTTTCTTTTTATTCTGACACATGAAGCTTTTAACATCGACCCTTAAAGCAAGTGTGAGGATTTGATGCTTTTCTTTGGCATTTATAATAATATAAATATTTGAAAGTATGTCAAATTGGACTCTGAAAAATTATAAAAAATTATAATCGACTATTTTCTTTTTTTCTTTGATTAATTGAGGAAACAATTAAATCAACAGTGAAAATATTCACTACTTGCAGTCTAACCATTTTTCATCATTAGAGCCCTGCAATAAATTAGGACATCTAGTTATCAAGGATTTATTAAACTGTCGAGTACCTTGAAAGAAGGGATACGCCATATTTTTAAGGTTTCAGCTTTTTAAAACAGGCCTATTTTTTAAAATAACCACAATGACAAAAAAGACAAGAGTTGGATCGATCGTCACATATATTACAATATCATCACTTTTCATAGTCTCTTACTGTAAAGTATTCTTAACTTATCACTTTGCCACTTTCAGCATTGGTTTCTAATTGTTTCCTTTAACCTTTCATCACTTCTTGGTATAAAGAGTTCAGGCTGCTATGTTTGCTTCCTCTAAAATCATTTAATATCCTCAAATGATGAATATATATCTCGAAAGTCTCAACCATGTGGAAACAATATCTTTAGAACTGAAAACCAATCCATGTAATTTTGTGTCAATAAAATATAGCAACATTGTTTTGCCAACCTCATTTATTTTGCAGATGACCACCCACATATCATTGAGTTACATGAATCCACCATTATGTCCTCCCTTCAGGTGCTCGGGGCAGCGGCTAATTGCAATTTAGGTGCAATCAGCTATATGCTTAGCGAAGCAATGCAGGGTAAATGTAATTAAAGCCAACTGATTTAGAGCTGGCTAATCAATGCAATTTCCTGCTACAAGGTCCTGGAAAGTAATAATGTTTGAAATTTGCAGAGTGAAAGCGAGCTGGGAAGTCAGTTTATTGGTTAGAGAATGAATGAATAGCAGAAGATATTCCTGCATCCAGCTGGTGTAGAGATGGCGCTGAATGCTAAAAATAGATGGCTTGTAAAAACGGCTGTACAAAAAGGAACTTTACTGTATAAATCTTAGCCACTTTAGAGAGATTATAATCTCATGACTTTGAAATTCCCTTGTACAATAAATAAGCAGCAGTGATAGAAATTCAGTTGGATTATTCTACGCTGAAATAGTCACTGTGAACAAGACTGATCTCAGTTTGATAAAATATCTCAGCTCAATCATGTGAAAATAGCATCTTTCTGCACGGCTTTGTGCGGCACGCTAGATTGATCTCCACCCTGATGCATTTCCATGTCTCCTCTGCGGATCCCATATGAGCCACGGCTGCGATGGTGAGACGCATCACTCCCAATCTAAATATAGATTCAAAAAAATATTCTGCCGCCGCTGCTGCTGCTTCTATTTTAAATAATTCCAGTGTTATTAAGCAGCAGGAGACACATCTCATCCCGCTCCCATGGCATTCTGCTTTGTGGAGTAATGCAATTTTATTTCACCCCTTTTTCCTCACCAATGTGTGTCACATGCAATAACTTCAACCCCCCCCCCCTTGCTTTGAAATGAAAGGGGAGGAGGGAGGAACAGGGAGTACAGAAGGAGAGAGGCAAAATTATGGCAGTGCCAAAGCCGGCTATTTCCGTCTGTGTCTGTGGAGATGAGAGAAGGAGGAGAGCGGACACGCATTTGTGATTCACAATGTGATCCCTGGATTATCTTACCAAGCCTACGTTTGTCTCTTTGCAGCTTCTTATTGATGCTGCTGGGGAGGCTTAAAATTGGAGTGAAGTGGCAGAGTTTGCATTGCTATTGCTAGTTGTTGTTTTTTTTTTCCCCCAGATGCCACCAGCTCCTGAAGTTAAGCCATGAACGCATTCAGATGAAGTAATGAATCTGAGGCGTTACGTTGTGGTTGTGGTGGCACCTGGGCTCAACTAGAGCCAAAAAACACACAATAATGTGAAGATGCAAGATGATTGGTTAAACATGACTATACTTGTCATGACAATATTTTTAGCACCTTATTGTCCAAGCTGCTGCTCAAACCAGCTGAACAATATGGGAGATTTTTGGACCCAGCGCGCCTCCTCCTCTGTTATTGTGTATGACATGAGCTCAGCCTGTGTCTGAACAGGAAATGAACGTACAGTCTATTTTAGTTTCTAGTCAAACATTGCTGTCACAATATAAAGTCTGTAAGTATATACATGACCAGGAAGTGATGTTCCTCTAGCAGAATGGAAAACACAATGTTTAGTAAATCAGGTTACTGCAGAAAGCTGAGAACAACGAGGTTACTGAACTGCATGTAAACACACTGTATGAGATTTATCTTTCCTTCCCTCCTTCTCAGCCCATCTGTGTGTGCACCAGTGCAGGCTGCCCCAGAGACAGTTGCATGCTCTCTCCCCCGTGAGACATGTCACGCCTCCTGCTCTACTGCTTATGCATTCATCAATCTTAACACATATGTAAAAGTGCAAGTTTCTATCTTTAAAGACGGTGACACCTTTTGTGCTAAGCATTCGTTGTTTCACATCCCAGAGATCACCTGTTATTCAGTCTTTACTGTGGATGCTGTTCTGATAAGATGATCAACTGATTCTATGTCTGTGCAGCTGTGGCTACACATTCGGCGCTCACGATAATTGCAATATATTCCATACAGGTTTTATTGTTATAATACTGGTGATCATTTCGAGAGCAATTTAAAAAACAATAAGACGGGACTTTCTTAAGAAAAAGCAGTCAGATGTGAATATTTTATGGTTTCTTTAGTTTCTTATGGTTGTAAACTGAATATTTTTGGGTTGTGGACTGTTGGACTGGACAAAATAAGACATTTGAAGATGTTGTTTTGCAGGCAAGACATTGTTCATTATTTGTGATGTCAGATTTCCACACAGTGGGTATTAGTTCAGTTATAAAATCCTGGCGGACCACGGAGCGTCTATCTGAAGAGTCGTGGAGGAGGTCGTACCAGCGTCTCGTAGCGCCGGAGTCGCTCTGCATCGCGCTGTCCCTCCATTTCCATCACAGTTATGTAATGAGGTCATTTTGAAACTAGACTCTGTAGAAGTTTACAGCCTGTCACTCCGCATTACTCTGCCTTTCTTTATTTTGTATGCAGCGATTCGAATGACAAAATGCACGTTGACTCTGGGGTTTCTCTTCTGGTGCATCGAATCATCAACGAATAGGAGGCATCTCTATGACCCATGACGCTGTTGTTTTTTTTCTCATTAGACAGTCTCTATTTAATATTACTGAACTAGCAAACTTAAAAATAAAAAAAAACAACTTTGTGGTTTTCAAAGGGCCCGTGGTCTTCGGTGTATTTTTCCCCTATCCTGTTTCTTGTCTTTCCACCTGTCAAGCCACATTGTTGGAGACATTTGGTGCCAAACTGGGCCGAGGTGCCACCTCAGCCCAACCTGGGGCTTTGCCATGCATGGCAGGCAGGGCTTCACAGCACATCAGGGGGCTAATGAGAAACAGTATGGCCAGGGGATAATGTATCCTGACCTGACAGGCCATGAAACACAGTCTGCCAGCCATTTCTCTCCCTTGCTCTGCTTCTGCCTTCCATCCAAGCTGTTCTGACACTTTCAATCTGACTTAAGTGGATCTGGAGGGTGCTGTGTGCATTTCAAGCCCTCCCTTCATGCTCCTTTTCCCCTTTTGCAACATGCTGAAGAGTCTCCCAACACATAAGCAGAAGTTGAAAATGCACTGCTGCAGCTGGAGTGTTCCTTCTATCTATATGAGCAGAGAGATAGACAGCTCGAGAGATTGGAAGACGAGCGAAAGCATCACCACATGTGGGCTGGTTATTCCCACTCCGTCTGTCCCATTGTGCCCTGGCAAGATGGGAATATCTCTCAGGATCTAACTGGTGATGAGGAGGGAAGGGAATTGTGGGAGGCAAGCGTCAGCCAGCTCTGGTCTTGACTGTGCAGAGGCCGAGCTGGATGTAATTTACACTCGGCCCACCTCAGGGAGCAGCGGGTGGAGAAGAAACCATTACCTCCCTCCAGAAAGCTGCCCTCCCCATGTGGCAGTGAGTGTCGGCTTTCATATAAAAATGGATCCATTGCTATTACAACAATCCCACCTCTCCTCTGCTCCCACCTCCCACCGGTGATTCCTCCCACTCTCTCATACTGAAGGTGTTTCGCAGATTAGAAGAAGAAGAGACGCGGGAATGAGCAGGAGATGACGACCAGAAAAAGCGGGGCTTTGGCGGACCGGATGGCTGTCACTATTTCATGTCAAAACATTAAAAGTAGCACAAGAGCTTTGTTGTGACAGAATGATTCCTGAGGCCGCAGCATCCTATTCTCTACTCGGATGGAGACAGACACACTAAATGGCTTAAAGTCATTTTTCTCCCCTTTAGCTGGTAGCAGTTTCCAAAGTAACTGTGATAACAAAAGGCTGAAATTCAGCAGCGTCTGTTCGTTTTCCATCACTCTGTTGGAGTCATTTTTAAATCTTAAGAAGTGATGTGTTTATACTGCATCACTGACAGATGACTAATATATGATCTTTTATTTTGGCATTTTCATTTCAGTAAGTGCTCCATTAGTATGAGGGTGTTCTTTTGACCCATCATAGCTGCCAACCCTGATAATAAATTCACCCTTCAAACTGTAATTTTGAATTTCTGCAACTGCAAATCAACTGCATTCAGTTCAGACTATATTAAAGATATTAATATAATTAATAGAAACAAGGTGCGTTTCTGTGAGCAGTCACAAATCACCAAGCTGTACTTTACATTTTCTCCATGGCTGTCAGGTCTGATTTGACAAGAAATCTGCTGAAGGGCACAAAGTAAAATCGCTTTATAACACACACACACACACACACACATTAGCGATACAGGGAAGAAGATTGTTAGGTGACCTAAATTTTGATCAACATTAGCATTTAGGAGTGCCACTAGTATTAGATAGATAATAATTGATTCCACAATGATCCCAATCATTTACATTAAGCCATCAATTTATTTTATAATGATGTGTTTATGTTTAGAAATGCCCCTTCAGGTCCTCCTGTTAAAATATTCTACAAGCATAATCTTACTCACTGATAATTACTATAGTTTTACTCTCTACTGATTGTAGTGCTAAACTCCTTTCACGGCATTGAGGGAGAAGTCTGACATGATCGTATGTGATCAATAACTTGTGGGACCCTGACCTTCACAGCGAGGGGATCAATCCCTGAAGGTTTCACCCTCTTCATCGACCCTCCTGCTCACACACACACACACATTTACATCTTTATTGTCTACACATTACAGGTTAATTACACCCTGCTGGGGTTTTTTTTGCTTTTAGAAACCACCTGCTTTTTTGTGTAATTTGTTCAATATCTCCTTGTTTGCCCCACAGCGGTGAGTAATTATCTAAAGCGGTCTAGCACAAAATGATTAGTGTATGCTCTGTGGTGCGTCCAGTTGGGCGTCATATTTTGTGGGTTGCTGTCCTCACATGAAGCCTTCGGGGACTGAAGAGTGCCAGAGTTTGTGTTTTCATAACTTTAAATGTAGGAGCTAAAACTGGCTGTGTTTGTGTTTTATGGGTAATTCTGGCTGTTAGCTATTAGCTCCAGGTAAGGTCACATTTAAGATATGCATCAACCAAACAAGGTTGTTTGAATCGTTCAAACAGGGTTAATGACACACTTATGAACAGTCTCTCCTCAAAGGTATTCATGGTGATTTACACATGAAAAGGAATAGTGTGAAGAATAAAAAAAAGACTTAAAAACCAAAATGTTCTTGCATACACATAAGCCATAAAACTGGCTGCTTTCAGTGCATTCAAAAGAAAAACTTTTGCACCATTTTTCAAATTGACTCCCTGCATCTTCTGCACGTTTGGTTATCCAAGTAAAACGCTAATAGGAGTCGGGATGCAAACAGGGATCTCTGATCTGGAAACCGAACACTTACTCCCTATGTTCACACGACCGCAAGAGATTGCTTGTCAGGAAACCAGTGAACACATGATAATTTATGATGAAACTCACATAAACGCTCGCTACAGTGCTACACACTGGAAAAGACGAGGGCATGATTTCGATTTAACTTGAGATGGAAATTGTCGTTGGCACCACCTGGATGCTTGTCAGTGCTTGTAATCCTTTCAGAAAATACATCAAACGGGGCAACAGGCTGCTGTCCTCGTGTGTTTCTTTAATGCATTTCTGCAGTGTAGTAGGCAACAATAAGGAGAGATCATCTACACTCTTCTCAAAATGGACAGAATAAACTGACAACAGAGGCAAAAACTAAGCTTCATGAGGTATTCAACATCAAAACAGCTCCCTGGAAAGCTGCTGGTCGCACCACAGCTGGCTGGCTTGCGTCACGGCCGTATCAACAGGGACACTTTCTAGCGGCTAACCAACCCACTGAATCTCTATGCAGAGCCAGCTGGTGGGTGCTGAAATGAGAGATGATTAGAAATGAAAGATAACTGCAAATTAAGTGACTGAGTGTTGATTGAATGAGTAAGTGGGTGAGCGTGTGAATCTGTTCCTTTAGACTCTCATCACTCCTCATTTTACCTTGATCATTGTTAAATAGGCTAACAGACAGATCATACATGTGAACGGTTTAAATCTACTCGGATTTACGACAGCACATAGTAAACGTTCAGTCCTTTCTTTCTTAATCATTGTTAATTATAAGAGGTGTTTCGTGTATATGAGGTGTTAAAAAGCATTTACTTTCATATCAATAGAAACATGCCCACAACCATAAAAGGAAAGCAGTTCTCCAAATACGCCGTTATGCACTTTCAACACTTCCAAAACACAGTCTCAGCTGCCTGCGTGAGCTAAATGTTACTCCTCTCAGGTGTGAATCTGTGGTAACATGTTGTTCTGTTTGTAGTTTCCACATGACTCGAGTTCACCAACCTGCCTGGACCCCAAATAAAACACCCAAAAAATGTCTTCAGATCAGAATAATCAGCGACATTTGAAACGTTGGGTGTTAAAACGCTCAGTCAGCGTTTCCAGAAGCCTTTACTCATACTGTAACTGAGACGAGGGATGAGGCAGGCTGAAGAGTAGTAAGTGTGTTGATAATTGTCTCCTCGGTATTGATGTCCATTAGATAGGTATGCAGCACCCTGATCCTTTAATCCCTTCACGCGTGCACACGTACACACACACATTCACCAACAACACCTGATCCCCTTCATTTCCCACGGCGCCGAATCCAAGATTCCCAGCACTTAGCATTGATTATTAAAGGAAGGCTTCAAAAGAGAAGAGAGGCAGAAACTGATCTTACTTCTTTATGCACACAGGCGTTATGGAAACCTGTCAGAGGTTCATGACCAGTCTCTTCCCAGAAGCCCTACTGACGAGTGGCTTGCGTAATGAATTTCTGCTTTAAGTGGTCTTAGGGTCACAGTGATGTCTGAGGACAATGACTATGCTGGTTTTTTACTCTAAAATATGACTATTGATATTGGTTTGAGCTTCAATAGAGACACTGGGGGATGGGGATATACCTTCTCGTATCAGATAAACATGGGAGAGCTGGGTGTCCAGAGGGAACGCACTGCTGGCTTTGTGTTACAGTCATTTGATCCTCATCATATTCTTTATTTATTTCTGAATATGTTCTTTACAGACAAAAACCACAAAGTCTTTTTTTAAGCTAAATGAGCATTGTGCTTTTGTTTATTTGTTTATTTATCTGAAGTGTTTACTTGTTACAGAGTTGTTGTAATGTGTCAAGTTGTCATGTGAATCTTGGCATCATATTTGTTTGTGTTGAAAACAGCGTCTCATTAAAAATATATCAAACAAGTATTAATAATCGTAGACGACTTTGTTTTATGTATTTGCGGCCATTTTTATGGCGACAAAAGATTTGAAGAGTTATAGTAACTTTGACGCTTGCAATGTGGGCGTGTCCTCGCTGCTGTGTCTGTGTCTCGCTTGTTGTTTGTTGGCGGGAGCCTTTAAATAACTAAATGCAAAGCTTTTCACTGTGGTTTTGACCAGTGAAAATGAAGAATAGGTGAGATCACACCATTAAAAAGAAGCTCAAACTGCTAAATGGTTTAAAAACTTCTTATGACGACTCATTGGGATCGTTTGGAGCCAGGCCTCATGGGAACGATGCTGCTGCCAACACCTCTCCGCCTCTTTCTCTTTACAAACAACACCAGCCTTGAACCGGCACGTGATCGAGATCCAGCTGCTATTTTGTAGTTTATCTAAAAAGGAGTCATGAGCTGTGTTTTCCCCCCGGTGTATTTTTACTCATCTTCCTGTGCCCTCGTCTGTCCCTGTGGACCCAAATGTGCGTCAGCAAGTTGCTCAGCGCCTGCTATCTCTTTATCGGCTCCTGAGCCTCTAAAAATATTTTCCTTAATATCACTGGTTAAAGTGAGTTTTAGTTTAAGTTAAAAGCTTCTCCGGCCCGCTAAGAGCAAAAATCAGGACAAAAGCTTGTATGTATTTAAGATTAACATTTGTTTTGCTCCACATTCGCATCACAGAGCTGAGTCAACTGGAGCAAGCTTTGTTTGAGTCAGAAGTTGCTGCGTTCGGTCGTCCAGCATCTGTGAGCAGATGAGGACGTGGGCCACCCTTTTTCCCGTGGGGTCCTCCGTGTCCCTTAACTGACTCAAACCTAGTGAGCAAAAATATCCACATGCCTGCGTCTTCGCTGCTGCCTGAGGGAACGTATTAATGCCTCGGCTAATCCGATTAACATTAACAATCCCACAGGGGAAATCGCTGCACATCTGCAACGGACAGATAATTATGTTGCCTCAGATGTTTGTTTCTTTCATTTTTCGTGTTTGTTTTATGTCTTTGGAAGACCGTCAGTGTCTTTTGTGTGTGTGTGTGTGTGTGTGTTTGTGTCGGCTGGGATGGGCACCATTTCAGTGCCTTTCTAAATCTTTGGAGCAAACATGGGTGAATGCCCTCCTCCTTGTCTCAAGGGCAAGCTTTCTATGATGTTCGCAGACTGAGATGGATTTGTTTTGGGGTGCTTTTTTTTTTTTTAATAATGCAACAGAAAGACACAGAGCTTCAATGTCCTATCTTGTTTTAGCTGGAATGGCGGCTATAAATCATGTGTAAATTTCTTGAAAAATTGCCTATCTTTATTAATAATCTTAATTTAGTAATAGCTGTAGTAGCAGTTGTGCCACTAATAGCAATTACAATAAATATTTTTTTTAAAATCCTGAGCAAAATTCATGCAAAGTTGCAAAATTGTTTGCTTGTACGACTTGATATTTGTTTTCCAAATCTGAGAATCAATAGATATAGATATTGCATGAATTTAATTTTGTATAAGTGGAGATGCTAGATTAATTATCTTAGAAACTCACAGTATATTTAAAATAACTACAATAAACAAGTGTTCAACTCGGCATATTGTTCTGTAATTAATTCACACAAAAATAAAAATAAAGGAAAGAAAATATACTGATAATATACTCATCTTCACATTTCCATCATCAACATAAAAATTACTATATATCTCTTGTGACCTTCTACACTTGATAATGGGCTCAGGCAGGTTAATCACTCAGGTGGAAAACACTCACAGTTTTTTACATATTATTACTGTTGTTTCTCAGGTATTTAAGGTTTCTTCCATCCTCTCGCAGGTCGGGATTCTCTATTTCCAGCCGAGCGTGTTCCGCTGCATCCTGCTGCGATGGGTTCGACTGCTGGGCTTCGCCACTGTCTATGGGACACTGACTCTGAAGTTGTATAGGTAATATACACAACTGTACAAAAACCCATTTATCCAACATCATTAACCATCCTAGGATGCACTGGATCAGATTACATTGACCTCTTTATGTGCAATTACGCTGTGTCTTACATCTTAATTCTGTGTTAAAGTAAGAACTGTATGAAGTGTTGAGGCAGCATGTTTCTTCATCACCAGATGACACTGCTGCACGTGTTTAGGGGTGGATTCGCTGTCTAATTAAGTAGAAGAGAGAATTGTCAAATAAAAGTAATTAAGAGAACCCCAAATGATATATAACGTAGTATTGAATGATTGTTGGCAAGAGACAAACCGAGAGCAGAGGAAGGGAAAGGACCTTACTGAGAGAGGACTGCCAACGGATGAGAGAAGAGGAGGAGGAGGAGGAGGAGGTGGGGAGGTGTTATCTAACACTGAATAGCTGATAATGAGACTGGGGTCTGCTGTATTTAAAGTAATGAGATTGGAATTGTTCATCTGTGGGTCTTTTTGTCAGTTGAATCTGTGGTTAAAGCGAGTGGGAGCTGAGTAAACCCTTAGAGGTGCAAGTTAACATATTGCACAGATCAATTTTTGATGGGGGGCTCATTAGCGGGGAGCGCAGTGGACACTTCATCAATGTGCGTGAAGGGCAGAGCCTAATAATAGCGACGGACGGTCATGTGTTTGAGCGTAGTTTAATTCCTGGTTTTTAATGTTTGTCGGTGTTAAAGCTGTTAAAGTCGAGTAGAAGTGCACCGAATAACTTAATAACTTAAATTGTTGATGCTTTTGACATGTTTTATTACTTTTATTTACTTTTCATAAAAATGTCCCTTTTCCTCCTGTGTTGATGGCAAATGGTGGAGGTTTCTGCATTGAATCCTGGGAAATGCAGTACAGTAGTGAGAGTAAATAAGGGTAAAATGTCCCTTTAATAAAAGCTATTTTTTTCTGTCCAAACATGACTCCGATCCCAAAGTGAGCTTCTCATTTCCCACCAACAGGGTGCTGAAGGTGTTCCTGTCCCGTACGGCCCAGAGGATTCCCTATATGACCAGCTGGCGAGTGTTGCGTCTGCTAGGAATCATCCTGCTTATCGTCCTCTGGTTCCTGGTGGCGTGGACATCTGCCGTCTGCCAGAACCCGGACAGGAAGTTGGCTCTCATTGATGTGGGCTACACACCTGACGGACTGCAGTTCAGCATGTGCCTGCTGGATCGCTGGGACTACATGATGGCTGTCGGTCAGTAAGCTTGAACTGCCCTCTGCCTGCACAGGGTGTTGAAAAACATGTGTTTATTTGAAGTATTCAAAGCATAAAATCTTAGGAATGGTAGCTTTTCCAGTTCAAAGAGAGTCAGTGATAAGTTGAAGGAGAATTGTCCACTGGTGGATGTTTTCCTGTGTCGGAGGGCAACCAGCGCCAGGTAAAGGCAGAAGAGAAATCAAAGACGCTCAGAGGGAAAGAAGCATCTCTTGCATTTAAAAAAAATCTGCATGCTGTTTTACATCTGCTGACTCAGGCTTCATTAAAGAAAGACGCAGTCCCTTTTGACTTCTGGGGAAACAGACGGACCTCCAGCTGAGTATACAGTATCATGCTGTGATACTGTATACTGAGGAGGCATTTTCATTATGTTTATTAGGAGGTAAAAATAGCTTGGCAATAGGGACGGGTGGGGTCAGTCTTGCAATACATAAAGATTTGCTGTAAAGAGTTTTTTGAACAATAAAGCATGCAATGATATTACAGTAGAGTCCTTGTTCCTTGTGTTTTAGATGTAAAAATGCATCTGGAAAGTCCAACCCAAGGATTGGGGGATGTACATATATATATACATATATATACAGTTGAGATATTTTGATCTAGATATGCCCACACACAGCCCTGATAAATAATGCATCTATCTATCTAATGTTCACTGTTGTTTTGTCAGACCTGACAGCCCCACAGTTCAAGCAGACGACACCATAGATGTCAAAATAACGGCAGCAGGTTTTCATGGAAAAAGCAGCGTGTTTATTGCTGTGGAGCTGGCTACCTGGGAAACACTTGACGGGGTTACCATGGTGGTGCATGGGGATTTATTTAGTGGCCAGAGGATACAACTACACAGCTGTTACAAATGATTTTAATAGCTTCTATTGAACAGGGTATTTTCATGTATACCTGTGTGATACAACCAACCAGCTCCATGAGAGCATTGAACTGTGAAGTGGCTGCTCAGTGGGTGCAAACCCCCCTTTTTTGGCCTGTATGTCATGCACTGCATAGATATGATTTCTTGCCCTGTGCTTCCATCGTGTTCATCACTTCTTCCTCTTTCCTGCTTTACAGCTGAGTTCCTGTTCCTGCTGTGGGCGGTGTACCTGTGTTACGCTGTGAGGACGGTGCCGTCGGCGTTCCACGAGCCTCGCTACATGGCCATCGCTGTTCACAATGAGCTTGTCCTGACCGCGATATTCTATGTCATCAGGTAAAAACTCCCACCGATCATCTAGATTTCATCGCGGATAAATAAATTTCCTGGCATGAGGTGCAATATTTAAAGCTCCAATGAGAATAAAACAATATAAATACTAATAATTACATCTTCAACTTATAGATACTGTTTCATATTTACCGGCCCCATTTTTAATATCATGGCCTTTGATTGCTCTCAGCCATTGTCACTTTGACATTTAACGTCCTCCACCACATTGTCTCATTTCCATCACATATAGGCTCCCGCATGAAGCTCAACCCCTCCGTTGATCTGGGAGTTGTCTTTTATTGTAGTGAAATTGCCTCACTCCCTCCAGTGTACATGTCAAATAGCTGCACCGTGCAGTTTATAAATGAGATGTTTCAGCTGACACCGCCACAGCTATTCCTAGCTGGAGTCCCTCTAATTGAGAGCTCAGCTCCATCACATTATTTACTAATGAACTATGTCAGAATGATTTATGTTTTTTTTTTTTCAAGACAGCATAAATAGCTTGAATTATTGGCAGCCATATTTCAGTTATAAATTAACATCCATTACCAATTAATTCAGTACCATCAACATATTTTGGGTATTTGACCATCTGGCTCTTTGCGGTTACTTTGCCAACTCCTTTAATAGGCCTCTTTAGCCTTGTTGGGAGGCTTTTCTCTGTAGAAAATAACTATACGTGACCCATAATAAATTTGAACTGGTGCAGCGAGTTGATTCTGACTGGCTGCCACCAGAGACTACACTGTACACTGGGGCTTGTTAGAGGCATCCGGTGTCCATTTGTGTTACTCACAGAACCTGCTATTTGATCCCACAGTGACCAGTTAAAGCTCAGACCTTCTTGTTTGCCGTGTCATCAGGTTTCAGTCAGATCCAGGAGCGAATGGGATGCTGAGAGAAAATGACGGGAACGTAATAGTTTCAGTGAGGAGACAGCAAGGTTATTAAATCCTCATCTGCACAGAAAACTTCTTACAAATCATGAGGGAGGGGAAACTTCAAGGCTTTGAGACATTTCATACGCTGGACCTTTGCCTTCATTTGCGATTCCAAGCTATTACTGCAGTAATTAGCCAGTTGCCAACTTCAACAACGTAATGAGCCTGGTAGATGACATTTGGTTGGATGGAGACTCTCCAGTGGTTGAATTAGCATATGACATGACATGTCTTCATATCCTTAGTGCATGTGGGGTCTCACTGTGCTGAAAGCCTGTTAGTCTCTTTTAAATAAAAGGCTGGAGCTTCTCCTCGCACCACTATTGTTTCTGCCAGTAATTATCTCATTTTCCACCAACTGCTACGCCGCAGTCAGCCCTGTGTATTACTGTCTGATGTGACCAGATCAAGGTCACTCTCTGTTATTGTGAGTTCAATTCAAAGAACGAGGAAAATATTGTGTCCTTGCTGGCAAAAGGATCACCCACGTGGGACATTATAGGAGCAGAGTAAAGTCTGTTTCATTTTCGTTGCGTTTGATTCCTGTCAATCTCTGTCTCCTCTTTTCTTCCCACCCTAATAGGTTCACTCTTGCTCCTGAGCTTCATCCAGACTGGATGCTGCTACTCTTCTTCACACACACTCACTTAACTGTAACAGTCACATTGGGTCTACTGCTCATCCCAAAGGTAAATTTACTTACTTTATTTATTTACTCATGTTATTTTGATCTAATCTGTTTAATAAACGAATGTTGGTCATTTTAATGTCTTCCCACCAGTTCCTTTTTGCTGGCACCCACATGAGGGATGACATAGCCTCGGAGGCCTATGAGGACGAGCTGGACATGGGACGTTCTGGGTCGTATCTCAACAGCAGCATCACGTCAGCATGGAGCGAACACAGTCTGGACCCTGAGGACATTCGAGTAAGCACCGTTTCCACTTCTTTGACTTCTATTCTTCATTGTATAACCTGGTGATACCTTTTGAATCCCCCAAAAATACTGAGCCATGGCAGTTTTTTATTGCAGACACCAGACGAAATGGGCCATCTCAGTTCTATTAATGGCTGTGGCGTAAGGTCTTGCGAAAGTCTTTGGGAAAAACGTACCAACGTGAGCAGAGATTTCTGTTTGTCTGTTAGAGCTGAAGAAGTCTCTCTACCAAATGATTGTGGCACTTTGTCCACCTCAAGTCTATTTAACGGAGGGAGTGGTATTCTGCTGTTTGAGAAGATTCACTGCATACAGACAGAAACACATGAAAATTGAAGACCTGAGCTTAGAGGCTGTTTCAGACCTAACAATAAACACACTCCGTTTCCTTATTTGATGCTGTCCCGTCTTTGCTTTTTTTTTTAGCACGCATGTTATATTCAATAGTTCATCATCTACAACTGTTTGTAGTCACATGTCATGAATTTGTACTGCATGTTTTCTGTGCAGTAGAATGTCTGCTTTTCTGTAACGGATGTTTTGATTTTTAAACGTGGAACAATACGGTTATTTATTTGTAAACGAGTGACTGATCACTTTGCTTCTGTCTTTCCCTTCAATCTTTTATGAATGTGTAGGAGGAGTTGAAGAAACTCTACTCACAGTTAGAGATATACAAGAGGAAGAAGATGTTGGCCAACAACCCTCATCTCCAGAAGAAGCGTAGCTCCAAGAAAGGGTTGGGTCGTTCTCTGATGAGACGCATCACTGAGATTCCCGAGTCGGTGCATCGCCAATGCAGCCGTGAAGACAAGGAAGCCGGAGAACATGGAAGCAATCGTAACAGCATCTGCATGTTGAAGAAGAACCCGTTTGATCCGACTCACCCGGGAAAGCCAGCGAAGGAGGAGACACTGAAGAACAAGGTTTTCTCCCTGAAGAAGTCCCACAGTAGCTACGACCACGTCCGTGACCAGAGTGAAGACTCCAGCAGTTCGGCAACAGACAAGATGGAGGTGAACACAGCTGAAGGGTCGCTTCTTGATACACTTATGGGCAAGAAACTGGTCAAGAAGAAGTCCAGTGAGAATGTAAGCGTCCCAAGTGAATCTACGGAATCAGTACCCTTGGTCTGCAAGTCAGCCAGCGCCCATAACCTCACTGCAGACAAGAAACCGATTCATCCTCGATCCTCCATGCTTCAGAAGTCCCTCAGTGTCATCACGAGTGCCAAAGAGAAGACTTTAGGCTTGACGGGAAAGATCCAGAGTATGGAGGACAGCAATAAGAAGTGTCAGCCAAAGAGCAAAGATACAAGGGCAACTGCAGAGTCAGAGAATGAATGCCAACCCAAGATGATCATTAGCCAGTCAGTTGAGTATAAACAGACCACAGCAAAAGGCAGAATCATGAAACAGCCAGTGAGTGGCAGCCAGCCCACAATCTGTTCTGATCCAGTCAAGGGAAAAGATCTCTACGATCTCTCAGAAGTATGTCCCTGGGAAGTAGAGGATCTTCCAACGCCTTCTGAAAACAAGGTCCAAAAGCATGTATCCATAGCGCCAAAAGAAACCACAACGGTTCACGGAGGTAGCACCAAGGGAGGCAAATCTCAGAAGCAGAAAGCTTCTGATCCGTCTCCATCGAGTGCCAGGCATTCAAAGGAAATTCAGAGGACAACTGCTGTTCGAGCCGACGTTTGTCCATGGGAGGATGGAGGCGAGAGTCAAACCAGTCAAGTGGAAGAGTTGAAGCAACAAACATCCAGTCAGTCCAGCCAGCTTGCTAAGACCCAGCAGCCTCTTTCTAAAGTAGAAAGCTCCAAAACACATCGGGCAGACGTTTGTCCTTGGAACTTCGAAGAAGGGCAAAAGTCAACAGAGTTAGCTCGTTCACCAAATATGACAAAGCAGAGAAAAGGCATCTCTCCAGCAGATGGGCAAGGGAGAAGTACCTTTTCAGATCCATCCAAAATAGGAGGCTCACTCCAGCCACCAACTTCAAAAGCTGATATATGTCCCTGGGACTATGAAAGCACTGCAGTATCTCCGAATTCTGAGAGAACGCCGAGTCCCTGTCGAGGTTCCACGACCAAGGAATCCCCCTCAAAAAAGACAGGTACCCCTTCCACAAGAACAGTTGAGAAAGAGAAATCAAAAGACACTGAGGATGAGAGAAGTAGAACAAAAGCAAAGGACAAGAGTAAATCGTCAGAGAAGCACGTGAGCCAACAAAAAATGGCTGAGGTATGTCCCTGGGATGTAGAGAGTCATCAGGAGGTGCCAGTGGTAGAAAAACGGAAAAGTGCTAATGTTGGAGCAGCCAAAGAAAAGCAGGCTGAAGTCTGTCCGTGGGATTTTGAGGATACATCAGTCAAGAAAGGTACTGACAAAAGTGCTTCTGTAGTGAAACAGAGCAATCCAAATCCTAAAGGCGGGGTTGTAAGTGCACCAAAAAAGGCAGATGTTTGTCCCTGGGACTTTGAGGATAGCACATCGAGCAAGAAAGCATGACACTCACCCTTAATGGACCAATGAAATTATAGTTATTAATGTATACTTTTTTTTTTCACTTTGAAATCGTTAAATATTACCTTTTATTATTAGTACGGTGACTTGGAAGAAAAGTTGATCAAGTTCCACAAGTTGCCTTCCTTTGTGAGGTTTTGTTCCCGGTTTTACCTATTTTGAAGGTCAGTAAAATGTACAACAACAAAACGACGTTGTGAAGAGCATTCCAGATTATTACAGGAAAATGGAAAATCCTGAAGATCAATCTTAGACGAATTATGCAACTTTTGATTCAGCCTTTTTCACTTCACGAGCAATGTTGAAAATCTGCATTTATCATGTTCTGTATTACGACTAATCTTACATTGATTTATTTATTTATTTATTTTTCCCCCCATTACTTGGACTAGGATATAGCATGACAGATGTGTATAGAAAAATATCGCCGTGTATAGGAACAGGAAGTATGAACTTAAGTACAAAACAGCAAAAGTCAAAGCCAAAGAATAAGGGGACAATTGCAAAGAGGGATGTTGGTCTTAAGGTGATAAAGTGAATTTATTCGTTTGTGTCAAAATCTTGGCACAGAGGGAAGGACTCAATGTGGAAATCAGTCGAAAGCACTTTAGCCAACTTCATAAATTATGAACTGAGGACAGACCGTCCTTGTACATTTCATCTTCTTACTTTCAGCCTCATAGCATGATATCAAACAGGATATCACACCGACCAAACGTAGACTTTTTTCTTTGTTTGTTTTATTTAGATCTATTTAATTGTAGTTCTCAGCAGATTAAAATGCTTCCACGTCTGCAGAGATGTACTGTATGTGCCTAACTAACTAGCATTGTCTTGTATCAGTCTGAAGTGAAGCAAGTGGCTTCTTCTTCAGCGTTTTGTGACGGTGAATTATATAAACAGCATGCACAGCCAGGTAACGAGAGTCCGTTGGTCCCTACCGGTTCGTCAACTAAAGCAGTTAACGTGTTGACAAATATAATGTTGTTATAGTTTACTTTTTTTTTTTTTAAATACCAGACTTTCCTGCTTTCATATCTCTAAAAGCTCCTTCTTGGGTTGGTAAATATTATACGAGAGCAGCATTAAAATATGAATGTGTGTCAAAACGGAAAAAAACGAACCATAGAGAAACACTGAGAGGATGGGAGGGAAATAATCTGCACCAGCTTTGTTCATGAATCCAGCATGGACCTTTTTGTTGGCTTGCACCAGGTGTGTGTGTGTGTGTGTGTGTGTGTGTGTTTGTCCACACAGTATCAAAAGTTTAAAGTGAGAATGTGACGCAGGTTGCCAGTTTTATTTTACAAACAGCTGATACATAAAAACCTGCAGCCTGAAGGATAATATTGGTTTATTACAATTTATGTGTTATTATCTTTGGGTTTTTTTTAGCCATAATTCTTACCGGTAACATTGACATTGTACTCATCAAATTTAATTACTGAGATGTGGAAAACAAAATCCAGAATTCAGTCAGCACAGAAGTTGAAGTTGAGTGGCTCCTGATTTAACAACTTGTGCAGCTGCATCGATCTCATCTATGGATATTTTTTTTCTGGTGCCATTTTTCCATGTGTTACATGTCTTTATATGCTGCTCTCAAAGATCTGATTGGCTAATTGTTCCTCCAACTGAGGAAAACAGCCGTTTGTAACACGGGAACGGTTTGAACTGAAGTGGAAATATGGAGTTTTTAGATAATCTGGCTAAACTGCTGGTTTGTTTTTACCCACGTTGATCTTTGCAAAGTGGTGAGTGAAATGTTATCGTCACGGAAACAATAGTCAAAACTACAAAAAGCGTTTATGAACCGGAGCTGCTCTTTAATAAACATTAAACTGCTGTAATTTCTTTCTTTGTGTTTCTATATTGCAAGTTCACAAGTAGTGTAATGCATGTTTTTGTCCCGACTTAATACAAAAATAGGCTAAAGCCCAACTGATTGATTATGGTAATTTTAGAATGAAGCTTAGCAATGTGGTTATCGATTACTTATCTTACTAAACCTTTTGAAGGTTTTGATTCGTTCAGTGTTTTGTATCAAAATGTCTGAATATTCATCATGCACTAAACAAGAAATCTCCCACTTATAGTCAAAATAATAACGAATGCTGAATACCTGACAAAAAAAAAAAAAAAAATTCTGTAATGTGAGGAAAACTATGTATTAATATAACATCTACAGTACTTTATGGTATCTTGTGAGAACTACATGGTATCATTGAATGTTGTCACTGATTGTAATTATCTGTAATTGCTGTCAAATTCCTCATGACCAAATCTCCGAGCTCTGTAGGAGTCTTTACTAATTGTCATTAAACTCTGCGCTTGTCAGTGAGAATTTCACAAAGTCCTCATTCGATTAAACACAACTGCTAAATTCCTTTAGCGCAGTTTGTGACCAAACACGGATATTTGTAGCTGTCCTTATCTCATTTTGTTTAACATCATTCTCCAGCTAGACTCTATTAACGTGATTTAAACGCTACGTCTTATATCTGCCTCCACCTGCTGAGAAATTACCCCCTGCCATTGACCTGTGGGGCTTGTCTGAAATATTTCAAATGTGGAGTGTTTGCCTTACAGCGTGGGTTTGTCATCGCCTCTGCTTTATGAGCTCCTTTAGGAATAGTGTCTGAGAAGAGCTGTCACTGTGCATGGATTGATTGTAATGCTTCGGATGGGTCTATATGATATTTATGAACCAGATGTTAGGCGTCATAAATCATCTGCATTGTGGTAGCGGATGTGTGCTCCCATTATACGGGGAATCCTGACCCCTGGTATGACAACAACGACTTTTCAACAATCCCTTTCTGTTTTTTTTAACTGACTTTAATCTTTGAAATCACTGCCGCATTGGATTTTACTGCCCTGAGTGATGAATGATATGATGTTTATTTAAAGAAAACAGACCTCTCTCTTTTCTTTTTTTTTAAACGTTGTAGGAAATCTATTTTAAGTTTATTTCATGATAATTATTTTGAAAGTCCTGGTGAAATTCAAACCATTTTGGTTCAAAGAGCAACATAAGCAATATTTTATGACATTTTTAAAGAGAGTACTTTTTTTTTTCTGGTGTCACAACAATTTTAATTTGAGACTTTTTTACACTCTTGGCTCATGAGATTTCCAAATCAGAGAGAGTTGGAGCACAATGGATTAAAGTTATACTGTTAGAGCAGAAAATAATAACAGTGCAATATCCCACCATTATATTATGGAATTATGACACTTTTTTTTGCATAAAAATCAATCTGATCTGTATTATTTGCATAATTTAAAAAGGAAAAAAAATAGTGTGCTTGCTGTAGCTTTCCTCGGTTACGTCAGTCCATAGCTGTCTGTGTATTATATTCTGTATGCATATCCGGTGTCTTATTGTCTGTTTCTCCGGAGATTATCATCGTATTTTAGCCGTATCATCGATGAATCAGTGAACGTTTGAACCTCAACCATTTCCTCGGGTGTGCAAACCGAGCCCGTTGTTCTCGTACCATCTCGACATAGACGACACTGTGTCCTGTAGCTCTTTGTCCACCAATCGGCTAGCTGCTTTTTCATTTCAAAACCTGACTTTCTCTCTTGTGAACAAACCACCCGATGGCAAATACAAACTACTACTATTGCTACTACTATTATTCAATGCTGTAACGTCGTAAATCTTGCTCTTGTGGCTTCTGCATGAATTCAAGAAATTAGTAGGACCGATGTTTCACTGCCCTTGATAGAACAAAAAAGAAAAAAAATGGATCTTTTATGGACTGTTACAAGTTGTATAGTGAGTGATTCTGTCCCTAACCCACCGTATTATGTGCTTGTTATAACTATTGCTCTATGACAAGCTTATAGCATCAATATATGGGAATATTTGGTAGATTTATATTGTGTTATATTGTGATAGCATGTACATAAAAGATACCTCCTCTGCAATAAATATTTATATGAAAATGAAGTGTGTGGTTATTGTGTTTCTGAATATGCTTTGCTGCATCTTTGGCTCTTTCTGCAGTAATTGTAGAGATACAGGACACTCCCATGATGCATTTGTGCATAGTAATGATCCCTGCCTCAGGTTTTGCTTATTCCTCATGTAGACGTGCAGTTGGAGAAACGCAGGGTTTTTAAAAGCTTCGTGCATCATAACCACTTTAGGATATGAGCGTCTTGGCGACTGTCCTGAAATGCTTTTATGTCTTGTTGTGGTCTTTTGGACAAAGATCAATGGAGACTCTGCAGGAAGCAAAATATAGAAGATGGTATCAAATGCTGCCTCCAGACCCCTGCAGGGGGAAAAAAAAGGAGCGCTGTTATTTTCCACTTCCAAAATAATTACTGGCGAAGGTGATTTTTACCCCGATGCCAAAAGATATTTTATCCAGAACCTATTAATAGTGTTTCCAGCCTCATAAATTTGGCCTAACGAACATAAAAGTACATCAGAAGTACTTATATGTCTCACAAAGTAATACACCCAAATAACAACACAAAAGGGTATTGTCTAAACCAAACATGTTAGCATTGATTTCTGTTTACGAGAGCACTTTTGGAGCCTTTCTAGTAAATAGAAGATCAATACGGGAGAAACGTCAGACAAGAAAACGGTTAACTATGAGAAACAACCTGCGATGAGGAGACAAGTATTGATGTTTCATTTGATATTCATTACAGTTAGAAACAATAGCTGCATGCGTCATCCAGCAGGGACGTATGATGTTTAAAGATGGATGTAGGAAGGTGTGGCTTCACCCGTTGGTTTGTATTGTATGGAAAACACAAGGCTAATGTTACCTGCTTTCAGCTAATATGGCAGGTGTCATATTCGAGTAACATTAAACGTATTGATATATTGACAATAGTCCGACTCGGTGAGAGCAACAGACGACACAACTGTCAATCATTAAAGACATTAAAGCTCCTATAACTCTTCAAATTATTAACGGAGCATCTTAACACGTATTAAAGGGCCGAAAGTTGGTAATTGAGATATTTAAATATAAGACAAGTCAAGGCCTTTAAATCCTATAAAAACACCACAATAATCATATTAATATATCAGGTTATCCTCTCTTTACTGTCATAAAGCCAAACAAAAACAAACCAGAAATATGTTTTTCTGTGTCGAATAAACATCATAACTGCAGGACACAAACACCACAAACATCTACTAGGTGGCAGCAAACGTCCCATAAAAACTCAGAGCTTGATGTTTGTGTGTCTCTTTGTTGTCTTCATAGGACAACGGGACACATCTTCAAGCATGGCAGGACTTATTTTTAAACCTGAGACGGTGCTCTCTGCGCATGAATCACTGTACCTTTTGCATGGGGGGTGGGGTGTGTGTGTGTGTGTGTGTGTGTGTGTGTGGGGGGGGGGGGGGGGGTCATGTGGGTAGAGATGGACGGCAGCGGGGACGAGGATGGACAGGAGATGAGAGGAAGCTTATCACTTGGCACAGGCCAGCATGCTCTGTTGCTGACTCATCTGTCTTTCTGATATAGGGACGGCCAGGAGGGAGGGGGGGTGATGTTGAGGACGTCTCATGTGTCATGGTGGACTCATGACTCACAAAGAAGGGTTGTGTGTGAGGGGGGGGGGACATGTTTATGGACACACAAAGGACGCCGTGGACTAAAATACCCAAAGATTCCCTTTCTGTGACAGACTGCGATATTTCCCCAACTTAAAGCTCTAATCAGTATTTTATATCAAAAGTGGGTGAAATAACGATGTATAATGTGAAAGGAGTCGCCCATTGAACTCAAACACAATTATTATCTGACTGAAACTCTTCAGCTCCAATTTTCTCGGCCTGCAACTTTAATATTTTTGGGTTTTTCTCGCTGTTCTCATCAGCTTCATTTCTAGATGCACCAGCCAGCTGTTATCAGCATATTGGATTTACATTTATCAGGTGGATGAAACGCTAATGTTTTACGACATGTCTGCTGGATGCATAAATATGCAGCAGTAAACAGCAGCTTTTCTCAAGAAATGTGATACAATTCACAATGTTTTATGTGTAAGGGTCATATGTAATCACTTCCTGTGTATTCACTTCCTGTGTATTCGCTTCCTGTGTATTCGCTTCCTGTGTGCAGTTTTGGAAGACACCAGATCATAAAACACTCGTATGTGTTGTCATTTAAAACATAACAGCTGTGGCATTATAGACCCAATAAACACGAGACACAGACAACATCATGATGACTGATGTGTCGGTATCTTCAATCAGGACATTTAGATCACATGATGACTGATGATCACATGATGTGCTGAGGAAGATAATGAGATACAGCTGAAAGCTCCTGATAATTCACACACACACACACGTTACAGTTGCTTTCATTGGGTGAATTTTCTCCTGATTTTGAGAAAGCGTAGCCTCTTATGATGCGTGATTTATTGTAGCACTAAGCCGCTGATGTTTGATATACTGGAGCCAGTAGGCAGATAGCCACCCACAAGGTCCTGTTCCTACATCCTCTGAAGCCACACTCTGGTCTGGACTCCTACACAGCCTCAATGGTGGCATCATCATTAGAGGAGCCCCTGGTAATGTGAGCATCCATGACTCACGCTCCTCCGCCACCACTAACACCTCCACAATCCACAATATACACATTAACACATTTACATACTTGCAATTCAGCATTCAGACACACACACACAGTTCGATTACGTACGCACTCATGCGTGCGTAAGATAACGAATAGGTCATCCAATGAGTCATTTCATGCCCTCATCAAAAAATGTCCTCGTTTCACTGCTGCAGAGGCGAACAACTGGAAGCCTTGAAGCTGGAGTCACTCAGCTGCTGCATTATTGTTGTGGAAGAGCGACAGGATTAACGTCATAAAGGATCATTTCAGGTGATCAACGTCTACTTTCATTTTACAGGACATACAGGATGAACTTTGCCCTTTATTTATACTTAAATCTATTTAAATAATATTTAAATAGAACCATTATTTACATTTGAGAGCAGTGAAACACATGAAAACGTCTTTATTTTAGTCTGAAATGTCCCTGTTTCTATTTATGATACTGTGAAGTGTTAAAAGGGTTAAATGAGAACTAAAATATGAGCTGAATAGTAAACTTAATTTGTCAATTAACAGATTTTGATTAATTGATTTGAAGAATAAACTCAACAAACAAGAGTAGACTGATAAAAGCAGGCAAAAAAATCCCAAAACAAGTCGGAGAAAACGAGGCTGAACTCAGATTAACGTGGACGTTTCCTGTTTTTGTTTTTATTGAATGTGTGTGTGCCTCTCAATTTATAATAATACTTAGTAATAATACTAATTATAATAATACTAGTAAAGGTTGCCTTCATTGAATAACTCCTACATCATCTCAATAAAACAAACACAAATAGCCTCCCTGTTAATACAGCTGACAGGTTTGGTAAAAATGAGTCTTTTTATTACATAAGATTATCATAAACCTGAAAAGCTAATATCTAATTTATCTCCTCCTATCTTGATTTACAGGATGAGGCTCCTCTGTGATACTGAACGAGTAACTTTAAATAATGGATTTGACCCAAAATGATACACATTATTTTTAGAGATGAACTAGTCAAATATTGGCAATCAATGTTGTTATTAGTGTTACTGAAACCCAAGATGTCATTAATCGACTGGTGGTGGTGGAGGTGGTGGTGGTGGAGGGGGGGTCATGGGATATTTATGAGCCCAGATAGATCTTAAAACTGCTCACCAACGTCACATGATCGCAGTAACAGAGACGAATGTGGTTTTACAGGGATTACGCATCCTGATCATTTCAACTCAATTACAGTCCCTGTAGACGTGACAGGAGGTTGTGAATTTCGTGGGGGCCCAGAACGCAAACACTCGTAGGAAAAAAAGGACAAACGTTTTCCCAGATGATGACTTCTCCCCGGCTGCGTATTCTCTCTTTTCTCAATGCTGTGATTAACTGTTGTATGAACTGATGACACCTCTCCCAATTAGGGAAGCCCTCGAGGACCCGTGTACTGAGAAGAACCTGTTCCTTTGAGAAATTCCTCTTCTTGCTGCTGTCAGAGAATATATCCTCTGCTTAGAAGACACACACACACAAGCACACACACACACGGACACACACGGACACACACGGACACACACGGACACACACGGACACACACGCACACACACACGGACACACTCCACAGCTGTGTTTGTTTCTGCTGATGTTGCATCAACAGGTTTGGAGTTGCGTTTGTACTACTTGTATCCTTGTTTACCTCCTGACTCGTACATAATACTCATATGTTTATGTTTATTTATCTTTGTTGTCCTTGTTTTGGATGATTTTAATGTGTGTTTTCCTGAACATTGTTCTTCGTGTAAGACAGGGTTTCTCAAAGTGAGGGTGCAGGGACCTCCAGGGGTCCTCGAATGGGTTCCTGAGGTACTCCAGTAAAAAGGTGAAACATTTATTTTCACTATAATTTATAAAGTCCTACAATAATCACTTATTATTATTATTATTATTATCAAAACTATCTATTCTACACATTCAATACATCCTTGACATGACTTGTTGTTATTATTATTATTATTATTCTCTTTATGTTGTGTTTTCTATGTTATTAATACTGCAGCACTTTGAGTTTGTGTCCTTGTTAAAATCACCTGTTGTTAAAGTTTACATGTCTTGTTTCAGTGAGAAGCTGCACAGCACCTCCTGCTGGCGCGGGAGCCTCCGTCTGCTCCACCCTCACTTCACCTACAAGGTAAATATAAAAGAGTTAATTACATGTTATTGACAGTTTGGGGTAATTATAGGTTTAGCTGATCTATATGGGTTTAAATGTTTATATCAGTCACATGCTGTGTAATCCTTTAACTTACTATTGATACCAAAAACTGCTATTATACATTTGTTTTGTTTTTTTATTAGTAGGGTTAAAGTTATACATAAAATAATGCAGAGCTGTAACAAAAAGCCAATGAATCAATGCAGAAAGTGCATCAACAAGAATGATGATAATTAAAAATAGCTGAAATAAATATTTCTGTAAATCTCTGACTGTACAAGACATTAAATTGCATTTATGCAGTACAATTGTATAAAATATTTATGTCTACAAATGCAAAGAAAACCATGTGATGATGAGTCCACAACACAAACTATTTCCTACTCATTAAATAAAACAAACAAACAAACAAACAAACAAATTAAAGGCTGCTGTTAAGAAGTCAAATGATCTGAGAAAAGATTGTTTTTCAAAATAATACTCGTGAAAAAGAAGAAGAAGATGTTTAGAAGCAGATTCTCAAGCTTCCCAGCAGCCTGTGAACACACCGTCTGTTTTATTTCAAAGACAAGAAGAAAAAAAAATCAGCTTTTGCTCCACAAATATTTACTGTTACCACATTACAGTTTGCAGTCGAGAGCAGCTTGAGGCTGATTCGTTGTTGGTGGAGGGTGAAAACGTCCAAACGTCCTTCCTGTGTTTGTAAAGACAAAGAACCCTGTGTGTAAGTGACATATTTACTGCTGTTTAGCACAAAAGGTCAAATTAATATTCATCTTAACAAATTAATTTGATTACTGTACTTCAGGGCTCATCACCAAAGTGATGATAAACACCAGGATGATTCTGACAGTTATTATGAACCCCATTCATCTAATAATCCAATATGTTTTGATTTTACACTGGGTTCAAAAATGGCCTTTTTGACTCACCATCATCACTCTGCTGCAGCGCAAACACAGATGCTGAGCACAAAGCCCAAGGCCAGGACGTCGGTGAGTCATAGTCATGCCAACGTGTGTGTGAATGAAAGGCTGAGCCAACGTTCATTCAGTCAAAGTGGGCTTTCATTTGACGTCATCGGTCTTAATCACTCAATTATAGCAATTTTTCCAGAGGGTAACTGTGCTTTATCTTCACCATTTCTGCCTCCAGGTAGCATGCAGGCAGCTGATTGATGGGAGCGAGGCAGCCTCTCTCTCTCTCTCTCTCAGGGACCAATGTGAGATCATTCACACGCTGTTAGTCATTCACTCTCCATCATTTCTACTGGAATATCTGAATCATACTGAGTGTGTGTGTGTGTGTGTGTGTGTGTGTTAATGACTCTGATAATAAGGTATGAAGCTACTTTTCCTCTTTATGTATATATAAATGTAATCTGTATAATTTGTTCTATATTTCTATATTTCAAAGATGTGATCAAAAGCTGCAGGATAGTTGCTAAAATGGACCTTGTGCTTTTATTCTTTGTGTTTTTTCCAACAAGGTCAAACAGTAAAATTTGAACCTCATGAAAAGACAATAAGTCAACGAGCGATGTTGAATATGATTATGTATCTTCCTCTGTGTTTTTACATTTAAATAATAAAGACTAAAAGAGAACAGAGAGGGAATTAAATCTGCATTACAGAAGCAGTGAATAAGACTCCTTAATATTATAATGACTGCCTTCATGACAACACAACCACCACACACACACACACACACACACACACACACACCTCCACCCGTGTGAAGCCTGGGCAACGTGAGTCATGATAGTACAACTTATTTTGAGTGGGCTTCACTACAGTGGGAGCTAAATGGATAACTCATAGAGAAGCGTTTTTCCCCATTTTAAGCAGAGGAGACTGTCTGGGTTGCAAAAAAGATTTATTGATTTACTTTATGTGAGTAAAACTCTGGCCGACGCTATTAAAGTCTGGATTTTAAACTGTTGCATGTTCAGAAAGAAGAGAGAGAGCATCTGATTTCTACTTATTCTTCTTTCATTCATCTCTGTAGGTTTTATAGCACATGTACCACATTTTATTTCCTTAAAGAGGACGTATTCTGCACGTTTTCCAGGTCTATCTTTATATTCGGGGGCTCAACAGGAACATCTTTGCATGATTTACAGTTCAAAAATCTCCTCATTTATCTTCTACTGGCTCTTTATGGGTTAAACAGGCCTGTCTCTTTAAGGCCCGCCTCCTGATGAACATGCTCTGTTCTGATTGGTTCGTTTCTTGAAGTTTCCCGTCAACAGAATCTAATTTGTGATCTTTAACTTTACTGTTAAAGATTGAAATGCGAGTTGCCTTAATATAAAATATGTTTTTAATGTGTCATGTTTGAGTTGTTGTGATGGAAAACAAAAGTCAGTCAACCTGATGTGGACATTGATTGGCTGTCATTTAGCACAAGCTGATTGGCTCCCATTGCTGTTGAAAGGTCAAGGTGAGTGAGAAGCGCCACGGAGACGTGTAAATAAAGGAGCATGTGAGAGCTGACGGTCTAATGAAGGGTCAATTTACATTTAACAAACAGAAAATCACAAAAAAAACATAAAGGATGGGACAATCAATATTCAATACTTTTTACTATTGACAACAAATCAAAACCAAATCTAACTATGTGTCCATCTCTCAATACTTTTGGGCTTTTATATTGAATATTACCTTTAAAATAAAGTAAACTGTAGTTAGTGGATGTAACCACTAGATGGTGATGTTGATCAATGATTTTAAAAAAAAGTTTTCAGCTCAGTGTAAACAGATTGTTTACAAATTGCTTCTTTTATTTACGGTAAATAAAAAACAACAACTTGTGTTTATATTTGTGATTGTAAACATCCCAGTAATCACACTAACTGGCTTCTCGTTGTATGCATGTATTAAATATGGAATAAAACCTCTGTGTTGTATTCGTAGACATATAGAAATCTGTCCGGCCTTCTTTCTTCTCCCATTAAAGTCAACGTACGAGGCCGCTGCTGCCTCCCGACCGCCTTCACACAAACTGCATTATGAGTCTCGTAGCAGCTGAAACTCGAACCTGCGTCTGTGGTTATTAACAGCTGGATCTGCTCAGACTCTAAACAAGTTGTGTTTGGGGTCAAAACACGAGTCTGAGCCCTGAGCCAGCGTAACAGTTCAGCCCATGTCTCTGACTTCTCAACGCTGGGATGCAAAACATGTGAAACTGTATGAGGCAGTTTACAATAAGAGGCTCAGCTGTTCTCAGGGATACGAGGTGTTAGAATAAATAAAAAAACTGATCTTCTGATTGGTGGACAGCTGCTCTGAGCCTCAGCCGTCAGATAGTAAACGGTTAAAATTAGAAGCAGCAGATGCAGATCTAAAAACACCCGTAACTATCACACCCCACACCTCCAGGTTTAATGCACAATTCCTGTAAAAAGTCTCGCGATGACATCGTCAGGGAAACAGGAAGTTCCCTCCAGAAATGTTTTACACAAAGTAGACGAGATACAACACGGTACTTTAATACTTTCATTTCAGCCGTGTGGTTGTGAAAAACACGTCTGAATCTAAAGAACAAGTGAAGTCCTATGGTCTTATTTTCAAGTCTCAAATCTACAACGCTGCTGTTGGACAAAGAGAACGGGAATCGAACCCCCTGTGATTACAACACAATGTGGTCTGAACACAGCTGAACTGTATGACCGAGTTGAGCAAAAGAACAAAACAAAAAGCTGAAACTGATGACTACAGATGATGTGATTGCAGCAGTTGGTTCGGCTCAAGAGCAGCGATAAACAGGAAGACAAAAGAACACGTTGATGACTCACAATGTGTGAAATTATGCTCATTATTTGACAATAGCAACAGCTGCATTGTGTGAATAACTAACATAAACACTTTGTGTAAAAACTTTCCCCCCCCCTGACTGATCTCTCAGGTACTCTTCAGATGATTATACAGTAGAGAGGTGACTCATCCCCTCTAATTGCACGGCTTTGTTAGTGTGACGTTAGCTCTTAATTGGAGTTTACGCAGACGCCGCGTGCGTGTTTTCACTTGTCATAGTGTGCTGGACCTTATCGTGAAGGGCAGCAGCAGCAGCTTTGTCCCTCAGTGGGTGAGTAATTATGATGTAGGGATAGTTATAGCAGACGGTGAAATACCATCAGTTATAGTGTAGGTTGGCACGGCTGCTAATTACTGCTGCGGAGCCGTAAACTCAAAGTTTGGTTTGTTATAATCTCACAAAGAACGGAGAAACTAGTCACAACTTTTAAATTATTCATAAAAAAAAGTGAGTGTCGCATAAATTAATCAGAGTATAACACATCCAGAAAGGTCAAAGGTCAAGAAGCTTATTTTAATAGACGTTTAGATGAACTGACCCGATTTTTAATGTTTTATATTGGTCTGTATGGAAATATTGTCACCATTGTTTACAGTAATATGTTTATGTATGTAAATATGTATTTTACATGTCAACTAAAACTAACGCAGGGCTGATGGATGCATCTAGTTTAACCAATAATCAACCAATCACTGCTCTATAAATGTATAACAATAGAAATGTATTTGACCCATATTTAAGATAAATGAAGCCTGTTTTTATTATATTCATAAAATCTATTTACATTACAGCAATAACAACAACAACAACAACAACAACAACAACAGATTGATTGTTTTATGATTATAGTGATTATAGTGAATCCTGGTGAAACCAGTGTAAACTCACTGTTATGTAACACCAGCAGGATCATTAACGGTGCAGACAGTAAACGGTTAACTGCGGCGTAACGGGCCGTGGTGACGTCACCCTGCGCTTCCTCCAGCTCCGGGCCGCAGTTTGATCAAGAGGACAAATATCCAGAAATACTCTGCGACTTTTAACCGGCAAACCACCGAGTAAACAGCCAACAGGATGGGCAACTGTCAAGTAGGTGGATGTTTATTTGACGTCTATTTGACGCGCTAAATTACGCACAAAAAATCTCAGTTTGGTTCTTCGCTTGAACTCAGAGAGACACGACGTGAGATTTCAAACCAATCAATCAACACGGATTACCGTTAAATACAGAAATTCATTTCCATCAGATGTTATATATATATATGTATGTATGTATATATGTATGTGTATATATATATATATATGTATGTATGTATATATGTGTATATGTATGTTGCTTTTTGCGCATGGATCGAACACGGCTCAGCCTTTGCGCACAACGTAAACATGGTAATACAAATATATATATATATATATATGTATACATATAAATATATATATATATATACATATATTGACACTTGAGAGGGAATGAAGGTTTTAGACTCATGTTTGGTGTTTCTTTAAATATGATGTGAGCGTCGCTGGCAGCGTGTGACAGACGCAGAGGAGGAGCCGCTGCTGCAGATGAATGAGCCAGACAGTCCACAAGTGTAGCGATGGGGGAGGGTGGACAGTTTTACTCTTTACTTTATGGTGGAATGCTCCTTTATCTTCATCCATTGTCCTCCAGAAAGTGCCAATAAACGTTTTCCTTATATGTTTTTTTTAAAATGATTAGTTGGATGCAAAGTTTTAGTTTTTAAGCAAAAAAATAAAAAAAGCAAAACATTTGCTGCTTTCAGCTTCTTAAATGTGATGATTTATAGTTTTCATGCGTCATACGTGACCGTAAAGTGAATTTCTTCAGACATAATAAAGACGTGAAGACTTCATCATGAGCTCAAAGAAACTATAACTGGATTTTTTACCTTTTTTTCTGACATTTTATAGACAAATATAACATATTTTCCACGTTGGGGGGATCTGAAGCATCTACTCAGAGGACTTTGTACTGCTGCCCGTATTCATGTGGCCCCCACCAAGTTTGTTTAAAGACTTCTGGCCCTGAATTCCTCAACCAAAGCCTCGTGTCACCATCATCCCTTCCCCCCCGTCTGCCAGCTGCTCCCACATCCACCATTCATTCACCTAAACAATGATTCGTTTGATAAAAACCCAAGAAAATGTAGTGGTTGTTTTTTTTTATTGTCTTCTTCTGATCTGTTTTTTTCTCCTCCTTTCAGCCCACTATTATGCCCTATGAGGAGTTTGATGTCATGGCTGACATCAAGGGCATCCGCAAAGCCTGCAAAGGACTCGGTAAGATGGAAATATATCGCTGAAAAAGCTTATTACATGCAAATGACATTGATTATCATTGTCACGCATCTGTTTTTGTATTGTCTTTCTTTGCCAGGGACTGATGAGAAGGCCATTATTGAAATCCTGGCAAACCGCTGTTCATTTCAGCGTCAGGAAATTAAACAGGCCTATGTTGATAAGTATGACGACGTGAGTACAAAACACAGGATGACGCGCGACGAACTGCACCAATCGTTTACTGATTATTATTCATGAAAGTTTGACATTTCGACCGATCATATTGAATCATTAAATAGTAAATTTTTGCTTCAGGAACTGGTGGACGTGCTGAAGAAAGAGCTGTCTGGGAACTTTGAGAAGGCCATCCTCGCCATGCTCGACCCCCCGGTTATTTACGCCGTGAAGGAGCTGCGGAAGGCCATGAAGGGAGCCGGCACTGACGAGGACGTCCTGGTGGAGCTCCTCTGCACCGCCACCAACGCCGTCAGTCCAGCTTTAATAAAAAAAATATCAATTTCTATATATTTTATATATCAACAACCTGTGTGTAATTATGTTTATTAGCTTTAACCAGTTTTTTTTTTAATGTAGACTATTATATTGATTGTGTCTCATTGTTTTCAACAGGACATTGCCATGTTCAAGGAGTGCTACTTCCAGGGTAAGATAATAAAGCCATATCATTCATAAAATTATTAATTACTAGATGTCTCTTACATGAATCATTCTTTGCAGTTAGACCTTTCACCCACCAAGGTGTCACATTTTCCTTCCTTATGTTATGAATCGTGCAGGAAAACGATGACTCGTGATTATTTCTTATTATTACTCTTCCTGCTTCACAAATATAGAGTCACATGTCGTTTAGTCACGTAGCCGCTCAACATTTAGTCTGCTGTCGTCAATTATCAGCCCCGGATATTTTGTTTAACTCTAAATATAAGTTGAGTTAGTTCATCTGGAAATGTTGGAGAATTATTAACAGGTTAAGATTAAAACATGACAGAGTCACAGTACAGGAGAGTATCTGGATCATTGATCGTTCTTTTGTGTTCCTCTTTTAGTGCACGAACGTGATCTCGAAGCAGATATCGAGGGAGACACAAGCGGGGATGTAAGAAACCTGCTCATGAGGCTTTTGGAGGTAAGTGGCCTTGAATTTCTACACCACTCGTGTAACCGGATTCCTCCCGCCTGCCATCGGACAGTAAATCGAGCTCACACACTCTCTCTCTCTGTCCTATAAACACACACACTTACACGCTGGCCACGGTCCAGGCTGCCTTTCATTAGTAAAACGGAGGCCAGATAGTCTTGCTCGAGCCAGACAGAAAGGCCTCGCCACCAACGACCTTTATTCTCTTCTTCCAGGGCAACAGAGACGAGAGCTACGACGTGGATGAAGATCTGGCTGAAGAAGACGCTGCCGGCCTGTTTGAGGTACTTTGTTTCTTTTAAAAAAACAGTTTTATTTTTTTTATCACAGATTAATTAATCAGAGAAAAATGAAATCCGATGCAGGCTGGTGAGGGACGGTTCGGGACAGACGAGTCCACCTTCAGCTACATCCTGGCATCCAGGAATTACCTGCAGCTCCAGGCCACTTTCAAGCAATACGAGCAGGTAGAGTTTGGTGTTTAAAAAGCAGCAGTGATTCTGTGTGAGTTTATAATGCTCCAGTTAACAGGGATGTTGTTGCATCTAATGCATGTGCATCTGCGATATCAGTACCTTTTTAGTGCAATTTAAGGCTTTGCTGGAAGCTTTAATTACTGCGGTATTTCCTCTCTGCAGCTCTCTGGAACTGAAATCCTGGACGCCATTGAGAACGAGACTTCTGGGACACTGAAGAAATGTTACATCACTCTTGGTTTGTATGACAGAAAGTTTAAAATACACATGTAGGAATCATCCAAGTAAGATAAAACATAAACATAATGTCAGCGAGTCACATTAAAAGTGTTGCTTTTTGCACATATCGTTGTCGAACAAGACAATGGAGGTCGGAGGAGGTGCTGAATAAAGAGATTGTGTTGTATTATTCAGTTTCACATCTGCTGGCGGCGCAACAGGAAGGAAACCGCTGTGAGGCGTAATTAAAAGTCTTTCTCTGTCCTCTTTAGTCCGAGTTGCTAAGAACCCGCAGCTCTACTTCGCCCGACGTCTGCACAAGGCGATGAAAGGAGCGGGCACTGATGAGGACACCCTTATTCGCATCATTGTGTGTCGCTCCGAGGTAATGCGGCCGTTTTATTTTATTTCTTTTGTGCCATGACGACATGCTTAACACATAACCAGGAAAAAAAAATCTCATAATCATGAGAAACGGTTAAGATGTCGAGAAGAGATGAGGCATGATGATGTTACTTGCTTTGAGACAGTACAGTAATTAGTATTATCAGAAATCAGTATATAAAGTGGTGTATAGGAAGTATATGAGGGTGTTTTACTGTAATGAGACACTGACGAGGAGTAAAACCAGAAGATGGCAGCAGCAACATGAAGGATGAAACTAAAACACCAAAGAAGAAGAAGAAATCTATTCACGCCGCTGCTGCAGGGACGATGTCGACCTATTTATATGATCATAAACAAGCTGCAGTTTACCGGATGTAAACAATCTGATCGATAATCAATCGAGTATGAAGTGTTATTAAGTGAACTCTTTATTTTACATTTTGTCAACAGTATGATCTGGAGACCATCAAAGAAATGTACCTGGAGAAATATGACGTGTCTCTGAAGGACGCCTTGAGGGACGAGTGCAGCGGCGACTTCAAACGTCTCCTCTTGGCAATCTGTCACTGAAAATAAAGAGACGGAGACGGACCGACAGAAGACAGAAACGGGACCGAGGACGCCGCAGTCTCCTGTCTAACACACACTAACACTCATCAGTCGGCTCATGTCTTCTGGTGAATTTAGGCGGCTCTCAATTTTTTAACTTTTATCACATTAAGAACAAAATCTAATCATCAGTGTGTAAATTGGGTCGACTGTATTATCTGTTAATCACTGCCTGTTTCGTACTCAGATTTTTAACATCTGTACCAGTGTTTATGTAGTAAACATTAACAGGAGCCGACTGAAGTCACACTGATGAAGATAATCACAGCAGCCAACTGTAGTGTTACATTATTACCATCCTATAAGTATTATACTGTTCTTTTCTTCTGTTTATGTTCCCGTTACCCTCCACATACATCAAATACAGTAACTCGACTGTGTTGCAACTAATGCAGTCGCTCCACGAGGCTTGAAGTTGCCATATTGTGCTCTTAAAATGAAGAAATGTGAAAGTTTGTACTGAAAGAATATTAGATGGGATTATGAAGGAAATGCAGTGTTATATGTGGATGGAGGTTAGTTAATTTTTCCCCTATTATGTTGGTTGCTAATTGAAAGTATTCACTTATAATACAATATGTTGTTTTTTTCTTATACTACATTTAGAAAGACTTGACAAATCCAAATACACCTCACTTTGTTTTATATTTTATGACTAACATAGTGTTTAATATATAATGATATTTAGTTTACTGTTTAAAATAGGCCAGAGGATCTATGAGAAGGAACCTGTTGATGTTTACACCTGGACCACCTGATGTCGTCAGTGACATCAGTGTATTAGTGGGACTCGTGTTTGTCTCTATAGCCAAAGAGTTTTAGTCTAATAAAGTTTCCTGTAATGTCTAATTTCCTGTTTGTCTGATTGTTTTTTGATAATTGGTGGATTGACAGAATGAATTACATTTTTTTAGGAATTTTTAGGAACTTATATCAATATTGAAAATCAGTTGTGTTAAAGTTTGAAGTTAAAACACTCAATAAAGTATAACAATGAGGTTGTCATGGCAACATATCAATCCTCCTACATATAGCAGATCAGTATGATCGATCATGTCAACCTTATCAAACATTTAGTGACGTCTGCTCTGTTGCTGCCTTCAAGGCAACAGGCAGAAAATTTGAAATTCAAGGGTTGGTTAAAATTATTGTAAATTGTACCTCTTTATAAAAAATTGTAATAAGTCCTACTTTGCGTCTTGACCCATGAAGGCACCATCACGATGTAGTGACGTGAGTGCCCGCTGGCCACGCCCCTCTCTCGGATCAGACATGCATGTTGAAGTCTCGCATTTTTTCACTCGTCTCTTGTTTATATTTTTGAGAAACGGGACATTTTCACGCCGAGTGACACTTGTGCAACACAAACACAGGAGCATCCTCCACCTCCACCTCCACCTCCACCTCCACCACCTCCTCCTCATCTCTGCCTCCTGTCTCCTCCTGCAGGTACGTGGCTTTGTTGCTCCATCCTTCTCCTTCTCCTTTTCTTTTTTTTATTTAACTGGTAATTACAGTCATTAGCATCCATCTTGGTAGGAGCTAACGTCAGGCTAATTATAACCACTGCTCTATGTTGGCTCTATGAAACACTACATATACATCTGTATGCTTCTGTCATAATAAACATATTAATATTATTCTACTAATTAAAACAGTGTAATATTCCTTAAATGTGTTTGCAGCTTGCACATGTTAAAGAGTTCATCATATGAGGATACAGTGATGTCCACTTCCTGCCTCCACTGTTGCATTTTCTATCAATTTAGCCATTCGATTTATAGGCACCTGAACGCACCACGACACAGTTTGCTCTGCAGCCAATTACTGTATCAGGAAACACTTTATGTTTAAAAGTAATAACTCATTATGTACATTGATTAATGTCATAATTAAGAAACCATGTCAGTATGAGTTGATGTTATTAGTTTGCAGTACACATGAAGTTAATTACAAAGCTGCCACCTCTGATATATGATGACATTATATCATTAAAAACATGGAGCACCTTGGAGATATTCATATATGTGTATATATATATTCATATATGTGTTGGTATCAGTTGACTTATGTTCTGTTTCATTACTGAGAGAGTAAAAACGCTGACATTTCCTTTGACACCTGACTTGTACAGTAAATCATATTTACAGGTAATGACGATACTGCATGTTTGTCTATAAAATCTACAGGAAATATTTCTTTATTCACAAAATCCTGCAGCCTGAAATGTGAAATCTGAGGACAAACACTGTGGTCCACTGCTCATGCTTGATCATGTTTAACTAATGCATCACGTTGTAATACGTCTATTAATGCATCATGATATCATGAACTCCTGCAGCTCCGCATTAATAAATGACAAGCTCACCATTAGCTTCGTTTCTGGTTATAAATATAAAGCAAGGATTGTTTTTCAATCATTAATAATAACCGTACATGAGCTGAAAGGCCACAAACCTGATCATTTTCAAAAGCTAATGCTATGAATATAAATTCAGCAATTATGATGATGAAAATACTCAAGTCCTTGCAATAATAAATGTATTGTTCCCGCATTAAGATATGCATGAGTTGCTGTTAATTCATACAGTATGCAAGTGTCCCATGCATAAATTAATGTTTTTTTTTATGCAGACATTCATACATTAATTAAGGTCTATCAATTAATGCTAAACTATAGCCCTTATTGAAATTGAAATTAAACTAATTTAATACATTGCAATCTTTGTTTTCATGAATATTATTTATGCAATTATGTCACCATTGTGTATCTTATATAATAAGATTTTTTTTATATATATAATTACAAGACTCTGACCTACAGTAATGAGGATAATCAGATATAAAAAGTAGTATGAAAGTAATGTAAGCTATACATAACTGAATGCATTTCGTTAATATATTCATCATATACAGACAGTATCTACTTTACCAAACTATCATATAAACTAGTACCAGCTTTATGATTTAATATCATTATTCAGGCTTTAAAGCACGATGAGTCGCGCTTTAGTTTTGTAATTCTTTGTAATTGAAGCACATTGATTTCACTACGTTAAAAAGAAATGGCAGCGTTATCTCCTCGTTATGTCTGCTGTCCTGGATTTGCTAATTATAAAAGAGTATCTCATAATTACGAGACCCGTATCTTGTAATTTGGAGAATGTCTGGCTTTTAAATCCACATTTCCACACCGAGTTTCTCAGTATATTGAATGTAATTTTGGCAAAAAGGGGGCAGTATGAATGAGCTCACCTCTCCAGGTTTGAGAAGGATGTCGTCAGTGTGGCAGCAGGAGCTGTCGGGTTACTCCCCCTGCTTAGAGATCGACTCCAGCTCCGTGAGGACCAAGGACAGGTTTGCCTCTCCGGCCTGGCTGAAGCAGGAGCAGGATGACCTCCGCATCATCAAGTGGGAGAACTTTCAAACGGGAGCCTCAACAGATGCCGTTCAGGACAACACACCCAGCAGTGCCATGTCTGGTAAGTACTGGAAGAGTGTCGCATTAAGAATCATACTCGGATATTTACATTTTTGCCTCAAACGTGTACGTAAAGAACGAGAAAAAGAAGAAAAATCCGACTAGTATTGATTTGTTTATGTAGCCCTGGGAGCTGGCCAATCAGAAGGAGGGCCTTAAAGAGACAGGAGCTGAAGTTTTTTTATTGTAAATCGTTAATAGATAATAGTACATAACCTGTGTTTTGCAGCTGCTTCACATGTAGAGAGCCTCCCACCGAGGGTGCTGCTGACCATCACCAAGCTGCAGTGCATGCTGGAGAACAAACAGGAGCGCATCGCTGCCCTGGAGAGACAGGTGGAGGATCTGATGCAGGACCGCAAGTTCCTAAGGAGCCAGATTGAGAACCTCACAAGCAACCGCTCCATGCCGACCTTTGCATCGCCCTGTCCGGTGACTGAAGGTCAGTGTCCGACGTGAATCGATAGATCATCACAGTATTTATTTATTTGGATTCTCCCGTTGATATAATTTCTCTAACTGACCACACGCAGCTCACAAACCCAGCAGAGCGCAGCACTCCGAAAACAAATCTCGGAAGAGAGAAAGACCTTCCTCCAATTCGTCCGCCAGCAGCGAGAGCGGCTCCGAAGAGTCCGACTCATCTGAGGTGTCAGCAGCCTCGAGCGAACACAGAAGGAAGAAACACCAAAAGGACAAGAAAAGGGCAAAGAAAGGGAAAGACTACAGCAGAAAGAGAGGTAACGATGGTGTCATGTCCGTGTGAGCCGAGCCCTAGCTTCATCCTTGTGTTGACACAATAAGTTCACATCGTCACATGTTCCCTGCCTGTCGTTTCTTCCCACCAGCCACCGGTGTCCAGTACGTCATTCACCGCTACAAACAAGTCCTGTCGGCGTTCATCAAGAAGAAAAGCATGAGCGAAGCCTTCCGCCATCTCGGTATCGACCGCAACACCATCGCCAACACGGCTTCGATAGCCGAGCTCCACCTGGCCGGCAAAGACATGGTCCCCTTAGTGGGCATGTTCCGTCAAGGAGAAGAGACTCTGGTCAGCTACGCCCAAAGGTGCACCTTAGTCATTGACAGCGACGCCGAACTGTCCAGGAGGATAGACCACATGAAAGCTAGCGGCGAGCTGCTGCCCATCTCAGGGAAAAGGCCGAGGGTGGTGCATTCTCACCTCTCGCAGCTGGGGGGCGCTGCAGAAAGCATTTTAATAGGTTGATGATCATTTTTATTGCATTTGAGAAAACATATAACATTATGTTCTTTTGTTTCTCCAATCTGAACTGCTGGATTTAGGTATTTTTATGTAGCATTTTTGCATATTTGCTTTATGTCTTAAGGGGGACAAATATTTTGAGCCCAGATCTAAAAAAATTTTTTTTTCTTCTTGTGGATCTTCGGAGGGATGTGGAGTAATATAGCTGCATGTAGGCAGGTTGTAAAGTGAGCTGCATCTGTCTCCACATTTAACGTTATTAGGGTAGCGTTGTGCACACACACACACACACACACACTAATTTGTGTCAGGACTGATGTTGTGTGATGGCTGATTTCTACACGTCTGACAGGTTTATAAAATGAATCCATCAGAGCTTTCGGGACATTTTTATTTCAAAAAAGGAAAAAGTTTATAATTATTTCCTACACCTTTATATGTTTTAGTTTTATTTGTTGAGGTTTGGATATTATTTAAGAGCAGAAAGCGTGTAGTGTTACAAACGGCCACAAGATGGCAGTGCTCGCATATAAGATGATGTTTACAAATCACTTGTTTACTGTCCTTCAACTCTCAAAATGGTGGATAGTTAATTTCTCTGCACACATTTTGTTTGTTTGTTTGTTACTTTATATTCGTGAACACAATTCTGTCGACATCATACTGTGATTTACATGCTGTAAAAAAAACAAAAACAAAAAGTGTGTTAACATTTCCGATCTGCCAACAAAATGAAAATAATGTTTGTTCATACAGAGTTCATTAGTTTTTATTAATTTATGTCCTGTGTGATATTATTATGGGATACTTTATGCATGATCTACTGAAGCTGTAAACTTTGCCCTTAAAACCAAATCCTGACCAACAGACATATTTTCAGTCTGTCTCTTGACCGGAGGCGTGTGCAGCACCGGTGTTTGAGACAGATGGGGAAAGCTTGGTAAGACATCCGCGGGCGACGCTAAGTGTCAGTGCAAAGTGTCGCCATCGCCTTCCCCGCTGTTTGCTTTTCACACAGAGTGACAAATTACTCGTGCAAAGCCATTACAGGGGCTGCACTCAGGCTGTTTATCTTTGCATGGGACTCTGTCAATGTCACTCCCATTCACACGCTGGCTCTCTGCTTATCTTTCACTCCTCACGTCCCAATTCGTCTGTCCCCCCCCCGCCCCCTCCACTTTCCACCCTTCCCCCGCCCTCTTTCTGTTATGAACTCATTCAGTCATGTCTCATTACTTCTCCATCTCTCGTCATCCTTTTTCTTTTCTTTCGGTCTCATCTTTAATAAACCTTGACGTCGAAGAGAAAGCTGGTCAAGTTTTGGAGCGGCGGAGGAACATTTTAGGCCAGCCAGAGTCGACCTAAAGTTCCTCGCAGCCTGGTTACAGCCGGAGGGGACAGGTGCATGCTGATTTGCTGAGTGGCACTGGGTTGAAAAAAAGGGGGGGTGGGTGAATTTCTGCCAGCATTCATCTCTTCGTACCTCCTCAGGCATACAAATGTCACTTCTGCTTTCTACGTCACTGCTACATTTTATTGCAAATCCTGAAATGAAAATTTTACATTTTATTGAGGTACATGAACTCAAAATAAACATCACCTCCGTCTTATTCTTGTTGGTCAGCGTGTCCCTACAAAACAAAAAAAAAAAGACAGTAAGATCCACCTGCTAATACTCCAGAGTGGCAGCTGTGAATTTGGTGCTAATGACTCGGGGCGATGGAGCACAGAGCTGAGGATGGAGATCGGATGTGGGCCCAATCGAGCCTGAAGCGCTCTCTCCTCCTCCGTCGGCCTTTTTTTCCGACTCACTCTGGCGTTGCCAGCTGGGACTCCATTTTGTGCCTTTCTTAGTTGCAGGTGCCACATTTTTTGCGTGGGCTCCAAGCGACTGATAGGTACAAAAATTCAGCCCTCCTCTTCCTCTTCTTCTTCCTCCTCTTTGTCAGGCTTTGATCTTGACCTTGACAAAAAAGAGCATCTGGACATACTCACAGACTGCAGCTCATAATAACCACCAATCACACTGTTAATGGTGCAGGCGAAATGAGTTTGAACTGGCCGGGATCATGTTGTGTTGTTATACTGGCAGACCGGCTGCATAGTAAACGCCTCAGGCATATCATATAAAGGATTACAAGGCTTGTAATGCAGCAAAGGTCTCGGACTCGAGTCTATTGGAGCTATTGTTTCTGCAACAGACTTTTAATGGTGTAACATAACATTTTGCATTCTGTTGAATAAAAGAAATGATGAAACATTTGATTTGCTGCTGCATAACAGCATGTGTAGTACTCTTACATGTAAATATCATAAACAAGGCTTTAAAACAGCTATATAAACCCAACGTGACCCTTACCCTGACCTCTAACCCGAATCCTAACCCATAGTGTTCCCATTGTGTGCCATATAACTGAGGAACATACAACATAGGACGCTGCGATCGTAGGAATGACCCTGTTGAGTTCGTACGGGAGGGAGCTAAATATAGATACAGACAGCAGCCGCTTAGCTTAGCTTAGCACAAACACTAGGAACAAAGGCAAACAGCTAGCCTGGACAGCCTGTTTCCAGTTTTTGGACTAAGCTAAGCTAATCAGCTGCTGGCTCCAGTTTTATAGACACATGTAAGCGTGATATCGATCCTCGCACCATCGTATTTGTCTGACATGCTCAGGTCCTTTTTATGGTCATTATTTATTTTATTGTATTCATATTTCAACATGTTTGATATTATTATTTATTGTATGTTATTGTAATGATCATGTAAACTGTTTTTAATGTTTTTTTTATTTGTTCTGTCTTATTATCAGTCATCTGTAACGCTCTTTGAATTGCACTAACCTGCACAAAATAACGTTGGACTGATCGATATTTATTTCAGTCTTTGCAAGAAATAAACAAAAAAACGTCAAACTATAACTAAAAGTTTTATGACGTGTTTGATGTGATGTTTTGTTTAAACTGTCTCATATCTTGATCCTGTTAATCAACCCAGTGATACATGAAACATTAAAACAGGAGTCACAAGCACATCCTTACACACTGATGGCAGCACAGGTGCCTCTTCACCTTTTTCCTTTCTGCCCTTGGTCTTCTTGCTAATGAAATTTAAAAAAAAAAAAAAAAAAAAAAAGCTTGCTGCTGAAAAACTGGGTCAGCACACCAATGTGACGCCAATTCAACACAAAGCATTAAGTAGTGCATTATGGGTATTTCCCCCTGTGGTAGAATTGAGGCGGGGGCCGGAGTCTGCGCACTGGTGGGAGCCTTTTCTCGTCCTTTGCTGCAGTGACATCAGATGATTGGCGGAGAAATCAACACTGGAGCTTTTTTTTATTTTTAGTCATTTTTATCCTTTTACTGTGAGAGTAAACATGCACGGACACCTTTCGTCACACTGGATAACAGCAGGGTCCACTGCTGGTGGAAAAGAGGCACTAGAGGACAGTGTTGTATCCAGTACGCACTATTGTCATCTTCTATTGTTTGCATCCAGACACATAATCCAGACATCCCTCGATACACAGTTTGCTCTATCACAACCGATCAGACTCTGATGGGTTAACAGTGAACATTAAGCAAAAGTGTCTCGTTAAAGCCTTTAAATATGCACCAACATATTACACTGAACGTATATATAATGAAAAACAAACCTCTTTTGATCAACCATTTCTTAAACCCTTCAAGCTGTCCAGATTGGCAAATAAATCCAGCTACTGAAATAATAGTCATTAATGAGACTTTTCTCTTGGCAATTATAAAATAGAAAGGGGAAGAAATTAAAAAAATAAAAACAAAAAAACGGCAAGATGCTAATCTGAGACCTCAGAATCTCTCCACAATGACCGCCTTTCTGCCAGCGATGCTCGATCAACAAGTCTTGAGGTATTGCTGGTTTGCTCTCCATCTGGCTGACACTGATAAGAACTTACTGGGGGCTGCTGGATAATAGTCTTGCAGGCTTAAAAGCAGAAGGGGTATTTGGGGGTGGGAGGGGGGCATAATATATTCTGGGGGAATCCAGGAAAACAGGAAACCAGACCTCATCTCCCCCCTCTGAGCACATTCGGGCAAAGACAGCCCTTTCGATTAGGCCGGTGGATGTAGAGAGGTGGGGTGGGGACATCACGCTGCCACAGTCATGATTCGCTTTAAGCACGATTTCATCCCTGGAGAAACAACATGGCTGCACTCAGCCACGAACATGTGATCCATGAGCTCATTTACAGTACAACAATCATCTCTGGTCCTGCTGTACTAAACTGAACTACTAAAGATGATCTATTCCTGCAGGACAGCACCTCCACGGCCGTGTCGTTTTGCTCTGAAGGGAATATGTAAAGCTGGTACGACCTCTATTTTTCGGGTCAGAGGCACTGACTGTTTTTTTTTTGTTTTTTTTTACCCCCCAGGTGTCCTCAGACTGACGGGGATGACACATGGGAGGTGAAAGAGCAAAAAAAATGATAAATGGATGTATGCTATAGACTGGAAAAGGTTGTAATATCTGACCATAGCAACTGTATATTGTATATATGTAGCAGTGGTCATTAGTAATCATTAATGATTTATTTTCCTGACTGAAGATAAAAGTATCCTTACTTGCATCTTTGAATAAGGCTTTTTTTTTCTTTCTCAGCTCTCCAGAAATTAGTAGGACTCGTGTGACAGCTGCGTTCATGAATGCATCATTTGGACACAAGAGCGCATACGCAAGACGACAGCATGAAAGAACCCCGACCCCGCCCTCAAACCCTGTTGGTTACTCCTCTAGTGACGCAAGACAAGCCAGACGTCTTTGGCACAAGAAAGGAAAATGGGTTCAAGGGGACTCGATGCAGGCAGACACAAGCCAGAATGTAAATATGTTCATAACAGCGTTTGATAAAACACTGATCAGAGCTGACACGTTATCTGGAAACACTTAAATATATATGTATATTTGAGGTTTTGCTATAAGGGAAATGCTGGATGGATGTTGTGGAAACTGGTCTTTTCTGTGTATTCTCTTCTACTCGACCTCTATTATGATAACAGATGTTAATTACACAGTACTGGGCTTCCCAATGAATCCGTCACACGTTGCAGGTTCTTCGCCTTTTACAGATTTGCAAAGATACATGCATTGAGATTCAATCAGAAATCTGAGTTATTTTGAGCAGAATACATGTTTTTAAGTACTTGTGATGTTATGGCTGATTGTATTTGTAGTGTACCCGAGTGTGTGACGATCGTATGAGTGGGTGTTGTTGTTGTTTGTAGCTGTGAATCTCGGCTCAAGCTGGCAGCACTACTGAAAACCGTGTTTGTGACCATATGGAGCAAAAGCCGGTTCAGTGTAATCGTTGAGTTCAATATGTTTCCTCCATCAGGGAATTTCAGCACTATATAAAAAGCTGAGAAAGCGGAAATTTAAAGTAAAACTCTAACATACACACACACACACACACACACACACACAGCTGGTTGCAAATCTCTCCTTTATTTACCTGCCATCTCTATAAGTTTCTCAAATGAAGGTTTAAAATTCCCAACTACAGTATTTTTATTATGTCACAATCTACTGAGCAGATAGAATTAACCATAATAGCCGCCATAGCCGAGCTAAGAAAAAAGACAAACTTGTATAACTGCACAAAAACAGCACAATAATGAACACTTTGCACCAAAGATGGCATCAAAATTAGAGAAACTGCAGAACTCTGGCTTGGTCTAATTGCTGAAATGGCATGAAAGACCTGCATCCAGTCATGTGATATCACAGTTCTTCTGTTTGGCTGCAATCCCACAATTTTTAAACCCCTCGAAACATTAAATATACTTTTACAAGAACTTCTCCAGAGATGCAAAGATAAGCACACACACACACACACACACACACACACAGCATTTTCCATCACCATGTTATATAAATCCTCTCTACTGGAGAAGAGGACCGACTGTATTTTGATGATGAGTCACTTCTTGGACTGCAGCATCATGTCATGAACCCTGCTGATTGTACTTATGTAGGATGGCAGAGAAGTGGAGGCAGGAGAGCTCAAAGGCTGTTTGTTGTTCACATCGTTTTGTGTTTGATGCATTTAATTAGTGAATTACTTGTGCCAGAGGATTTTTAAGCCATGTTAGCTTTAGGATGGTAATATCAGTCTATTGGATGGATTGAAATGAAATTTTGTGCAGAAATTGGTGGTCAGGTATCGTATGCTCATTACTTTTGGTGATCTACCATGAGGTCTCAACATACGTTTAAATGAATTAATGAAGAGTGCTTCTGCTTGTCGAATGTGTTGTGGGGGATCTGAGATCTGAGTGAAGTAAAGGTATGTTTGGGAGGACAAATGGCCCAATTTCCCAGTTTTTGGGATTATTAAAGTATCCATCTATCTATCTATCTATGAGGTGATCTGGAGAAGCGGTGAGTTCAGGGTATCCAAGTAAACTGGCATGGCTTCTTAGGCGGAGTAGTAGGAGGAGTGGGTGGTGTGGATGCAGTGAGAGGGGTCTATATATTATTACGTTAAATATGTTTTTACTCTATACATGTAATAGCAGACATTACTGATGTTATTGAGAACATCCAATGATCTCCAAGAACAGCAGGATGTTTCTGGACACGTGACTGATAAACCTGGTGCCAGCTGGAGATGAAGATGAAGAGGAGGCTGAGAAGTCCGACACAAACAGGGAGCATGAACGTGGGGACGTACCTGATGACGCACCTCTGTGACGTCACGCACGACGGCAATGGCGGTGGTTGGCTCAGGTGTAGAAGCCGGAAAGCGCGGGAGACTCGAAGATTGTTGTTGTTGTTGTTGTTATCTGATGGTCGATGCCGTTACCGTTCAGTCCCGGATGTCGGGCCCCGTGGAGGAGCCGCCTGCTCCTGCGGCTTTACCTGTAGCGTCTGCGGTTGTCGGGAACTACCGGGAGTCGGAGGGACCTCGTTAGGGGAGTTTTAGATGGAGGCCGGTGTGTTGCCCCGCTGTGGTCTGACTCCTCTGTCGATGCTGGAGGAGACAAACCTTCATCTGGATCGGACCGGTTGACCTGCAGCTCCTGGTCCGAGGTGAGTTGACTTATTTCCGGTTAATGAAGTGCAGACATCCGTGATACCCAAAGGATGAAATGTAATAACTTTTAGCGCCATCATCTGGTCAAAATAAAAACTTGGTCTAAATATCTGCAGGTGTACTTTTTGTTTACTTGTTGTCATTATTATCAACATGTAAACATTCTGATGTAAATACATTTATATAACACGCATACAGTTAACCACACATTGAATGTCACTTCCTTGGATTAACATTTGCAGAGGATGCTGTGAACAAAATGCAATTATGTGAACATAAGATGTGCAATTATGCAGATATAAATGAAAATTCAATTTTTTTTTTTGTATATCAAAGGCTGCTATAAATACACAACCAATCCGGCCGACTCACATCACAAAACCCCCACAACAAATCCATTAACGCCACATACGAACCGAGGCTCCGATTTAACCGTGTTCCTCACATTTATGCAAACGTTCATTTTTCAATTTCACCTGAAGGAACTTCTGCTTTCACCGAGCTTAAACAATCAACAAACAAGGTGACTGTATTGTCCTCTGGGAAATGGATTAAGAATACAAATGATGTACATTCACTTCACTAAACTGTCCCAAAAAAAAACACATAAAAAAAACTGGCAGATCTGCCGAAAAAACAGGAGGGCTGCAAAAAAAGGAGCTTCATGCATGTATATGGTGTTGCCAATTATAGGTTAATGATCTTCCTATCAACTGTGCTATCCCAATACTCATTTAAGTGGATCATGATATGCTCTATACAACAGCTGGGGAAGTCACGGCCCAGTGGTTTGCCACAAAGGCAGCCAGTCATTGACGGCAGTCACGGGCCTGTCAAGCATTCACACCACGTACCTTAGGCCACAATAGCCTCATCAGTAGCCTTATTCAATCAGCTTTCACAGACGGAGGCGACTCGGGTGCTGCCGACCCAGCCAGCCGTCCACTGATCTGCATCACAGAGGCATCAACAATCAGAGCGTCCCTCCTTAAATCTCCTTGAAGTGATCTCTGATTTCGCCTGATTGTGTCCAACACGTCACCATTATTCCACTCAGAGGCTTTCAAGTATGACCGTGTGATTAGTACAAAGGCGAGGAAGGTGCAGCGTGCATGCTGTTATACTGTTTGTATGAACTGTTTTTAAGCAGCGGTTTTAAAACATAACAGGCACACAAAGGGGAAGGTGTTTCGAGTTCAACTGTCGGCCTGAATACACGAGAAACGCAACGTACGTTCGGCCAGAACCGAAACACAACGTCGGTGAAACTGTGATGGTGGAGCAAGGAAGACGGTGTGATTGACGTAACGTTGATGGCGTCAGAGGCGACACTGTATGGTGGCTGATATCGATTCCCCACACATATAAAGAGGGAGAGCGTCGCGTTAATCGATACCCTTATCGATCAATCAATCAACCTTCATGAATTGCTGCTTGTCCTTCAGACCAGTGTGTTACCACTGCAGCAAACCATGAACAGCAGTTCTCTGCTTTATACAGTTGAAGAATGATTCTTGATTATGTGGGATTATGTGCAGGTATTGATCACCAATTAGGTGATGTCTTTGACACCATGCAGAAATATTCCTAATAAAAATGCAGGCAGGAGTTTAATGAGTGGGCTCGAGGAGACAAAGCTAAATGACACTTCATTTTCAACAACATAATTGTGCTCAACCTCTTATTCTCTTCTGAATCCTGACACACATTTCATAAATTGTCTGTCAGCGGAGCAGGTATGTCTGAAAACAGCTTCTTTAATATCAGGTATGACCATTCGTTCATCGTACTAATACTGACTTTATATTTGAAGTGTTAAGTTATTGTTTCTGCACAGCGGTTGTCTGGATACGTTGACAGATTTTAGGTTTTATTTCTAGTTTCTGTGTTTGTTCATTTCGTTAAAATGAAATTGGTCATCCTTTTTTTTTTTCTAATGCTGACAGAACTGTATGTGAGAGGGATTATTTGATCGTGCAGCCATCATCTCATCTCATGTGTTTCATAAGATGATGAGATGAGGCAGTACAGTGTCAGTCAGAAAGGATGATTCCTCCCTTGCGGCTGATCAGTGGGTGAGGAGCTAGAAGTGCAGCAGAGCAGTATGTAGGTTACCTGTGAGGAAATTAAGCCTATTAACTGCTTATGTAACACGTCGCACATTTGGTTTTGTGTCACGCTTGGATTCTCATCCAATATTTCATATGTGGCATAAGGTTTTTCATTTATGAGTTTTAAGCAGAGCCCACGTGTGTCTTAGACTTTGCCGCAGTAATATTCTCAAGTTGTTCCACTCTAATATATTATATATAGTAGTGAGAGAGGCTCTAGACATAGTGATGCTTGATTCACATTGATAATGCTGTGCTTATGTGTGTTAGCATGCTAATGTTATGGTGATTATCAGAGCCGGTCCTGACCTCCCTGGGGCCCTCCTACCTGACCCGTGAGCCATGTAAAACCCATTACCATCCCCACCCAGTCACACCTGACACCCCTGTGCTCCCACTACAATCATCCCTCCTTTAAAACCATCCGAGTCACCCAGAGGTGCTCAAATATCACCACATTGGATCTAAAAACTGGACGCATCATTTTATTGACAAATTATCTATAAATTGTAGAAAACGAATGGCTGCTTAGCGTGAAAGATGTCAGAGAAATGGGCTACGAGATATTTGACTTTGCTATTGAATTAATGGTATTTGTTCAATACTTCATGGGTTGCATAGACATCCTCCACTATTTCTGTTTTTCTGTTGTCACACAGTGAGACGTAGAGGTGTGTCCAGTCTGCACACTGAGCTGGACCCTTGCGCACTCTAATCATACGGCTATTATAGCCATCAGTGCATCTCCATCCATGGTCTTGGTCCCAGCTTCCAGGAGCCATTTGTAAAGCAGTGAAGCAGGAAATGAGGTTGGTTTGCTGCAGCCGCCCAAGCCTGGAGGATGTGGGGAGTGTGGGGAGTCATCAGTGGGGGGTGGTGGAGGACGGGGTTGATGACACAAGTAGAATTTCCAATGTGTTGGTAATGGACAGAGACATCACTGGCCCCGAGATTTATTGTTGGCAAAAAACCAGCAGCCCCGAAGCGTTTATGGCTCGATCAAAGGTCTGGACCTACTGTAGCTCCTCTTTTTAGAAATAAAATACTAGATCTTCTCCGCAGATATAACATTTTTGAAGGATATCATCTAATTCTTCTTTGATATCTTCTTTTCCCTTTTCTTGGAAGATGATACCAATCAGTCCCGGTCTTATGGCAGCTATGATTACTGACTTTTCCTGCAGTCTTTGTCATAATTGATCTTTTATGGTCTTGTTAAGATATCAGAAACAGATCAATTCTTTGTTGTTATAAAAAGGCATAAAAACACTACAGTAAGAAGCAGGAGCAGACATATATTTGATATTCTGAGCTGATAATTGAGACGCTGCCATCAATATTTCAGCTCTGTGTGTGTGAAGATGAGTTCAACCGTTCTTGTAAAATGGGCTCATGTTCCTCTGTACTTCCTGTGCTACATGATGTGAAAGGTGATTGGACCAACTGGACGCCGCTAGTAGACTTTTTGGAGCTAAAGCGGCGATTATTAGATGTAATAATCTTTAGATTCGGTGTTTCAGTGAGTTTTTCTCTCGCTGATGGACACGTGCATCTGAATGTTTAGGGGGAAAACAATCATTGCACCATCTGTTAGTCTCTATGATTAATTAACAGCTTCACTGTTAAAGCAATTAGTTTCTGACGGTTTGAGGCGAATCAATAATTTGCAGACAGTAAGTCATAGCGCCATGAAATCGCACACTTTTCCACTCCATGAAGAGGTTGTTTGAGGATGTAATTGGTCAAAGTTTTGAGGTGCTGCGTTCACTGCGTGCTGTAATGTAAACAAATGGTGCAGTCAGTAATTGACAGATGATACTCTGCACATCATTAGCGTCGCTAGTGGCAGAGTTTCTCAAGATTAATATCACATTTCCTCCAAACAGAGAAGGACAAACATGCTTTTAAACTGGCCTTTCACTGAATCTATGATCGGCCTTTATGATAAAAAAACCAACCAAGTCTTTAAAGGGTAATGCCGTCAGTTTTTTCAGCAAAAGATAGTCATCTCTAATTCTACATTATTAAATGTTTTGGACTTTTTTTTTCTTATAATGACGTTGAACTTATTTGACCTTAAAGCTTTAGATATATCACCCGTCTCTGACCTGAACTCTCAGTCCAGCTCACAGCAGCTCTGTCCCCCAGCAGGGCCGCCTGTGTAATGGGACACTGCTAAATGATGCTGCAGTCACGGCCTGTTACACCTGACTCGCTCCTCGCTGCAGTCCATGCACTCGCCTGTTGTTAGCTTGTCTTTTCTAGGCTAATTTATGACACTATCAGCCTCATCAGCTGTTGGCGACTGGATTTCCGCATGCTAAAACTAATTGCTTAAACTAATTGAAGTATAATGCATAGCAGAGGAGGTTGGGGCATGCAGGAACAACATCCCGCTCTTGCTTATGCTACTTTCCACAACTGATACTCAAGCATGTAAATGCAAGAGTGAGTATGACGGCTGCGTTTTTTTTTTCACTGAATATGCTCCTAATGCTAAAAACACGTGTGTTTTTTTTTTCTCGGTTGGGCTGCTTCATTTGGTTTTCTTATTTGCAAATGTTGGGAGTGGCTCTGTGTGTGTGTGTAGGTGTGTGTTTACCTGTGTGTGTGTGTGCATGTGTGTAAATCTTTGCTGCTTTACCCTTACTATCCACGTGTTCTTTTTGTTCCCTTCTACCGTCAGCCATCAAAGGTTGGTAATTATTAATAATCAAATAGTTTGATTTTGAAATTGTTGATTTTGATTCGTTAAAATGTGTATTGAGTGATGTTGCTTATGTTCATTGTCTTTTTTTAAAATGCCTCTTAATATTTTTTATCTAGAATAAGTGTTGTGATGTTTTCATATATCTGAATTAACCAATTGTGAACATTATACTGTAATATTAGCAATAAATGCTGTAATAATAGTTGTGACCTATTATACATATGCAAGCATTATAAAAAAAACCTGCGCTTTACGTGAAGCAGTATCGTGCTTGTTGACTTTGACGTGTCCAGCGAGGCAGATTATCTTGGCTTGTAGACCAGCAGTCTACTTGTGCCAAGGTTAAGACGAAACTTTAACCCACTCATCAGCGTCACAGATTAGTCCCGGCTGCTGTTGCCGTTTGCCAAATGAAGCTTGTGTTTTCCTTTTAAGAGCTTCAAGTGGCCAAAACCTCTACTTAGATGAAACTCAAGATAATGAGAGTGTAATTTATCTTTGGTTTCAACGTAAAGAATATAAGGATTTTTATAATAAGCTGTATTCCTTCTTTCATAACTACTGTAGTGCATCTGTTCATGCAGGATGCAGTTATACATGTGCACTTTATTATTTCTGCACAGTGTTAAGGCCACATCCCTAAACAACTAACTAAAAGTGACAGCTAGCCAGTGCTGCAGGGCAAACGAGGTTAGGCCGCTCCACACACACACACACACACTCACACACACACACGCTCACACACTGTCTCTAAGGGGTCATTTCCTTGCACCCTGTGCTCTTGTTGGAGGTGTCCAGTGTGAGTCCTTAGGTTTCGCCCTCCTGTCTCATGTGTCGCAGCATGTTGTCACATATAGAGGCAGTGATATATTATTAAAGATGTCTGCAGGTTACTAAGATGCTGTACATTAGGCTAACATGAGTGCAATTACCTACATAGGGATGCATGCATAGGAGTCTAATTGCTCTGCATAGGCAATGAATGATAACATCTCTCCAAAATAATCTCTGAGGGCCATTGTTGTGTTTTTTTATCTTGCTCTGAAGTGATTTATTCACAGTAACTCTGATTTAAATCATCATAATAATCCTAATTTAGATAAAATAACTGCTGGGAGGTGAATGTATAATAGCAGCCTGGATAGATGAACATAAATAAAGTGACCACTGTTGATGAAAAGAAGAACGGCCCTCTGCAGCACTGCGCGCTAAAGCTTTCTAACCAGCTTTCCTTTGTGCATGAATGGGCGTCTATATGGGGAAAGGCTCATGCTGCAACAGTGGCTAATTCCTGGTAATCCCATGGTATCTCCTACCACTTAGAGATGGTTTCCAATGGCAGGCCCGGAGCAGGGGGAATTGCTAGTGAGATTAGCTGGCGTTAGCTCCTCCTCTGTAGTTCACACTCAGGCCAGACTAGCCTGCAAACTGCTTCCATGCTAACCGTTTACACAGAAATGGATTTATTGTTTTTCCAAAATGTCCCACGTCCTGTTTAGAGGACAATGTAAGTTTGTTTTAATTTATGCTGCTTTTTTAGTTTAGTGGGTGTTTGTGTGGATTCAGTGTGAAGGCAGAAACGGGCACCCTTGTCTTAAGGTATTTATGAAAGGTGTGTGTGTGTGTAGATGTGTTTGTTGTGGTATTTTGCAGAATATTTCTTTACATATTTTTGACTGACTAACTTTCCTCACACATTTCTATTGAAAGATAGTCTTGTTATTTTTCTTTTACTGCATTTAAGATTTTTTTTTTGTTACATTAAGATCAAACCAGCGTTTAAAATGTACTTCTGAAGTTTTGCTTGAGATCCAAAAACAAGTCTGTAAAATGTGACCACATGTTTACTGACTGTACTTCTGTTTTATGGAGGTAGAAGTGTTTTACAGCTTCAGTGTTACTAGACTGAACCCCCTAAACTCACCACCAGATTATCCTTCTGTTAAACACAAACAAAACCAGACCATGACAACACTTTTATGTGTTCTTTTAACCTTATTTTGAAACCATATGTCTAATTTATAATATACCACAAATGTATATATATTAATTCAGAAAGGTAAAAATCAAATGTGTGTTTTCACACAGTCTACTGCTTCAGGTATGGTAACCATTAACTGGTCACATAATAACTCTGCCCTCTAATTTGCATCATCCCTCATCATGTGTATTTTGCATACTGTGCAGTATTCTATCATATTTTTACAACGTGGATTAAATACAGTATAAGCCAGTGCATCAGCCTGTGTATACAGCAGTTCATACACAAGCTGTCCTTTTATCTAACAGTAACTATTGTGTCTCTATAGGAGATCTCTGCTGAAGATGTTTCCACAATCAGGGAAATCGATCGTCTTTGACAACTTCCCGGACCCCACTGACACCTGGGAAATAATTGAGACAATTGGCAAAGGGACTTATGGAAAAGTCTACAAAGTGCTCAACAAAATCGATGGAAGTAAAGCAGCAGTAAAGATACTGGATCCTATACATGTGAGTTATATTATATTCAAGCAGAAGCTTACGTCCATGTCGTTTAGATGATGATGATGATGATCAGACCAAGAATTATTTTCTCTTTTCATCTATTTTTTTTTTTTTTTGTTTGTTTTTTTTTTGTTTAAATTTACACCAATTTTAGCTTAAACTTCATCGCAAACGTATTTTCCTCTACAAAAATTGATGGGTTTCGAATATCTATATGAGGAAACTATAAAGAAAACAGTTATTATTTATTAGAGGATTTTAAAATTGGACAGATAGCGGCTGACTCATCAGCCCCGTCCCTCAGCTTTATGCTGTGCACAGGACATTTAGGTGAAGGAGTTTCTTCTAACTGTTGTTTCTATCTACAACCATCAGCGAATTATCAGAGCAATTTGCTTCTGATGAATTGTTCATTTATCAGCGCAGCATATCGTCACGGTAGTCTGATAAGTTTGTGAAGAGGCTTCAGCGTTTCAGTCAAAGCACATTTGGCACGTAAGCAAAGGTGTGTGTGTGTGTGTGTGTGTGTGTGTGTGTGTAAAGCAAAACGTGGCCTACAGCAAGGTGGAAGTGTCGGACGCATCCATCCTATAAAACAGAGATTGTTTTTCCTACAGTGACAGGAATTTATTTAGCCTCTGTGTTTTAGCCCAAAGAACAGCTGCAGACTGATAATACCTCCTGTTGTCTATTTTGAAGGTACAGTGAACCGTAGGGCTTATTTAGCAGCTTTAACGAGGAGCCACTTTCATTATGCACTATAATGCAAGTCTCATTTAGTCTTTTTGTGAAGTTGTTACTGCTTCTCGTTATTGAGACGTGATTATCTGCAGACCGCTAGGCTGTGAGGACCATCGTTACCATCGTTGTAATCACGGCGTCGACCTGTTACATACGGTATGCTTGGTTTCAGGTTATGACATGCATGAAGCGTTTCATTGTGATGTTTTCTTATGCCGTTTTGTTTTTCCAGGATATCGATGAGGAGATCGAAGCAGAGTACAACATCCTCAAAGCTCTGTCTGACCACGCCAATGTCGTCAAATTCTATGGGATGTACTACAAGAAGGACGTAAAATGCGGGGATCAGTTGTGGCTTGTACTAGAGGTAGGAACACCTGTTATATTTGAATAGAAAAGCCAGTGTATGCTTGTCACAACCAATATATTTGACTGTGAACTGGGCCTATCACATGCAGACAAAGAGCATATAAGATTAAAGGCACCTCACATGCAGGTATATGCAGCGATGACCCAATCTGGCTGCGGATTATGTAACGCTAAGCCACTACAGTCTTGGTTTACTTAAAGGCCAACTGGGGGATTTGGTTGCTTTCATGTTAGCTTCATGCTAACTATACAGGTGATGTATCAGTGAATTAGCTCATACACCTGGATCATTCGTTGCTACACGTTTCACATGTAAAAATGTTCAAAAATGGCCTAAGCTTTAACAAAAACCTCACGGAGCAGGTGAAATATCACAAATTCACATGTGATATTTCATTTGAAAGTTCAAGGGGACCTTGATGCTGCAGCTTTCTGTACATCTAAAACAAGACTTGCCTCCAGCTCCCCCAGTTCTCCGTCTTTCATATTTCATTGCCCACTGTAGCGCTTTTTAAATGTCAGGCTCCTGACAAACATGTAATAGAGGTCGACCTCAGAGGAGGAGAAGTGTTTGTGGGGTCCGACATGGTGGCGGATGTTGGTTTTCTTTTGCCTTTTGACTTTCTGACCGTGTAATTTGTGTTCCTGCTTTGATAGAGAGTGCTGCAAGCCTGGAGACATCTGGTAAACATGGTTTGATAAGGGATGGCGTCACAGCATTGGTGCAGACTGAGCTGGATGTCAATTCAATGTTTCTAGCAAAATGCCAGCAAATCCAATGACGTTCCTCATCCTAGCTAATGTTAGCAACATGCTAACATGATGATGTGCTAGCACGGTTGACATGGCTGAACTTTTGAATTTGCACTACTACATTACTACATAATGCAAATACTAATACTCATTTTTTAAAATACACATGTAGATATACAACCGAAAAAATAAAATTAAGGACGTTTTTATTTGTGTGTGTTGCTATTTCAATATACTGTTTAATTTTAAGGCATTTTCTGCAGTAACGTGCTCTCTCATTGGCCTTTTTTTTTTGCCCACGTTACACATTGTGTTGCTCCTTTTTTCCGCTGCAGCAGTGCTGGAACAGCGTGTCCATATTTCTGTAATCCAAGCTCAGTGGGGTTTTGCATCAACTGCAGCAGTGTTATGCTAACCCAGTAGATAGTTTTCACCTCTGCAGCTTGTGTTTCTTCCCCTTTTCATCGGCGTCCTTCCTCCTGACCTTTGCAGAGGACCCTACAATTACTTTGCTCGGATATCAAGTACAATCTAAGATGATGCATAATCAACAACCCTTATTATAGGAAAACAAATACCTTTATCTGATAGGGTAGATATTAGTTAGTTAGTTTTGCAGTGTGTTTGCTGTTTTTATCTGACTCAAGGACTCAATTCCTGTAAGTAAAAACACAGATCTGGTGTTTTAGAGGGGTCAGCTCAGCTCTCATACTTTTGTTTACTCTCTGTTTCCTTGTAAAAAAACTCTGCAAGCAGCAGGCTAAATCTGGCGGCTAATCCTGAGGCTGAAATTATTGCTTGACGGTTTAGAAAGTGGCCGTGTGTATTGAGGTTATGTGCATGTGTGTGTGTGTGTGAAGCCTCTGAAGTAGATGCACATGGGGTTTTAGCAGTGAAGAGACAGGAAAGCGGGGAGTGAGGTGGTCATTCACCATGGTTACTGTCCCTCCTTTCTAAACTGTAATTTTCCATCCTTTAGCTTTGCTGAGAGGAGCCTTTCTTTGCCCTGTGCTGAGAGCAGACTCTCATTATGAACAGAATTCATACAAATTGCATCCTCTACTTTGTTATCCTCTCATTGGGGTCCATGAGCTTTTGGCTTTGCCTCGGTAGCGTGCTCCTTTATGATAGCGGATGCGGGCAGAGATGAGCAAGCTTTCATGTACGACGCCCCAATTTAGCTCCCAGATAGCTTAAAAAATACTTCAAAGATAGCAATGATGGACTTTTATTCTCTAATTAGAAATAATAAAAAAATAAATAAAACAGATTTATGAGAATGTCATTTGTGAGCTGCCATGTTTCATCCAATCGAAGGCCAATGTTTAGTCCGACCTTTCACAGATGCATCTTCCATTATGGAAAGATGAAAGTCAGTATGTCACAACGCTAAATTGAAACTCTGTGCCCGTATTGCATTTTGAGCACTAAATTAAATTTGTTGGAACCAAACTCGAATGCTTTGTAGTTGCTACCTGTTTATAATGAGGCTAGTAGTAGCATTAGTAAATACATGGAGCTGAAAACACCTGGTTTTAATGACGCCACAGAACACACATCACATATTTTATCACGTGAACGTTAAAAAGAATATAAAACGTACCCGCGGCCTCTGCACTCATTAATTTCCAATGAGGTTTAAAATCGTATTCCTTGTTGGGACGTTTCATTAAACAGTTGGAAAGTCGACACCTCGACTGTTGTGCTCATGTAAACGATAAGGCCGCAGTAACAATAGGAGCGCTTTTCCCCCGGAGACAATCCAGCGTGTCACACAAGCGTTTATCCAGCGCTGCAGACTTGTTGCAACGAAATATAGATTCATATTTGCATTCAAAGGTACATCAAAGATTAAAAAAAAAAAAAAAAAGAAAAAGTCAGCACCTGTGTGTTTAAAGGCTGCAGTGGAGTCTCCGGACTGCGTGTTTGTTTCATCTTTACGCTTGTTTCATCCACTTCTTTTAACCGTCTTTGATCAACTCCTTTCATATGCATGACTAAAACGAGCACCTGACCTCATTTGTAATGGAGAGCATCCCGCATCAATATTCAGCGTATTCAGTTTTATTCTTTGAAAACTGACAGTTGTGTAGAAAGTCACGTGATGGGTACGACGTAGATGTAAGACAAAGATCTTAACAGGCCGTTTATATTAGTAGTTTCTAATCTGATTTAAAGCAAATCTGTGCTAAAATAATGTCTTATACATCATTTTCAGCAATAATAACAAGCCTATTTTATTGGATGTTTTTGGGATAATAGTAGGCCACTTCCAGTACCTTTGTGAGGAAGCCTTATTAATCTTAAAGGTAATCTGAAGTAAATAAGCTTTATAGTAGTCTGCATTTTTCTGTTCTTAGATTAACATGACCAATTTGACCAGACATGAAGGATTACACCGTCATCTTTCGACATGCTAGTGTACTGTATATTCCCATGAGCGCTATTCCAAGTAGTTATAGTTAAATATCTGCACACAACAGATTTCACTTCTTAGAAATCTGCTTTAATCCGTGCACGAGTTGAATCAAAGCAGGTTTTAAATATCGCTTCCACCCTGCAGCGGTTTGAGTCTTCACCACATCTGAAATAATTAATGTTCATGTTCTGGAAATGAGCGCCGCGGCTCAGGTGAGAGCGCTAACGTTTAGCTCAGCTAAATCTAGGGCACCGGACCTCTCATTAATATGGATCTGTCTGTCTACGCTGTGTAATTTAATGATGACAGGTGATCTGGCAGCAGCGATGTGGACTGACGTCAGGTTCGTCTCATTGTCAGAGCGCCGTGAAAAAAAAACCTCGGCGGGATTCTCTGCTTAACTGCAGTTTGTCTGCATGTCTGATAGTGGAGAGAGGGAGTGATTAAGCTCCCCATGTGGCAGATGATACACGCCATCCATCCTGCAGCAGCTCCCCGGGCTCCTGATAGATACGCAGATTGATAGGCAGATAGAAAACAGATACGAGGTGTTGTGTAGAAACGTATGCTATCGCTTAGTCAAGGTCAGACTTACAAATATTGGATTATTTTTTGATGTACTGTGTATTTTAAATATTTTTTTTTTCCAACAAGGAACAAATAAAGTCATTATACATTTTAGTGTTTTATTTCTTATTATTATTCACTGTGCTGTAAGTGGAAGAAACAATTAGTAGCATCCTGTGGTTAGCTCAATTAGCTAAAGTAGCACAGAAACAACAAAAAAAACAAGTCGAGCAAAAGCAATCAAGCCCTGTGGGTGAAATTATAATGAGATGATAAAATGGGCCCCAACCGCAAATATCATACTAGTGTTGTGATGCTGCTATGTTGTGCAGGAGGCAGAAGAAGTCATGCATAGAGCAATACTACACAACAGCAACATTATGTTACACTCTTGTTTCAAAAATATGGGTGCATTTCTCATTATTATTATTATTATTATTATTTTGCAATTAGGTAAACATCCTGCTTCCCTAAACATCATTAGAAAACAAATATTGCATCATTGTTAGACTCACGCTGCACCAAAGCCTGTCATACTGAATATATATGAATAAATAACATATTTATTAGTTACCTTTTCTTGTGCTGCACAAGGTCTTTAGTACAACCGCTGCAGGGGAGCGATTCTTATCCTCAATAACCACACACCACTGCATGTTTACTGCCTAATTAAGCTTTCAGTTTACAAGTGCGGGAAATTAGAGTAATTATAAAAGATAAAGTGTATAATACATAAAGAGATATGACGGAAATTTCCTTTTTTTTTTGTTGCATGTGTTGAAATGCAAAATGTTGTATTGCCTTTGTGTGTTTACTGTATCTGTATGATATCTTTTACCGCACAGACTGACAAGGTCTGTGTTTCCAAACAGCGTTCATATGGAGAATCTGCAATTTATGTCCGAAAACCAGCTTCCAGCGCAATGATTGACACCTTAGAGCTTGTTATTTTTTCGTAAAACCTCTGGCATCTCCCAAATAAAGGCCCAAATTAAGGGTTATTATTGTTGCCAAGGCAACCCACTGGGTAATTTTCTGTAATTTTCCAAGTGGGATTGCTATTGAAGGTGGAGTCCATATCTACACACAGTATAGCACAAGAAAACACCTATAAAACACAACAACCTTCTGTAAAAGCAAGTGTTTTTAGTCTGTAAATGGTGCCTAATTTCTAATACAAACCTCGGCTTTGTGTGGAAACATAAGAGGATGTACTTCATTTGAAGATAATTTGTACATCTTTAATATTTACCCTGCTTAGTCATCACATCATAGATTAAACCCCGCTTTATATAAAATGTACATTTTCTCCACGTGCACAGTTTCACCTCCCACTAAGCTGCCTCTAAAAGATAAGCTGCTAAAGATTGACAGAATTACTTTGAACGTCCCTTTTTCTTCCTGTGAAATCTTCTGATCAAAAAAAAAAAAAAACGCTTTCATCCTCCGCCGTGAAATTCTGCATCTCTAAAATGATTTTCTCAGGTTTTCGGCATATTGAATAAGCCGAGCTATAATATAAGTGCTGACTCGTGTTGAGTTTTATTTTATATTTTTTTCTTTGTCGCAGCTTTGCAACGGTGGCTCGGTGACAGATCTGGCCAAAGGCATGCTGAAAAGAGGAGACAGAATGGATGAAGCCATTATTGCCTACATCTTGCATGAAGCTCTCATGGTAAGTCCGACCTTTTTGAAAAGTGCTCTGCTGCTGGGGGAGAGACAATCATGTACTGCAGAGTTGAACTGAACAACCTTGTTTTTCAATAAATTGCTTTAATGAAAAGAGAATCAATTTAAGAGGCAGGTGCTTGAGCTTTTTTTTTTTTTTTAACAGGGCCTCCAACACCTGCACGTCAACAAGACCATCCACCGTGACGTCAAAGGCAATAACATCCTGTTGACAACGGAGGGAGGGGTCAAACTTGTGGATTTTGGTATGCAACGTGTCCCTTTGTACAAAAGACAAGCTTTAACATCATGTACCATCCTCCTCTAATCATGTTATGGCTGTATTTAACAGAGGATTCTGCAAAGGGTCAAATCCATTACCTTCAGCTGCTTGCCAAATAAATTGCGCCCACTAATTAGTTTCCTCGAGAGGTTTACGCAACCAAACAAGGTGGCAGACGACTTTTCCATTAAGCCGTATCTTTCCCCCATTTTACCGCAGACGGACGAGGACATTGTTGTTATTCACTCATTTCCTTTTTTTGGGGTTTTTATTAACCAAATGATTCGCTCAGAGCAGCAAAGTGTAGTTCCTGGATTGAAGACAAAGTGATTCTGTCTATTTCCAGGAACGACTCACGTCCGTTTCCTCAAGAGCTAAAAAAAAAAAACATGTTTTCATTAGACATAAAATCCTCACTCAACGTGTGTGTAGGTTTGCATTTAGTCTGCTAATTGTGGACTTCTCTTAAAAGCCTTTTTCTAACCACGAAGCACAAAGTGCACAACTCTTTTATATAAGGAGGAGAGTGGAGGGTATTAATGGATTGACTTAATATGTGAATGTGAGGTAGTTAATATGGAGCAGCTTCATCCTCCTCACAAGACTGTCAGAGAAATATCAGTTTATTTCACCAGTTATGAAGCTCGAAGCCTTTAAGGATCAAGGTGGCGTCATAAAGGAGACAACGCAAAGTGTTTTGACTTCTTCAAGGATTTTGATTTCTAAAATTTTATTTTTCTAGTTTGTTTTGGTGTTTTATGGTCAGTAGGCAAAAAAAAATCTAGACTGAGGTGGTTTAAAATGCTTTTAATACGCATTAAGTCCCTTTTCAGTTACACATCTAAAGCTTCTGTTGGCCAACTAATAAACTGTCACTAAAACAGTGACGTAAGTTCACTAAAATCACCGTAAACATGAAACCAAACCCCGGCGAGTAAATACTGATACTACAACTACATACTAATACTGATTAATAATAATAACTTGATGATTAGCATGATTCAATACACTGATTGATTAATGAGAAGTTAAGTTTTTTTCAGTTTGGAAAGAATTCAAGTGTAAGCTTTAAGTTTTAATTAGAAAGTAAGACGGATCACTTCCTGATCAATAACAACCAAGAAGAAAATATATTTTGTCTAACTAAGTTATTTTTAAGGAGCAACAGACGAGAAAAAAAACGAGTTATGAACGTAGAGAAATCAGCTCCTTTACCACCGTAGTCAGCAGGAAATCACACATTCACCGTCCTGGTGGAGTAAGATGCTGACGTCTGTTAGTTTTTGTTTTTTCGGTGGTTGTGGAGAACTGCCAAATCACAGGATTGATGTCCAGAACAGCAGCGTGTCCATCGGCTGCCAGAAATGTCCTTGACAAAGACATTTTAAAACCCTCCTGATAAGAGTGACGGTGAAATATCTGCAGATAAAAGTCAAAATGACTTTTATTACCAGTCATCGGTTTAAAATAAGCTGCAGTTTCTTAGTACATACAGCATGTTGCTATTCAGGCTGATCTTTTATAGCATATTTGTTCACAAGCGCATTCATACAAATCTGAATAATTGAATGTATTATGCAGCTAACGATCACTGCAAAGCTAACACACCAGTGCTGTGGAGAAAAGGAGACTCTACTGTCGACGTTTTGCAAAGAATTATAACGTTTAAGTGATTTTTATCTGTAGTTTACAGCTCCAGCTTGTAATGAGAAACAATAATTAAAGTTACATCAACTGGAAAATGTGTGAAAATGAATCTAAACTTTGGTTATAGTTACAGTTTCAGGTACGTTATAGAAGACTTTAAGGTCTCACAGACGTTACTGCACATTTATTCAAAGTGACAAGAATCTGGACATCACAAATAACATCTAAAAAAAAAAAATCATGATTGTTGTTTACTTCAGAACATCTTATCAAATATCTGTTCTTTCTCCGGCTGAACCACGACTGTGTGAGATAGGAACGGTATATTATCTATAGAAGGAATTTACTACAATAAAAACACTGTAAAGTTTAAACTCTGAGTTAACTATGTGCACGTTGTATAGTGAGCAGCTCGTAATCACGTTTGACGTTGTCGCATTATGATCAATAAATCGCTCCAAACCAAAACATATTCAAAACAAATGCATGTAGACTGAGTCAGGAGGGGGGCGATCAGGGGGGTAAAAGAAGAAAACACCGTCTACCGTCATGTTTAAAATGATAGTAGAAAGATGACGGTTAGTTTGTTCCATGTTGGACCTTTTGTTCATGCATCACTGTGAAGGAAGCTAAAAAATGACATTTATTGCTCGATATGATTATACAAACCTCTCTGGATCTCTGGACAACGATTGGATGGATAGAAACATAAGAGAAAGGGGTTCAAATAGGGACAAATTAAAGAGCACACAGGCACAAAATTGTCTGTAGCATCTTTTGCTATTGCTTGTCTGCAAGTCTTTAAACATTGCTGACAGTTAAAATTTGCATCAGACTTTGGGTTACTATTGGTTACAACCGAAATAAAAAAAAAGACACGAGCAGCCGTCGTCAGAAAAGAGAAACATTTTTAGAAAGAAGACGTGTATAAAAACTTGCAGAGTGACGAAACCATTAAAAAAAAAAAAAAAAGTGTGGGCGAGTCATGCTTCTCTCCACGCTACACGCACTGCGTCACGCTGGGATTAATGGCTTTTCATGTGGAGGGACTCACGCTACACTAAGCAGCTGAAGAGATAAAGCCCCCGCAGTGACTCATCACCAGCACAGAAATACAAAATAGCAACGAGATGGACCCAAAAAAAAAAAAGAGCAGCGGAAGAACGAGAGGAGCCCTTCGTTCACGGGTCTCTCATGAATATTCTAATTGACAGCATTATCTCTGTGATGATTATTAAGTGTGGCCCACCAGGCTCCACTCGGGGCTAATGTAGTGGAAAGAGAGGGGCCGTGAGAGCTTTAAACAGGGAGCTCTTTGTGTTTCTGCATCCTCACACATTGATATACTTCATATATATTATAACAGACGTATGTATGTGTGTGTGTGTGTGTGTGTGTAAGGCCATATGTTTGATCAGATAACTGTGGGTTAACAGGGTTTCAGTGTGTGTGTGTGTGTGTGTAAAACTCTGGCTCTACTGTGGTTTAGTGACAGCATGTGAATGTGCCTGTCAGCCTTATGCATATATATCCTCTGCTGCATGTTATTCTAATCCATTTTGATGTTTTCCTCTGCATTGCTTCTTCTGGCATTATTCAACCCACCAGCATCAGTGTATTCCTGTACTGCAGCGACAGTAATGAAGTCATCAGAAAATAGTGCACAGAATAGGCTTTTGCTGATGCGGTATTAACTATATTTATATAGTGTAAATGGTTTTTGTGCACATTTTATGTTTTGAGCAGATTTGAACACATTTTACCATCTGAATGACTCACATGATTCACATTAAAACACATGCTGTAGCAGCGTGTTGTGCAGATCCGTAGATCACCTTTTGTCTTGAGGCTCTGCTTTTGTCCTGGCTGCTGCCTCAGCTGGGATACATCACAGTGTGGCGTAACACTGATTCATCTGGACTGAAGTCATGATTGTGGGTCAGCATGTTCCTTGTCAAGCTTTTTAACACACATTAACACACACACACGGGGACATACATGCCCTCTGTTTCTCTCCGCAGTCCCATTTTGTGCCGGATTTATCCCCCACTGACGTGATACGGTGATTGTCCTGCCTTTGTCCTCTTGTCTTGTTAAAGGGGCAGATATACAGTACGGCCTGAACTAATAAATCACTCAGACATACTGTATAATATCTTCTGAGAAGAGCGTCTAAAGCCTGTTTACAAAGCTGTTCTTGAAATACCCGTCAAAATCACCCACAGTCACATAAGAATTTGTAATTCAAAGCAATCTATCATTTGCAGGGTGGATGTGTGTGTGTGTGTGTGTTTTGTTTTTCCTTCATGTCACTATAGCGACAGCTCTATCAGTAAGAGACGTGAACAGCTCTGCTGCTTTACTGGTTTGATTTTTGTGGAAGGAAACATGACAAGGAAGTTATTAAAATAGTTCAAAAATTGTCTCCGTTGTCCTGAGTGTGAGGCTGAAATGCCTGATGTGTGTGTATTCTCTTCCCTGCAGGTGTTTCAGCCCAGCTGACAAATACCCGCCTGAGGAGGAACACCTCTGTGGGGACTCCCTTCTGGATGGCTCCAGAGGTACGGGTAAAACGGACCTAGAAGTGCTCCCGCAGCCTCTTGTCTTTCCACTACATTAGCCTGGAGCAGATCCCAGTGGGCCACAGTTAATAATCATCAGTGGAATAACGCCGTCAAATACAGCGGTCATGGAAAAAAAACAACCAAAGGGGGAAGCTTTTATCATTTGTAAGATATATATGGCAGATTAAAGAGTTGAAATATTACTTAGATTATGTAACTACATGATTTATAAACTGTGATGACAACATTGTACTCACCAAGATCATTGCTGAGGTCGGGCAACGTGAAAAAAGATCCAAACTGGTTTCATGTGGAATGAAGATATTATTAACATTTCAAATACAAATACATTGATTGATCGATGATTATCTGACTTTTTACAGTTAGTTTTAATACACAAAAACATATATAATCAAAGGCCAGACACGACTAGAGTAACAGCCGCGTTTTCAGTGGAATAATCCTTTAAATGACTCGTTACAACTGACATCCGCATGCTAAACTCGAGACATCTTAACCCGTGAAATAATCACGAGGGAAACGTTAACTGTTTGTCCTACTTGAATGTTGAGACTCAGTGAAAGCAGACGCATGTTTGAGGTTATCAAGTCGACACCTTTCATTTATATTTCATTGAATCCAACCTGCAACACCTTAACAGGTAGAGGCGTATCCACAACACTGATCAAGATTAACAACTTCTGTAAGGAGAAGATGATTAAACATATACTCGTTTGTTAAACGTGTTACCTGAGTACTACCCATCATCATCATCCCCCCTAAATCAAAATGGACATTTTTACATGAGGTTTGCATGCTGTGCAAATTGTGCATTAGAATATTGTCTGCATGACGCGTCCTGTCAGACTGACTCGAGCATTTTAATCTCATTTGAGTAAGATGGTCATCAAGTAAGAAAGAAAGAAAATGAAGGACACGAAGAAGGCGGAGGACAGTATTAATATTGAAACGTATAGAAAGTCGTCTTTGAGTATTCTGGATAATATGTAGTATAGTATTTATTTGGATGTGGTTCCTATATCCGTTTAAAGAAGATTTGCTTCTGTAGGTTTGACTTGTTGGGTAAGTTTTAATAGTTTTAATAGTAACAGTAATAGTTACACACTGAGTGCTGATTTTAAGGCGTGTTAACTGGGTGTGTTTGGCTCTTTTCATGATGTCTAATTGAGAATCTGGTAAACGATTTGTCTGCAAATTATATTGATTGTCAGACGTTTGACAATAATGTTGAATGTGTGTTCTTATGTTTGTGTGTGTGTGTGTAGTTTTGTGTACGTTTACCTCCCACACAGATGATTCATACTGATGATTGGGTACCATGTTGCCCTCAGGACATCGATGATAGACTGTGTGTGTGTGTGTGTGTGTGTGTGTGTGTGTGTGTTTTCCTTTTTCCTTTTGAATTTAATCAGTTTTTTGGGGTTGACAAAATATCCACTAACTATTCATGTTGACTCAATAATAAGAAAGTAGGTCAAAACTCAACAGCATCAGTCCGATTATACAAGTCTAGTCTGGTCTGGTCAAGTCTAATCAGACTGATGAAGCTAAAATAATTATCAAAATATATCAGATTATATATGACTGCAACCTTTTGACATTGTAATTACAAAATGCTACGTGCTATTTTTACTTAACATGACTTCCTTGTTTATATTTTTTCTCATCATCTTTGCGTTGCAGGTCATAGCATGCGAGCAACAGCTGGATTCGACCTACGATGCTCGTTGCGACGTTTGGTCTCTGGGCATCACGGCTATAGAGCTGGGTGATGGAGACCCGCCTCTGTCTGACCTCCACCCAATGAGAGCCCTTTTCAAAATACCCAGGTGAGCCTCCATCACATGTAGGATAATAGTTATCTAACCCTACATATGACTACAGGTCTGTGCTTTCCAGCTTGATGTTATTACAGTATTTTTTCATTTAGAAAGCTGAAACTGGTTAAATCTTCTGCATTTTTTGCTCGAGACACACATCACATTTTTGTCAGCTTTGAAGCTACAACTTACATTTCCTCTCAGTAGAACAAAAAACGATGATGATGATGAACGAACAGACAGCGGTGTGCTTGTTTTCGTTTCCCTATCTCCTGGCAGAGTGAAATGTAAAGACGGGGTAATGCACACTGCTTGTTCTGCAACCCAGAAAAGCCATTTCCTGCTCCCCAACACAGTCATTTTCTTCTCTATACTGACTATCACCCCCGAAAAAAGTACAGTCTTTTCATTTCAAACGTCTTTTTTTTTTTCTGCTCGCAGGGGCTTATCCGTAAACCCCTCCCCTCCTGGTACTGATCCTCCTGCGGGGGAGGCTGAGACAACAGCCACCCTTCACTCATCTTGTGTGTATTGTGGGCTGAAGGTGAAAAGTAATTGTTTACTGTCTCCTGATTCTAGTGTAAGAGCTGCATATAAGCACTTACTGTCACTGTCATCTTAACGGCACAGCACTTTGTCCATCAAACAGCACCTTATATATACACACACACACACACACACACGCAGGCCGTTCCTGTGTGTTTGTTTCAGGGGGTCGTTCTCCACAGGATCCATCACGCAGCTTCCTCAGAATCTGTGTGACTGCTGCAGCCGGAGCTTCAGGCTTTTTGTTCTCGCTCCTCACCTCCCTCGTCTCAGTATACTGCCTTCAATCCCCCCCCAGAAGGCACCGATTCACCCACCACCCGTCTTATTTAATTTAGCTTGATTCAAACCAAGTACCAGTCAGTAACAATCATCTCTCTATGGCCTTATAAGTAATTATTCATTATTATCATATTATGAGCTGAAATGTGAATCTACATGGTTTTCTGTCCCTTTGTCGACTCTCAGGCTTGCAGGTAAATCACAGAAGATGCACTTTAGAAGCTGCAGAAGACAATGAAGTCATAGTTAGTTAGTTAGTTAGTTAGTTGAGACATTTTCCAGTCAGGAAAATCAACCATAATTTTATATCCCTCTACAAGGTGTCCGCTGTATGTCACATGTGTCAATATATCTTGAAAGGATCCACAAGAACAAGTCAGATCTGTCTTTCTCATGTTTTAAATAGAAAGGTAGAAATAGAGAAAAGACATGGAGGGATTGATCTGACAGTAGAAGTCAAAGTGTCAGACTCTGGAGTAAAGATTTAAAGGGCTCTTTATAATTATACACACGTGTAAAGATTTAAGCTTTCATTCCTCATTATGTGTAACAGAGATGATTTGAATTTGCATACTGTAGAAAGTGAGAGGAGTCCCTGTTTATCTTCCAGATATGAAAACCACTTTAACAGTCACAGCATGAAACAGGCGAAAAACAGGCTCCAAATAAACGTCTGATGCATTTTACTGACTATATTGAGTGTGTCGTGTGATAAACACAAGATATATGCCCTCTCATTAGACCAATTTATCGCTGTCAGAACCGACGCGAGAAGACCCTCGATGCATTAGCAGGTAACATCGACTTTTTTTTCTCCACCAAAATGTACTAAAAGCAGAATGAGGAAACAGCAAATTAACCCCACTGTTACTCAGCTGTGAGGCCTCGTGATTCTCTAAACAGCCTTTTGTCTGTCTGAGTTTTACAGGAGAAAAAACGTTGGTCATATATTTGATTTCGACAAGCCAACAAGCTCCGGTGTTTTAAGATTTTCACTCCATCCTTCGGGCCTTTTGTTCTCCACCTCCGCCTGCGTAAATCCCATCTCATCTCTTATCTTTCCATTTATCTTACCCGTTCCTTCTTTAACAGAAATCCTCCGCCTACTCTCCACCAGCCGGAGCTCTGGTCAGACAACTTTAATGACTTCATCTGCAAGTAAGTGCTATGTGTTCACAGATAGCGCTTAACCAGATGCTTTTAATACAAATCCAAGAATTTCACTTCCCTCCTCTTCCTCTTCCTCCTCCTCCTCCTCTTCCTCCTCCACCTTTTCTCCTTCTACCTCACAGATGTCTGATAAAGGACTTTGAGCTGAGACCGAATGTGTTAGACCTTCTCCAGCATGTGTTCATCAAACAGATTGTCGGCCGAGAGAAAATACTGCAGAAACAATTAATTGAACTCATTGATCTCAACCAACAAATAGGAGTCATTGAAAAAACAAGGTATTGTCCCAACTATACTTCATATCTCCACCGTTTGTTTGATAGACTTTGTTATAAACCGCAGAAGAAAAAAACCAACTTCCTGCCAGCTGTTAGGCTGCAGCTTAACTTTTGCAGACAGTATAATCCAAATTACCCTTCTTACTGGATGTTTTACAAACCCTGTCACCATCACATAAACAGCAGCTCAATCCTGCACCAGCTTCACTCAACATGAGTCCAAAGAAAGTGAGTATTGCCCGTACAGTCATGAAATGTTAATCCTATTTCTGTCGTTTAAGCCATCATGGAAAGACAGACAGAAGCACAGACAGTAATGACAGGTAACAAACGCATAAATGACCTTTATGCTACAGTAGGAGTAGATGATAATTGGCTTTTATTTATTTATTTATTTATTTATGTTTTTCAGTCCAGTTGGAGCTCTTGTTGTAGTTGTGATCTCACATGTATTTGCAATCATACATGGGTTTGATAAGATAGTTTTCATGCTGCCACCGTTTGTTTTATGAGTCATTTTGTCGTCTCCACTTTTTCTTTTTCGTGGAGTCTTGTAGTAATTTGATGGTGTAAACCAACTACATCAGTTGATGAGCTTCAAACTTTTACCCGCGTTCATCATTCAACACCAGATACAGTAAACGAAATAGCGAATAATCAAGCTTATACTGTAATGAAGTCATCCTACAAACCTCGATCCTTCACGATAAGTCTGATGAAGCTAAAAAAAAAAAATGGAGTAATAAATTTGATTTTACAGCCTCATCCGAACAAACTTTTTAAAAAAAAAGGATTTATTGACCTTTTATCTAATAGAAGTTTTCATTATATTTACATTGATCATATGGCAGCACAGCTCACTGCTACAGTATTGCTTTTTTAATTAGATAACTTACAGTATGTTGTTATGTACAGTACATACAGTACATACGTTGCTCGGTAAGAGACCTGCTTGTGTGTCCTGTGAAATCCAGACATGAGCGTATCCACACTAAGAGAGGAGGCCACATGAAGACACAGAGCGACCCAGACGAGGTGGACGACCTCGCCATCCTAGAAGTTCTAGATGAGGTATGAAAGCTGATGTATCTCAATAAGGTAAAAAAAAACAACATATATGTGGCTATCGTCACATATAAAGTAGACACGCGAACAACAACGAGAAACGCACAGCAGCATCTTTTTTTGCACGAATAACATTTAGAGCAATTCATCAAATCTGAGCTCAGCATTGACGTATTGAATGATACAACCGGTCTTATTCGCCAGCGGATATTTCCCAGCCATCCTTCAACACGCCGCTGGTATGTGGGAGGCAGTGCCGCCCTGCTGTTGTTGATGTACCTGTCCAGGCAGGGAGAGGACAATAAAATTAATCACCACATGATGTGAAGATGATAGATTGATGTAACAGGCGCCAGAGGCCTTGATTTGAGGCAGGACATAAGCTAAAGTACTGCCTGGCCTGGTTGTAATAATGTTGTTGTTTTTAATCTCTCATAATATGGTTTTGATAATGATCCAGGTTATTTATTTGTTTAGGAATTTATATTTCTGGGAACATATTTGTAGAGGGAATCATGCTTGTTTTTTTTTTGTTTCCAAGAACACGGTCACAGAGCATCTACAGAATCGCTACGGGAGGGATCATATCTACACGTATGTGGGAGACATCCTCATCGCAGTCAATCCTTTCCATACGATGGACATATACACTCCTCAGGTCTGTGGGTGGATTTAGGCTTCTATGTGTGGCTGTGTGGGTTGTTGGTTGTTGTTTTTTACGCATGTGTGCTTATACATTTGGTCAATAATGCACTGAATGTAACCCGCCGTATCTCATTAGTGCCTCTGCAGTTCTTCAGTCTGCTGCGTCCCATTTAGCCTCGCCTCCACACACACACACACACACACACACACACACACACAGCCCCTGTTTCTTTGCCTCCTTCATACTTCACTGACTATTTTTCTCTCAATCATCATGTTTTTCTTTGCCTCAAGTCTGTAGCTATTTTTCATTCTTTTTTTTCCCTCTCGGGAGTGAAAATATAACACAGCTTCCTGTAGATACAGTGCAATGCCATTAACGGCTATATAAAATAAAACTTTTATTAGACACTGCTGTTCGATGTTATTTTACAGAATACTTCATGCTATATTCAGTTAACTCATGTTTATATCTCAAATTGTCCTCTATTGTCTACCCACTTCTCTCCATAGTACACTAAAATGTACATAGGAGCTAAGCGTACGGCTAACCCACCACACATCTTTGCTGTGGCTGATGTCGCCTACCAGTCCATGGTGTCATACAATGCAGATCAGGTAACGTGGAGCAGAAAGTTGTTTTTGGTGCTTTTTGTTTTGCACGAATGGAGTAAAAAATTTCCTTATAATGTATGTTTGAGAGCATTATTATTATTATTACTACCTTCATATTAATCTCTGGGGCTTCCTGTGTGCAGTGCGTTGTGATCAGCGGCGAGAGCGGAGCAGGGAAAACAGAGGGCGCTCATCTGTTGGTGCAGCAGCTGACAGTTCTCGGGAAGGTGAGTCATAGGTGTCCATAAATACGGCATTTTATTAACATGTCCTCCCTCATTATTATTCTTTATATTTAGATACCCGGTACACTCTTCCTGGTTTATACAAAATATGATGGTAAGAATTTAAAAAAATCTATTTAAATTCATAAAGAATCAAACCAAACCAAATATAAACACCAGGAATGAAAGAGTAAACACTGCAAATGATTCAAACAAAATACGTTTAAAAACTACAACAATTCATTTATATTTCAGGTGCACAGAACTACAAAGTTATACTTCTTTCCAGCTGTCTATGGATATTAGGAAACTTAAACTTAGGCAATTTAAGCATCCATATGATCAATAGTTTGGAGGCTTCAGTCGGTGTAAGTCATGATTTGCAACCTAATTAAAAATAAACTTCTATTTCAATCAGTTTTCTGCATTTTTCTATGAGTGGAGGAGTAAAATAAGCACTCGGCAGTGTCTCATTTGATTTAAATAACATGAGTGGAAAGGCACATGGCAGAAATCCATGCGTCATTTTCTTTCCACTGTATTGATTTCCCAGTGACTTAGCTGGAATAATGTTTTATTCAGGCCAATAATCGGACGCTGCAGGAGAAGATCCTGCTGGTCAACAACCTGGTGGAGGCATTTGGAAACGCCTGCACTGTCATCAATGACAACTCCAGCCGCTTTGGCAAGTACCTAGAAATGAAGTTCACCTGCGGAGGGACGGTGGTCGGGGCGCAGATATCCGAGTACCTGCTGGAGAAATCCAGAGTCATCCACCAGGCAGTGTAAATGTCACTTCTTTCTTTTTTTCCTTTCGTCTTATTGCTGTCATAACTTTCATTTGACAATAACATTCATAGAAACCTTAATTCGGTGAGAGAAGCTTGTTTTTCAGCCTGCTGGCCAGTGATCAGGCCGTAATGGACTCTGTCTCTCTTCCTTTCACCTCAACCTCTCCATTTGAAACTAGTGGCATTTGCCTTCAACCTGCACTTCAGTCAATCTATCCTTTCTTCTTATCGTGTGTCTGGGGGAGCCGGCTGGGTCAAGTAGAGGGGCCAGCTTATTTCCTGTTCAATCAAAGACTGTGGTCCTGCAAGTGTCCTTAGTGTAACTTCAAAGGCAGACTCAAGTCTTCCATTAGAAAACAGACACACGGGTCTGAAGGTTTGATTTGGCTGTAAACAGCGCACGTTGCAAACAAACAAGGCGAATCCACGTTTTATGCTTTAATTTCGATATTGCAAAATATTGTGATTTTATGGAAAATTGGGCTACAGGAATCCATACATATATATTTCTAAGTATGTGTGTAAATGTTGTAACTTGTTTTATTATCACACAAGAGCCAAATAAGAGGACTGTGATTCTTTCTCATAGCCATACAGTCAACAGGATCACACGTCTTCTTGAAAGCAGGCGACTCTGGTGCTTTAGTGTTGCATTTAATAAAGAGGATTGCAAATTAAGAGGATTGTGCAGCTTTTCCAGTTCATAACATTTTTTGTATGTTTCCACAGAGGGGAGAGAAACTTCCACATCTTCTATTACATTTACGCTGGTCTGGCTGACAGGAAGAAACTCGCCCACTACAAGCTCTCCGACAGCAAAACGCCTAAGTAGGTTTTACATTTCTTCTCTTAAACACCGTTATTTCCTTCTCAAGCTACAAAACTCTCTACCTGCCCGAAGCTTTAATCCTCACCTTTGTGTTTCCTTTTTGTCGAGCAGGTATCTGTATAACGAGCACATTAAATTAGGGCCTGACATAGTGAGCAACACCTTCTACAAGGAGCAGTTTGATGCCGTGGAGCAGTGTTTCAAAGTCATAGGATTCACCCTGGAGGTACACAAAGCTCAAACAGGCTTCCCCTTGAGGTTTAACAGCATCACATTCATACAGAGATGCAGATTCCACACGTGTAGTTTGACACACACAGAAACAAGCTCAAGTCAATGGTTTATGATGGAGCATGAAGCTACAGCCACATGTGGGCAGTCAGCTATTGGCATTGTAAAGACTAATGAGGCCCAAAGAACTGATTGCCTCTGGGATCTGCACGTCAATAGCACTTATCCTGTAAACGCTTGGCGGTGCTGGAGGAACAGCCTCCTTTTCTACAGTACGTCTTGTCTTGCGTGAAATCACAGAGTGCTTACAGCAACGAGGAGGCAACGGTATCTATTTTAAAACATAGTTTGAACTGAGTAACTGTCCCATTAGAAGAGCTATTCTTACACGTAGCAGCGCCGTCGGCTATTTAAGCAGACAGATTTACGACTATGCCTCACGATATACTTTTTGTTACCTCTAAATACTCCAATAAGGCACAATTTATAAAGCTACAACTTATAGCTTTATTAAATGCTGATTGGATATATTGTGTTATTATTTTATGCTAAAAAAAAAAGTCATGCTTGATGTTATTTGCCTTTGTGCAGGAGCTGGGCAGTGTTTACAGCACTCTGGCTGCCATCCTCAACTCCGGCGATATTGAGTTTTCTCCGGTTGCCTCTGAGCATCAAACAGACAAGAGCAACATCTCCAACATTTCTGTCCTGGAAAATGGTGAGACAGAGAAATATGGCTACACTCCCATAAACGTACTGTATAATGACGTGAAACCAAACATGACTTTTCATTTCCTCTGCTGTACCCTCGACTCCTCCCCCTCACTCCTCCTGCTTCTCTCCATTAACTCTGCAGAGCGCTGCAGGTGGAGTTGAGCTAAATATATGAAAACATTGTTCTGAAATAAATCACCCACCACTATAAACAGGCTATTGCTATCTTCCTCACTAATATTTTTCTGTGGACCCAGAGCAAACTCTGTTCATTGCTACTGATTCACACTAACATATTCTGCACACGTTAGGAGAACTTTTATCCTGTTTCTCTTCTTATCTCATGTCTCCTCAGTGGCCTCTCTGCTGCGTATCCGCTCGGACGAGCTCCAGGAAGCCCTCACCTCCCACTGTGTTGTGGCCCGGGGAGAGACAATCGTCAGGCCCAACACGGTGGAAAAAGCGGCAGAGGTGAGAGACGCCATGGGCAAGGCTCTCTACGGACGCCTCTTCAGCTGGATCGTCAACCGCATTAACGCGCTGCTGCGACCCGACAGCCACCTGGGGTAAGATCAGGAGCAGGAAGTGGGATGTGGTGTGTTTGGCTGCCATGAATCCAGAATGAGGTCATCTCAAAAGGTCCAACGTTTGCATGGAAAGCATAAAAAAAGTATAGCAGTGCGAGTTAAAATCTGTGGAGAGATTTTTTCCAGATTGCAATAGATATTTAAATCACCAAACACCCAGTACAGCTAAAGCTAATGGGAAATGTCAATAGTTTTTATATATATTTGGTGATAATTTAAAGCACTGGACAAGTTGAAGGTGTTACCTGTCAACAGGCTGATCTCCATCCCTGCATGCATTTTTTAAAACGTTTCATTCTTCTCGCCTCTAGAGAGGATGACAAGGGCTTGAACATCGGCATCCTTGACATCTTTGGTTTTGAGAACTTCAAGAAGAACTCCTTCGAGCAGCTCTGCATCAACATCGCCAACGAGCAGATCCAGTTTTACTTCAACCAGCACATATTCGCTTGGGAACAGGTAAAGTATCACCCACATCCACCTTAACTCAAATCCACTAAAATCAAAGAATGCTTTCTAAGTGCTTGAATCCGTTCTGGAAAGCACAATGTATGCATTTTTCACCTTGGTACTACCTCATTTCCATCTAAATGGCGATAACATGTCATCATTTGTCACCCGGCGCTTTAAGACTGATGGCAAGGGTAAAATATGCTGCTGTCTTTATTTACGGGAGAGTGAGGTTCGCAGTTCTTTATGCAGTCTTGTGGGTGTGTTTTGCCTTGGGGGGAAGTTGGGGGCAGAGAATGGTTTGCTAATGTTAAATGATTTGGTCTCACCCAGGGAGAGAAGCTATAAATCATCCCAAACGAGGGTCAATTAGGATTTGGAGACAGTTAGCGTCGGACTTCAACTCACTCTCGGGTGTTGTTGGCATCAGGCCCAGAAATATATTTGTCCTATACTGCGACCATATATACTGAGCATAAGGGAATTGCACCGCGCTGCTGTGAGATTATTAAGCATCACATAACCTGAAATAATCGAGCTGTGGGGGATGAAAAGTGGAGCAACTCTTCAAATACGTTTTCCTCTTTCCTGCACAGAAACGGGACAAAATGATATACCTACTATATACCAGTCAGAACATCTCCTTCCAAATGAATGATTAAATTAACGGCCGTGTGTCCCGCTGCTGTACAGGATGAGTACCTCAATGAAGAGGTGGATGCTCGGATGATCGAGTATGAGGACAACCGGCCCCTCCTGGACCTGTTCCTGCAGAAACCCATGGGGATGCTGTCTCTTCTGGACGAGGAGAGTCGGTTTCCACAGGCCACTGATCAAACCCTCGTAGGTCAGTGTTCAGCTACGACTGGATAAAATCTGTGTTTTAACCCAGGAAATGTCGGTTAACAAGTGCAAACAAGTTTCTGTTGCTTCAAATACCAAAACTTTGAAGCATGAAGAGATTTAATTCACATTCCTTAACACAATTTAACATGTGAAAATGAAGGAAAGGATTTGGACTGAAATCTGAAAAAACAAAACAAAGCAAACACCTGAAGGGTTGAACCAAATATCAGAGCAGAAGATGTGTTTTATTTCCACTCATGAGGTTAATTAACAGGTGTGTTATTGGGTATTTTAGAGAAATTTGAAGATAACTTAAAGACCAAAAGCTTCTGGAGACCAAAGAGAGTCGACCTTGGCTTCGGTATTCACCACTATGCTGGAAAGGTAATTATTGGGCCTAGTCTGTCCACTCAGATTTGATATCTGTATTCAAGTTTTTATCTCAAGCTGAAGCGACTTGACATGTGTTATATTTCACTCTCTACCGAACTCTTAAGGTGATTTACAATGCTGCAGGCTTCTTGGCCAAGAACAGAGACATGCTACCGGCCGACATCGTCCTGCTGCTGAGGTCGTCGGAGAACGAACTTGTTCGCAAACTTGTCACTCACCCCCTCACCAAAACAGGTAAAGAGGACACCTGCTGTTAACAACTCACAGGACGAGGAAGAAAAGAAGAATATGAAGAAAAATGTTTGTTACGACTCTTTAAACAGCACAAAAGTGAAACACCAGGCTATTGTTTCTGTTTCTGTTTCACTTATAACTTTCCGTGTGTGATTCCCAGATGTCTCCTGAGACTAACTCTCTCCTGGTGGGTGAGGACACTTTGTTAACTGATTCCCATCCTCACTTTGTTTATTTCACAGGCAACCTTGCCCACACCAAGGGTAAAGGCATAAACACAATGCGCAGCTCGCGGACTCCGACACGCACCATCACCTTCGCCAAGGTACTTACAGCCCTGTCTGCATTATCACTGTATTATCTCCCACATGAAGAACTTCCTCTGGAAAGTTGTGTGATTCTTTTTTTTCTTAATCTTACCTCTGAAGTGTGATTATAGCTTCTTCTTCTTCTTCTTCTTTTTCTCCCCCTCACATCTCTTTCTGTATTCCTATCATAAAGATGGGAGTGCTAACATTATACAGTTCCTTTTCTTTCAGTGAGGTAATCAGTATATTTCCATATGTTTGAGTATTATATAACCAACATAGTCACCCTTACTCACTGTAGATCTCCTTAAATGTAAAAAAATAAATAAATCCAAATGTAGTGGTCTGTATTTTTACTAGAGCCAGTTACAGCTAAATCTGTGTAAATGTTACATAGTTCTGCTCATGCATGTGTGCATACAAACGTGTTAAATGTCTCCATCTCCATTAGGCGTTAATGTAGCAGCTTATGGTGTGTCAATACCTGTTGAGCGTCCTTTCATATCCAATCTTTTCCTGTTTATAGCATCACGTCTCATGTTAGCGACTCATTTGACTTTCGTAGTGAATCTCAAGTGTTAAAACTTTAAAATGTTGCACGCCAAGCATTCAATAATCAAACCGAATCTCTCCAAATAAAAACACCTTCTGGCAATTTCATTTATACGCCTTTACTTTAATGAATTAGTTCACATTGTGATTGCAGTGCCTGCTGAATGTAAGGCCTGAGACAATTTGCTCACCTAAAAGCAATTAAGAGTAGCTACATTTAAATGCACTGCGTTTGATGAGTTTGTGAATCTATTTCCATTCATCTGCATATTTTAGGAAAAAAAAAGCTCATCAAAGGCTCTTAAGAAGCCACGACGAGCGTTTTAAAATGCTACAAACCGTAAGCTGATAGCTCCGTGTTTAGATGTGGTTATTAAAATTTAGACATGTTAGATGCAGTGTCAGGCAAAAATGTATTTATATATTTTTTTTTATTGTTTATACGTTTCACGCGTCTTTTTTTTTGCAGCATTCTCGGGAATTAAAGCCCACTCCTGAAAAGGATGATGACACAGTACAAAAGCAAACGGTGCATATTAATGTTAGTTTAGTGTCTCTATTTGTTCTCAACTACCTACTGTAGGTGTTTAATATATAAAACAATACCAAATGTATCCCATGAACTAGCTTGATGTCTGTTTGTTCAGCCGGGTGAACCTGGAGACACACCTTACCACCCGAGAGAAACCACCAACATGAGAACACAAACAGTGGCGTCCTACTTTAGAGTAAGAGCGTTTTCTGCCTTTGTTTCTCGTATCTAAATACAAACGTTTCCCATGTTTTTTCCTACCAGAACTCACTTTGCTGTTCTTAATACACCTTCTAGTACTCTCTGATGGACCTGCTGTCCAAGATGGTGGCAGGGCAGCCCCACTTTGTGCGCTGTATCAAACCCAATAACGATCGGCAAGCCAGCAAGTTTGACCGAGAGAAGGTTCTGGTTCAGCTGCGATACACCGGAGTCCTGGAGACCGCCAAGATCAGACGGCAGGGCTACTCTCACCGCATCCTGTTCGCTAACTTCATAAAGAGGTCAGCAGGTTCATCGCTTCACACCAGGTCTAATTCAGTGGTGGTTTAAAAAATCAGTGTAAGTCCTCGTGTTTACTGTGCAGGTGATTGTTGCAGGTATTACATCTTGGCTTTCCATGCTCATGAGGAGCCAGCCGTGACTCCAGAAACGTGTGCTGCAATACTGGAGAAGGGCAGGCTGGAGAACTGGGCGATGGGGAAGACTAAGGTAGAGTAGAGAGATTTCATTTAAACTGAATTTATTATAATTCACCTCATGTGTTTGCAAGTTAAAGTTCAAATGAAGTTGGGTGTTACGTTAAAGTGTTTCATGTGTTTTCGCTCTCAGGTGTTTCTCAAGTACTACCATGTTGAACATCTGAACCTGATGGTGCAACAGGCCACACATCGAATCGTTCTGCTCCAGGCTTACGTCCGAGGCTGGATAGGGGCCAAACGGTACCGTCAGGTATTAAAAGATCGAGAACAGAGTGCTTTGGTGCTGCAGTCAGGTTAGTGAACTGTTCATGATCTATTAGAAGATTACCAAATTGTCAAACAGTCATGGTAATTTATGCTTTAATGTCCAGCGTACAGAGGTCATAAAGTTCGGAAAAGAGTCGCTGATGACAAAAGTAAAGCGAAGTTTGAGGCTTTCATCATCCAGTTTCAGGCTGGTGAGAAATGTTTTCAGTGGAATCAGTTATCTTTTACAATCCATGTTTAGTTTGTATTATATTGGTTTCTTTTGTCGTCCTCTTCAGTTTGCAGGGGCTATCTTGCAAAAAAGAAATATAAGGTGTTGGTAGAAGAGAAGAACAAAGCGGCAACCAAGATTCAGGCTCGTTACAGGGGACACAAGGAAAGGAAAAGCTTCAAAAGGAAACGGTATGAGAGACCTGGCCCTGAAAATGAGCATCATAACCAAACCTGAAGAACATATCATGAAATAAAGATGTACACATTTTGTTTCTAGGGAAGCCAAAGAAAAGGAAAAAGCTGAAAAAGCTCTGAAAGAAAAGGAGGAAGAGACGCTTGAAACAGAGAGAAGCACCAATAACGAAAATTCCCCTGCACCCGACGAGGAAGAGGAAGCGAAGGCTGCCGTTGTTCTCCAGAGCAACTACAGGGGCTTCAAAGAGAGGAAGAAGTTTAAGGAGAGAAAAAAGACAATGGCTGGGGCAGAGCTAGAGTTACCGCCGAACGTAGCGGTGGTAGAAGAAGAAGGTGGGCGAGAGCCTACCAGCAAAGAAAAACAAGGAGAGAAGACGGCTGATAAACAAGAGGAGAATGACGAGGATGAAGAAAGCACTTATGAAGCAGAGGACGATGACGACAGTGATCATACACAGGTGCCAGAAGATGAAGAGCATGCAGACGTGGCAGACGAGGACACACCAGCAACAGATGATGTAAAAGGAGGGCAGAATGGACAAGATGAAGACGTCGACTTAGAGGAGGAAACCAAGGCCGCCACTGTTCTCCAGAGTAATTTCAGAGGTCACAAAGAGAGGAAGAAGTTGCAGGAAGAAGGCAAGATCCCAGCCAGGAAAAGCCCAACGAGTGAAGAAGAAGCACTAACAGTTAGCAGCCCTACAGGTGAGGAAGATGCTCAAACACCAATAGAAAAAGAATCAACAGATGTTCAGTCCGATGACCCAGACGAGACCAAAGCAGCTGTGGTGCTTCAAAGCAACTTTCGAGGACACAAGGAACGTAAACGACTCGAGGACGAAGGAAAGATCCCTCCGAAAAGGAAGAAGGAAAAAGAGGAAGAACAGATGATGCAGACAGACGAATCAGTGCCAGACTCCCAGCAGGATGTGTCTGTTGAGGACCAAGAGGGACTGGATGATGAGGAAAAAGCTGCTACTGTCCTTCAGAGTAACTTCAGAGGCCATCGGGAACGAAAGAAACTGAAAGCAGAGAGAGACACGCAAAAGACAAAGGACGAAGTGGAGGAAGAAGCTGTTCTTACAGGACAGGACGCAGAAGAAGAAACTATAGAGGAGGAGCAAGAGGAGGCCCTGGATGTTACTGATATAGAAGTAGAACATAAAGAGGAGACAGACGCTGAAAAAGAAAGACTGGAGGAAGAGCAGGCCGCAGTGAAGATCCAGAGTAACTTCAGAGGGTACAAGGACAGGAAGAACCTGAAGGCCAACAAGAAAACATCACAGAAAGAAGCTGAGCAACTAGAGAACTTCTCCAAAGAGGTTTCAGTAACAGCTTTAAGCACATTTTGTTGTAACTCATCATCTCTCCGACTTCATTCATTCGATCCTCTCGTACGTTGTTTTCGTCTAATCTCTTCAACAGATCGCGGAGTCTTCTCAGGACTTTGTAGTCCTGCAGCAGAAGTTGAATGATATCATCCAGGCCCATCAATCAAACCCGGAGAGCAACGGCATGTTCGTGAGAGGAAAAGCAATCAATGGCTACGCTTCCCAGAATCACCAATCAAGTAAGATAAAGTGAGATTGACTCTGTAAAAAAAACTGATTGTAGAGCAATAAATACAATGCAGAGGATTAAGAGGTTAATGTGCGTTTTTTTTGGTTGTGTTTTTGAATCCCTGAAGCATCAGATAATTAAGACAGACTGACAGCCTGTTTTCTTAAAGACTGTTCGTCTTACAGTAGAGTATTTTTGACTTCGAAAATGGAGTTCAGATGAAGAAAAAGACACTTAGAGCTTTTCGCAGTAAAAGGTGATGTTATCAATGGACGCCGTCCCATCTTTTCTTTCTCGTGAGGGCTTGATTAGATCAAGAAACCTGAGAAAATCAAGTGCCAAAACAGGAAAGCGCCTCTCAACCCTGATCTGTCATCAAATACAGAATCTGATTTGCACAGGGATCGGTGTAATTACATTTGGGGAGGTGAGCGTTGGTAGAGAGCAAATTGAAAGTTCACATCACTGCAAGACAGAGCTGATGGCAGCTTAAATGTCACCGTTGTAGGTTTTTTGGCACCACGATTCCTCTGCCACTTATTTCATCTTCTGTGTATTTAAAAAATATATATATATAACAAAATGATTATAGGGTTACAACATCTTTTTGAAGCGCTGTGTGTGTGTGTTTGTACCACATGTTTGATTGAATTAAAATGAGATTTTAACCTGATTAGTAATAAACATTCATATAAATAGTCCAGTATTATAGAAGTTTTGGCTCTACACACAAAGACTTAAAGTTTCCAGCAGCTTAAATCTGGGCATGTTTGCCCTTTGACCTTTTGCTTTAGAACAGCATATGCCTTGAGGTAAAGCAGAATTAATTATCTGTGTTATTTCCACGGGCTACTACTGCATTTCTTATAAAAATGATGCGTTCAGGGCCCCCACTTTCACTGACCTAATAAACCTCATCAGAATCACTTGTGACAAAAACAATGAAAGAGAGCAGAGGAACATTGCTCTTCATGGGAGAAGGTCACCATGCTAATCGTGTTTGGTGAGGACCGGCGTTTCCAACAATCATGGCAGGAATTAATAAGAGAATGTGTGAAATTAGCTTTACTTGTTCGAGCAATACAGCGTGACCTTTTAGATGGAGTTGTTCAATAATATTACAAACTTTTCACCTCCTTTACCTGAACGTTTTTGCACATGATAGATTGTTTCTGTCATGTGTTTTTCCCCTGCATGAGCAGTGATTAATAAAGAGTAACAAGCAAAGGTCGCTATAATATATTTATAATTACAATAACATAGACATGGCCCCTTAGGGGGATATTGTTATAGTGCATCACTCATGACAAATATGATAGATTGCACACACATCCATAACAGTATGGAAGCAAACACGCCTCCCACTATGTTCAATACTCTGCAGGACAATCGAACGTGTATCGCCGCAAAGTTATCGGACGCTTTCTGTGTGTCAAAGGTTGTTTCACATAATCTCTGTTGGAAAATTCAAACCATTCAAAGGCCTTAGGGGTTAAACTGCAGTGTGTGTGTGTGTGTGTATAGAAAGGCAGCTCAATAAGCTACAACACAGACAAAGGTCAGCATGGTGTCAGATCGGTCTCTCCAGTCAGCCATGTGTAATGATCCCAACCATGATGACCAACCGCTAACTGCTTCAGCAAGATGGTTAATGGTGCACTTTAAAATAATAGACAAAGCTGTTAATGTAGGTTTAATCACTGAAGTCACTTTTGTTGCTTGACATCCATTGACTTCAACACATCGTTTTTGTTCAGGTCCCAGCTTTCAGGCGACATCGCCACCGCCTTCACTTAGATTTAAAGTAGGACGGAGCACAAGAAAAACACATTTTGCACAGTAGTGGTGGGAGAGCACTAAGAGGAAGACGTATTTGTTCTGTCACGAAGCTGGAAATTACATAGAAAAAGGATGTTGCAGTGAAAGAAAAAATGCACCCTTAACGTCACTCACAGTGTTTCTGAAAATGGCATTTCAAGACTAGATTATTGTTGCCATGTCGGCGACAACCGTATGTTTTTTCATCCACATGGACGAATGTAAAAGCAGAATTACAGTACATCTAATTTATTTCATATTTATCTGTGTAGGGACTAAGCATACAGCATGAACTAATGCCACATACCACAGCATTTAAAATAACTGCTGCCGTTAAATGAACTTTGCAAAACTCATCATGTGTAAAAGTATAATTTGAGGCAAAATTTTCCTTCAACAGGAGGAAGTAAGAACATCATTACTCGGCCTCGTTTGTCTGCTTTTTTCACTTTTCAGGTGACAAGAGGTTGTCGAGGACGCCCCGCAGGACCCAGCAGCCGAAGACGCTCAACACACCCGAGGACGCCACCTATTACAACCTGATTCATGTGAGCCACAGAAAAGACGACGGTGAACGATTTTCGATACTTACTACAGTCGATCTTTACAGCCGGATGACATGTGACCCTGTAACTGCTGTTCCCAGCTGTTGGCTTTCACAATGCACTATTGATTAGCATTATTTGTTGTACTCTTAACAATATACAGTATGATCAGACCATTATGAAGCCGCCAGGAGAAGTATGTTTTAGAGTTTAGAGAGTACCGTTGACGAATGACAAGTTTGTTGGTTTATTTTCAGTGTTTTGTTTCATAATTTCAGCGTTTTGAGGTTTTTTGTTTATTTGACCTTTACTGTATAATGCATCCAATCAATTATTTAATCGATGATTAACAGAGATCCAAAACCAAAACACTTAACATTTGAAAATATGTCTAAATTTAAAACTTTAATGTAACGATATTTGATATTTTAGAAATATTTCTTTTTGAGATGAGGATCAGTGTTAACATCATCCATAAAAATGGCTTTATATCCAGGTGTCAGGATGGTCGGGAACCTCTGTTTTAAACCGACTCTTTGCTTTACCTGCACACGGTGACTTTTAGGTGTTTGATTTGAAGTAATCTGTGCTCTGTTTCTCCACTCAGCGGTCCGTCAAGGATGATAAACGCAAGCCCAGGAAACAGGAGTAAGTACATCTCTGATTTTTACCTTTAATTCTTCAGCCTATCTGCACTGCTTTCTGCTTGCTTGGCACGCCTGGTTCAGAGTAATGACTGTAGTCTTGCACCAACATAAGGACAGTGTCTGGGTCCAGAGTTAACGATCTGCAGCATTACACAAATCCTCAGTGAAATTAATTAGCCTCATCTTTCACCTCATTTCCATCCGCTGAATATACACAGTGAAATTAATGTTAGGCACCGGAAATATTTGCGTTGTTATTCTAGTGCAGGATCGTATGATGCTGCTAAATTTATCCGAGGGTCAGAAAGTATAAAGTGTGGGTGTGTTCATGCATATGTATGACGAGTCACCTTGTGACTCATATAGGTCACGAGGTGAGCTTACCGCCCTGTGTGTGGGTGTGATAGGAGCCACGGAGACGATAGACAGATAGGGCCGACTGAACAAGAAGGGGCCAGGGTACTTAATCACGGCAGTCTGAAGACACACACATACACCTCGATGTACACAAGACACACACACACACACACACACAGCGCGACGCAGTGCTTAACATCAAGGGTAATAATTTGTTAGCTGATAAATAAAGCCTGTGATGGACAGGAGCAGTTTACATGCATCATTAAGGATTAGAAGGTCAGCAGGAAAGATAGCATCTCTGGCTAAACGTGACAGCAGAGGAGGATGGAAACGGGAGAACGTAGGCGGTAAGAAGAGGGAAAGCTGAGGAGTCGACGGATGTGATGACAATAAATGAGAGTAAAGACATTCAGAAGGAGCAGAAAACAGTCATTGCATACCACCAAACTCTAAATTGTATTGCCAGTATCAAAGTAATGACCTGGATGCCTGTTTGTGTCCCTAGAAGAACATAATAGCGACTCAGACTATTGCCAGCTTCTGAAACCTTTTTATATTTGCCATTTTCACAAATCGGTTGTTGAGGTCGTTCTGGTGAAACATCCTCGTTTTCTGCAGGAACTTATGTGTTTGGGGGTTTTTTTATGTTTACAATAGCAGCAGTTTTATGGAAATAAACAGAAGGACTGTTAGCATGAGCATTGACCTGGGTGACGTTTAGCAGCTTCTTAGCTTCTTAGCATACTAGCATTAGCGAAATATTTAGTATTTAGCCATATTCAAAGTATTGGAAAATAAATATGAATGTCTGGACGGGAATGCATCCAATAGTTGTTGAGATATTTCACAAAAAACTAAATGTGTAACCACTTCAGCTACTGATCAGAACTATAAGCTTTATAAGTCTGTATCTAAAAAAACGTAAACCCATAACAGACGACCAGAGTTTGTCGTATGAACCAATGTCATTGAGGTTTTCATCAATCACATAATTCAGCCAACGGCCCAGAGAGCGAAGCAGACAATTATGATCAAGGAGAAATTTTCATTTCAGCTTCACATTCATCATGATTCATCAGTGGGATGAGAACTGCACCTTTAAGTCTACATTTATAAGGTCAGAGAGAGTGAAAAAGGTTACTGGATGCTGTTGATGTAGTCATGAAGAGACTGATTTCCAACAGTGGTCTTCACACTATGTTTCTAACTGTAGACTGTAATGATCTCCATATGGAAATCCATAAAGTTCAGCTTCTTCAATGGAGCAATTTGCACAGTCTGCTGGGCGAATACCTGCAGACTGAGGGCGTGGCGTGGTGATTATCCTCTTTCATTGCTGTGCTGTTAAGACATACCAATGTGATCCTTTGTTTCTCTATAGAGAATCTTACAGGCAGCATCTACTATAGCAGCCATTAAATAAACTGCATCTAAAGATATCAACTTATAGAGCATGACGATCTCAAACTGCTGCTCCTGCGTGAGAGTTTCAGTTTCAGCCATATTTATGTGTTGTTTATGTATAATGCCTTTATATATCTAATAATCTTAAAGGTATATAGCTAATCAATATACATCCAATCTCTTTTGTCATGATTGCAATCATTTTCCTGCAGGAGGAGCCTTTATAAAGCATGTTTGTTTCTTGAGCTGTAAGAATATGACAAGAGGTCGAGTGCATTTAATAAATGAGATTTATCCTCCAATAAATTAAAAACAAATGCCAAAACTGAGTCTTTTTTTTTTTATATATGTTTACAAAACTGCATCCTGTGAAGCATGTAATCGGCATTTAATTGCTTTTAAACTGCGATGTCATTGACAGTAAGTAACTCAGGACAGCAACGAGCTCAGAAAAGCTTCAAAAATCAAACCACAAACCAAACAAAATGTAGGAAACGAGCACAGAATGAATGTTGTTGTTACTATGAGCACAGATACTACTGGCACTGATATAAACAGCATTATTCTTCAATATGTGTCTGGCCTCTAGTCCAGGGAAGCTGCTGGATGTGGATGATCAGTACTACCTGGGGCTGCCCACCAGCACGTCTGCTCCCACCATGTCCACTGTGGAAACATCACCACCCAGCAGCATGGCTGACAGAAGGAGGTCTGTGGAGAGGAGACGGTCCGTGGACAGGAGACAGCGTGGGGCTAGCAGGCAGTCCAGAGAGAGGGCCGTAACAGAACCAGCCAAAGACAGCAGGCACGTCAAGATCAACAACGTTCGTTTCTGTAAAGACTCCCTGACGGGTTTATAACTAATAGATCATACGGCTGATGGCAGCACCAAATGTTTATACATATATATATATATATATATATATATATATATATATATAGACTTAATATTGAGAGTGGCAGGTTGTGGGAGAAACCTGATTGGACGATGTATGAACATGTGACCAGCTACACTACATGCTGTTAATAATTAATGCTGAGAGAGTTACATACAAATACAGTAATAACAATAATAATAATAATAATAATAATCCAGGTTACATAACAGGAAGTGTTAAGTGAGACTTTGAACTGCTACTGTGACCGTGGTAACGGTGAGCCGCTGGTATTTCTTTTGTTTACAGATTAGCTTTAGTCTGATAGGACAGATAGTGACAAATCCATGTATGCATTTCATCTGTTTCCCTGGATATTGCTTCAGACAGGCCACGCAGATGATAAATGACCACCGAAGATGATAAACAATATGAACAACATTCTCCTGAACATGAATCTTTTCATCTTTTCTCTCATTCTGTTTTTTTTTCTTGTTTTTTGGTTCGAATCTTTCATTTCTTTTTTTTTTCTCTCTTTCTTTCTTCTTTGCCCTTTGTGGTTAATTTGTTGTTTGTTTTTTTTTACTTTTTGTTGTGTTGACAGGCGCTCCGTAACCAGAATGGCCTCTACAGAGAGTCGAACTGATGACAATCCGTACGACTACAGACATCTACTGAGGAAAACCTCCCAGAGACGAAAGCTCATCAAAAAGTACTGAGCGCAGGTCTGAACCTTTTAATCCGAAGCACGATCTGCACTATGTGGCCATTTGTTATCATATCAGATAACAGACACGGAGGTAAAGGAGCATTACGGCTAACGACGACTTCTGTACTGTACTTTTATTTTTGGACATTAATAACATTAATAACTGAATGCATCTGTAAATAACAAAACCAAAAGCTTTAACTATAAACGAAGGCGTATTTAGTCATTGATGTCTGTATTGTTTCTGTTTGAGGTTGTTCATATCATTTTATAAACTCTTATGGATCATGTAAATACACAGTAAGTATTTCAAACTGTTCGCTCACACTTGAATAATTTTTTCCATTTGAATCCGTTTTGGTTCTTTTGGGAAATTCAGCTTCAGTGTTTTCATGTTGTTTTCTTCTCTGCTGTAATAATCTCTGGTTTGTTCATTTAAACATAAAAAAAATATGATCAAATACCTCGTGAAGTTTTATTATTTTACATTTAGCACTCATTTTAACATTTTTCACTCCATTTCAACTAAAACAAACTCTCAAGAAATATCAGAATCAACCTCTTTCATGCAGTCTTTTCCATATAGAGATGAAACCTCTGACCTTTAATGTGACATTTAATGGAGCGAACCCCACAGGGGCTGTTAGTGAGTCCCCGACATGCTGGCTGCACGCTGGCACAGAAACCACACAAGAGCACATAAATAACACCAGAAAGACGCACACGTTTACACCATGGATGGATGGATGGATGCATGGGTGGATGGATGGATGGATGCATGGATGGATGGATGCATGGATGCTGTTTTTACACATGAAAGAGCCTTGTTGTTGTTGTTGTTGTTTTTAAGAATTATTAAACTGTACTTAAAGAAGCTGTTTTTTTTCAATATGCACAGAAGTTTAAAACATGTATTTATGTATCATCATAAATCATACCAGATGTGTTTCAGGTTTTAGTTTTGATGCCTGTTGGGTCTGAAAACAAGACAAAAGGTGACGATGTTGAGTGAAATATTGTATTTTTGTAAAGCATAATGTGAAAATATAATAGTGACTATGATACTATTACATATTTACTCTGATAATATGTTGTTGTGGGTTTTTTTTAAAAACTTTATTATTATAGCAGATCACATCCAGGTTCATAATTTGTTAAATCTACAGATTAAAAGGGAGAAAAATGTCCTGTGTAATTCTGATTTTTAAGATAATCAATGATAATTTGAAGGGTGCAACAACAAGTAACGAGTAATGAATACTTTTCCTCCGCAGCAGCGGACAGAGGAGCGACTCATGCGCACTTTGTGTGTTTTATCCAAAGCCCTGCTGCTTCCTCCACCGGAGGCGGGCAATTACAGCAGCCGCAGTCTCCGAGATATAAGTGTGCCATTGCAGGGCAGATGAATGAGTTGGCATCCAGTGTCTGTATGGAGGGTAAGTTGAGCACGCAGGGGACACGATGTTGGGGATGTATGGAGTCACGACGCACGACGCAGCGCGGCTCGTCATGACCTGAACTAAACCGCGATGGGATTTCTTTAGTGACGTGAGATTTAGGTTAGAAGCACCTTTTCACTCCTTCTCGGTTTTATTTTGAGTTGAGCTCATTTCCATCTGAAGGCAGATATTTCACCATCGTTTTTTTCTTCTTTTTTTTGCACCCTGAACTTAATCTTTGCACTATTTTTTTTCCTCCTCATGAAGTCAGAAGAGTCGCTGCGCGCTGCGTGGAAGCGCTGAATCAACTCAAGTGTTTTGCGGATTTTTCTTTCTTTCTTTTCTTTTTCTGGGAAAACGTTGCTTCATGAAGCCGAGCTGTGCACCTGTGGACGTCTGCAGAAAACCACACCAGCACCGTGGACGCTTTCTGTCTTCTTCTCTCTGATTATTTTTTTTAGGAGCTTCTCTGTAGCATTACGCGTCTGTCGGATGCTCGGCTGGATCTGCAGCAGTCGGAGAGCTTTCAGCACCAAACCAGCTTTGAACAGCTCCTGTGTGGATGGGCTCTGTCGGTCTCCGTGTCTCCTGCAGCTCTTAACTACCGGCAACGATGGCATCACACGGTTTCTGGTCTCTTGGCGGAGATAATGCCGGAGCCAACACCGGCAGCCAAAGCCCCAGTACGCGTGAGTGGCTCTTTTTATTATCTTCCAACCAGACGCAGCATTGATTCACCTCATTGTCTCAAATCTGCACCTTGAATTTGATGCAACTGCAACCAGATTAAACCCAAACAGGCCTGCTGCATTTATAATCGACAAAAAAATGCCTTTTTTTTCCTAGCCTATATCTTTCTTTCTTTTTTTTTTACCCTGCAGGATGAAAGACTTCCATCCAATAAACATAAATGGTTTATTTTACTACAACTTGCATGAATAAAGTTGGATGTCTGTTCATCTTTGTGTGATGCATCTCTTCTCTCTCTTGCAGCCAGGGCTTGGTGCCAAGCGGCGGCCCAGAAATTATCAGGAGGAATTGGATCGAAATTATGTGGTATGTCGGTGTATTTCCATCATTATATTTACGACCCGGCCTTGTACACAGAATAATAAAAAAAATGTCTCAATGTTTTTGTTTTTTATTATTATCATTATTATTATTATTTGTGATGTTCAAAGCGCTGCTTAATGTCGGTGAAGTGGAGAAACCTGCGGATCCGGCCGCCAAACAGCCGCCACAGACCGAGGCTGAAACCTGCGGCTGCAACAAATCCTGCAACTGCACCAAAGCTGCTGGAGGCTTCTCCGACCTTTATTCAACAGGTACAGAAACACACAGCAAAGACTAAAGGTTTTTATCAGGCAAAGCGTGGCCTTGTCTGCCATTAACACAGCAAAAAAAAAAAAATGTTATTTATTTAGAGCGTAAAAAAACACACCAGATCTGAATCTCAATAATTATTTTTATTGTATAAGATTTTAAAATGAAGACATTCATATGCAATAAAGCACATTTTTAAGGCTTTCATATCTACAGGATTGAATAATGATCATGTGTGCAGTGGTGGAGGTCACCTTCAGGAAAATCATGTTTAAAAAAATCATCATCTGATGTTAAAATAATAAGTAACACATTCACAAGCCTGCAGGTTTTTATAGAAGCTGATGTGTGGCCTCGTTTAAAGGCCTGAACATGCGCATCATGATGCATGTTATTAATTTTAACCTCAGATTTCATGTCTAAATCTCTGTGTGTGTGTGTGTGTGTGTGTGTGTGTGTGTGTGTGTGTGTGTCCTGCACAGACCTGTTACCTGCCATGGACGGTGACACCAAAACAATGACCTTCCTGCAGGAGGTTGTGGATATTTTACTGGCTTACATCGTTGAGTCTTTCGACAGGGAAACGAAAGTTATTGATTTTCATTATCCAAACGAGCTGCTTCAGAAGAACAACTGGGAGCTGCAGGAGGAGCCGGCCACCCTGGATGACATCTTAATCAGCTGTCGGGCTACTCTCAAATACGCCATCAAAACAGGTGGGACGCTTTGAAATGTATAGAAGTGTTGCAGCGTTTTATGTAAGGAAGTATTCACCGTTTTAAAGCTGCATCTAGTCAGACTGGGGCCTAAAGTCTGGCCTGCTGCTTGCTGTTTTTTTTGTGTGTGAAATTATTTTCCAAAATGGTTAAAAAAATAACACAGACCTTTAAAAAAGTCCTAAACTATAACACAGAATATCCTTCAATTAATTGGCATCATGATTGATATTGATATCCTCCTAAAAAAAATAAATAATAAAAAAATAAAAATAAAAAGACAGAATATATAGAGAAAAAACTGAAATTAAAATGTGTTTTTTTAATATAAAAAAAACAGGATCTTTGTCCTCCTTTTCCTCCTCGTGGCCACCAGACTGATAAATGCAGTGACGCAGTAAATCTGCTTCACCAAGATAATCACCTAATAGGCTTCATTTAAACAGAAATAAATATAAAGGTAGATATAAAGCCCAGGATGTATATTATTATTATAGAAAACAAACATGAACGTCTTTATGTTTAATGTATTTATGGTCTCACCTGGTTTATAAAACTGAGCCTAAAAAAAATCAGCTCTATAAATTCCTCCAAGTCACAGTAAATGTTTTCACTTTTCTTTCTCTCGAGATGATTTAAAGCATCATTACAGCTGCGTTTCTAACCTGCAATTAAGAGTAAGAACTCATAAGCATAAACAACAAACAAAAAAAACAAAAAACAAAAAAACACCTTTTCCTTCTTCCCTCTTGCTTTTCATTCAGCCCACCCCAGGTACTTCAATCAGCTCTCCACAGGATTAGACATGGTTGGCCTGGCAGCGGATTGGCTAACATCCACCGCCAACACCAACATGTGAGTATGTGGCCTCCTTCATCATCATTTTAAATGACAATAATGATCATGACAATGGTTTCCATTTCCGGTCCATCTGTATGCACTCTGCTCTGCGTCTGCACCCACTGATAGCGGCTTTTTTTTTCATTCAATCATCATGGCAAATGAAAAGGGTGAAATGAAAGGCAGACCCCCCCCCCTCCTCCTCCTCCTCTCCTCCCTCTACTCTCCCCCTGCATCCCTCCCACCTCTGCTTTTTATCCCTCCCCCCTCACCTCTGATCCCCCCCGGGGGATTCAAAGGGAGAAAATTAGCTCTGAAATTAAATTCAGCCTAATCGGAGTCTAATTTTAGTGTCTGTTTTTGGGGTGATAAACTCAGTGAGGCGCTGCAGTTTTTGAAATTGCTGCATTTAATTTACTCCATGTATTAAAATAAAAATACATCAGGAGACAGACTTGGATCGTACAATGTGGAAAAAAATATTAAATCTGCTCGTACATTTTGTTCAAAAGCATCTTTTTTTACACCATTTTCTGTAAAATGTGTCCAATCAACACTTTTATGTATTTAATAGAGAAAATATAGTTTTTTTATCCTTCAAGAATTTCATGTTTAATCTAGAAACACCCAAAATGCAGTGGAAATATGTGCGTATATATATATATATATATATATACTGTCTTTCCCTCTGAGCACCTGGCAACATATCTGTAACTCTCCCCATGTGATGTACCTTGTGTAACACAGGTTCACCTATGAGGTGGCGCCTGTCTTTGTGCTGCTGGAATACGTCAGTCTGAAGAAGATGAGGGAGATCATTGGCTGGCCGGACGGAAGAGGAGATGGCATTTTCTCTCCTGGTATGTCAGGCGACGACGGTCCCGCCACCCCTCCGCTTCACAGGAAAATGGAACCGCCTGCGTGTGTCTGAGCTGGAATATGTCAATTTGCATTTTGATGATATAAATGGGACTCGGTTCATAGCCAATTAGCATAAAATAACTTTGCTTTTTTTCCCCCTAACTTAACCCCCTCCTTCCCTCCACCATCGCCCTCCCTTCAATCTTTAATTTCTTCCTGCATTTCTGAGTTGACACATGATGAGAAGCAATCATCAGAGTTTCATGAGAGACTTTGATTGGCTGTGACATTGTGGACAGTGAGCTCTCGACACGCTCTAAACAACACATTTAAGTTGTTGTTTCATACATTTGCAAACATACACAGACATTTTTTATGCATGGTGTCGGTTAGAAACCCTTCATCACTCCCATGAGGCTGTGATGTGGTCTGACACTGTCTGGCTATAAATCACAGAGCCTCTGTCTGTCCTCTAGGTGGTGCTATTTCTAATATGTATGCCATGCTGCTGGCCCGCTTCAAGATGTTCCCTGAAGTGAAGGAGAAAGGAATGTCATCTGTTCCCAGACTGGTGGCCTTCACATCCGAACATGTAGGCACCGATGCTTCAACGCAACCACAATTAAACTGTCTTGTACAGACGCAGCTTTTAAAAAGTGACATCGTGTGTGTGTGTGTGTGTGTGTCGCATGCTGAAGGACACAAGGTGACTGGTGTGTCTGTCACACTCCATCTTTAAAGGACATTTAAAAGATGCCGTTAAACGTAGAAGCAACGAAGCTGCATTTCTCTGCATATTTCCATATTTGCTTCTTTCTCCTCTGACCCGGTTCTCTTATGTTTTTAGAGCCATTTCTCAATCAAAAAAGGCGCGGCAGCTCTCGGCATCGGCACAGAGAGTGTCATCTGCATCAAAGCAGATGAAAGGTACTGTCAGTTTCTCATCTGACATATTGAACAGTAAAATATGATGTTAGTATATTAACAAATAAACCTGTTTGGGGTTTTTTTTGTTTTATTTTTGCAGCGGTAAAATGATCCCAGCTGACCTTGAGAGAAGAATACTGGAGGCGAAACAGAAGGTAATGTGATCCACATTCATAACACTGCTATAAATAGACTAAATATTACTTAACACAGCTCTGATTATTATGGTATCCAGTCGTTCACAGTATTTCTTGTCCTGTGCAGGGTTTTGTACCTTTCTTTGTAAGTGCAACAGCTGGGACAACAGTGTACGGAGCCTTTGACCCTCTCATCGCCATCTCTGACATCTGCAAAAAGTACAACATCTGGATGCATGTGGACGTGAGTTAAAAAAACTACTAAGATTTTGACGGAAATGTGCACAAAACACATCCTGTTGCTTTATTTAAATCACCCTCATTACCTTAAACACTCATAATGCACAATATTTATCCATAACTGGGGGGGTTTTAGTGAGTGGAAGACATAGAAATCCAGAGCTTACCAGTGAGATTGACAAATGTATTATGTCTGTCTCGCCTCCACTGCTTTCACTTGACCTAGATAGACGCTGCCCATTCCCTATCTAACACTGGAGATTAGAAAAACTGGAGCAGAGGCTGTAAATCATCTCCTCCCCTGACTTTGCCATCATGGCCCCTTTCACTGAGCGAACTCTATCTATTAATGAAGGTGATTTAGTCCTGACAGGGGGACACCTCTATTAAGAGACATAAATGGCCTTGTCTATCATTCTTCAACTAGCCGAGATGAGAAAAAAAAAAAAAAAAACCCAACACATCGTGCTTTAGAGTCTCGGCCTGGAAACGCTTCCACACACGCTGCTCACGTTTGGACCTATTTTAATATTTAAGATCCTGATATCATCTATTAAAATGTAAAATATGTCGAAGAAATTTAGAAATTTTTTTTAAAAATATGCTAATATTGTTCATTTGAAAAGTTGAACTGCTGGACACAAGATGTCTACTACTTTACTTGTAAAGTTTCCACGTCGTGAATCCACAAATCATCTCATACGCCTCTTAAACACGGATAAACTTTTCCCCCCTACACATAGTGAAGCTCAAACATCCAAGTGACGGATGTTTTCTAATAAGAGACGTCTGTCTGTCCTCTCAGGGTGCGTGGGGAGGAAGTCTCCTCATGTCCAGGAGACACAGGTGGAAGCTGGATGGAGTTGAGAGGTGAGCGACTGTTTTATTAGTTATTCATTAGGAGCTAATAAACGTTTCAAATAATGACGATCGTTTTCATCACTTCAGGGCCAATTCGGTAACATGGAACCCGCACAAGATGATGTCCGTCCCTCTGCAGTGCTCCGCCCTGCTGGTCCGAGAGGAGGTAGGCGTCGTCCTTCATCATTCAGGCTTGTTTAGTCGTAAATCTGTAGAACACATGAACACATTCCTGAAATCTCCTCTCATCAGGGTCTGATGCAGAACTGCAACCAGATGCACGCCTGCTACCTCTTCCAGCAGGACAAACACTACGACCTTTCCTATGACACTGGAGACAAAGCCCTGCAGTGTGGACGCCATGTGGACATATTCAAGCTGTGGCTCATGTGGAGAGCCAAGGTAGAGGCAGCTGATGCGTGAAGTTGCTCTCTCTGCTGGTTATTGCATGCAGACCTTTGAAAAGCAGACGTAATATTTGGATGTAGTAGGGAAGATTTTATATATATATATATATATATATATATATATACGGGGCTGTATAAAAAGCAGATATAAGATAAAAATTTTTTTTTACTGTAAATAACATTTTCCAGTAGAGCCCCATAATATATGTGTATATGTATATATAATAACACCTTTTTCACCTTTTTTTTGCTTTTTGACTTGATATTTGTGACTTTTTTTATCCAATTATCCAGCAGAATAATATCATTTCTTCTACAGTTTCTTGTTGTATCCTTAGTTGCTAAAACATCTTGAGTTTTACAATAATCAGATTATAAATTTATTGACAGATTTAAGTCTTTATTTTTTATTTTTTTATTTTTTTCCAACAGGGCACAATTGGGTTCGAGGCTCAGATTGACAAGTGTCTGGAGCTGTCGGAGTACCTGTACAACAAGATCAAAGACAGAGAAGGATACGAGATGGTCTTTGATGGGAAAGTATGTTCACATTTAACTTTCACTCTCAACGAGGACAATTCATCCCGTACAATGAGAGAAAAGTAGAAACATTAGTCCACGTCGGCCCTCTTACCTCAGCGTATTCAGTGTCATTACGGGTGACTTGATTGGCTCTTGCTTTGTGTTGGATGAATGCCATTTTTTTTTACCTCTAGCTGCCAGTATAATGTGCTGCTATTATGTTTAATGAATAGCATAACAGCCTGTAATTGCTCATATGCATATGAATAGCGCGGTGTCTGACATATCCTCTACCAAGCAAAACTGTGACAACAAAAGCATATGTGAGTATGAGCCCCAGAAAGGCTAAAAGCATCATAACCCAGAGGGTGATGGGAAAAAGCCAAGTCCTCTGGGCAGAGGCCCAGGTGTTCACTTGTCTCTGCCTCCCATTGAGCCATTACATCAATCTGATGTTGAATATACTACCGTCGCACCAGTATAAATGAGGCTGGTGTGCATGGCTGGTCAGCTGTTGGTAATGAATATCTTTCTACTCGCAGGCAGGGAGGCCGCTCTAACAGGGCTGCCAAAAAATAGAGCTGTGAGGAGCGTTGATACACACCTGCCTAATAGATTTTCCTTTTAAAGATGTGTGGCTTGGTGAAATAAATGGACTACAGTTACTGCAGCACTTTTTATTTGAGATATCTGGAGGATTTTTAGTCACAGACGACTGGAAAACTCATGTACAGTATATGTTGTAGGTATGTGTATTGATACTGTAATACTGGTATGTGTGTTATATGATTCACGTGTTCCTCTTTTCTATATAAGTCAACATGATACCTACAGCTAATGTTGTTAATTCTAATAAAATAGACATGTTATGTAATTATGGCATCTTTAAATTAAGTTTTTATTAGTAGAAAACTGGTGAAACGATACGACCACTGGGGGGCACCAAAGATAGTTATTGTCAGATTACGCATAGTGGCTTTAATTTGGACAAAAGATATTTATAAAGCAATAACATGGTATTATATCATCATGATACAATTACTGCAGCTCCTAATAATAATAATGTAATATATCCCGGCTCTATGTGAGCCTGGTTTTGCTTTTGTGTTTGTTTATTTCTCTCATCTCTTGACAACTGTGTGTTTCCTGCAGCCTCAGCACACCAACGTCTGCTTCTGGTATCTCCCTCCTGGGATCCGCTACATGGAGGACAAAGAGGAGAGAAAGAAACACTTGCACAAGGTGGGTGAGCAGAGATAAGACGGCCTTTAATCCAACTCGACCATCGAACGTCCTCCTCATTAGGGACAACATGGAGGTCCACTTAAAGAAAACTTTAATACTTAAGAATACATATTGGGCAGACGTAGAGGGATTGAGACTATTCAACGTCCTTAAAGTGGCCCGCAGCAGCCTAATAATTACCAATCAAGACAAACAGATGGTGGACATGCCAGCCATACCAAACCATCCTCCATAAATCGTTACCTTCTTTGTCAAAGTTCACCAGATGGAGAGTTTTCCTTTTGTTTTCCACCCTCTGATTGAAAAAGCACAGTGGACACGCTTCACTGGTCCAGCTTGTTTCTGAATCTCTGATGCTGAAATTGAGGGATGATGTAATGTTTAAAAAAAACAAAAAAACTAAAGGAACTTTCATCAATTTTGCGCTGCTTTAAACGATTGTTTCTAGAAGACAAGAAAATTGTCAAAATAGTGACATAAATCCACAGCTGCTGATTGATAGTTTAAAGAAAATGCATGTTTGCCAACTGCAGCTGCAACAGATTTAGAAGGAATGGAGGCCACAGCATTGTAGCCTCTATATAAGCATCTATATATAAATCCTAACCAAACTAGTGCCTTGGGGGTATTTTCAAAGTCTCTTCTAATTTTTCAACTTAATACCCAAACATGTATTAAAATTCCTGCAGAACTTCAAGGTTATTTGAGTCACAGTTAACTTAAGCCCCAAAGCTGCATCTGCAACAAATTGTCGCCTCATGTTAGTGAATCTCATGTGCATACTCTTAAGTTGATTATAGGTCACAATAATGACTCAAGTATGGTAAATTACAATGATCTTCCAGAGACAGGAGTATTTTTGAAATGTTTGCCGTTGCTAAAATCTCTTGAAAAGTGAGTTTTCAAACTTGTAATTGAATCTGCCGAAGCTGAGAGTCCGCGTCGCCGTAAAGGCTGAGCACAAAGTAAACGACCGTCGCTGTTTTACTCTACGAGATAAAAACGGTAAACTTGGCAGCAGCAGAAGCAGCAGCGGTCAGAGTGCTGGTGACAGATTTAGATGTCAGACCACGAGGGAGATAATGGACGACATGGACCACGATGGGAGAAGAACCCAAAACATACGCAAAATGTTTAGAAAAAGAGAAAAAAAAATGATATTTAACTAGTCAACTAGGATGATGAAGAGATTCTCTCACTGTGCCACACAAATATAAACAGGAAACTGGATACAGTTGTGTAGTTTGGTCAAATTATATCTTGGGAGCAGCAATACAGTTTGTTTGAAAGGCATTTCAAGATTATTTATTGCTTTGTTTCCACTTACGGCTGTTTATGTATGAAAAATAAGTCATATTTTGCAGTTATCAGCTGGGAGTTAGGGTGCCTGGACAGTTTTAAGAGCTCCTTTTGTGGGTTCAGAGCATCTATTATGGTTTCAAAATGGTTTTGCGTTGATTTCATCAGTGATCTCATTTGTTTCGTGCTCGTTTAGTAGTTTTGATGTTGACAAACTTCTATTCTCGTCTGTCCAAATGAATAAACGTGATGATAATTCATGCTGTATGTATCGATTGTTACCAGGTGGCCCCAGTGATAAAGGCCAGGATGATGGAGTACGGGACAACCATGGTCAGCTACCAACCTCAAGGGGACAAGGTCAACTTTTTCCGCATGGTGATCTCGAATCCTGCCGCTACCTTCGAGGACATCGACTTTCTTATCGAGGAGATTGAACGACTCGGCCAAGATCTATAAGACTCATCTCACCAAATCCTCCTGTACTTTTCCCCCCTTGACGGATGAATTGTTTGTCGTGAATGTACTGGTAAACTTTTTTCGTTTCTCTCTATCTCTCTTTCCTCCAAAGTCACATATTTAAGTATATTTGAGAAAAAAAAAATCTACAGATATATCCATATATATATTATATATTGTAGCTTTTGCTGTGGACTACCTTGGTCCAAAGCTATGTAAAAGTGCTTCTGTCTGCCTTTTTAATAGTGTAGTAGTTCCCAGAGTAGTGTAAGTGATGTAACTTTATATGTACTTTTTTGTGATATGAAATGCTTGTGCAATAGGTCAATGAGGAAGAGTTTATTTTTCAATCATTTCTCATTTGCCGAGTTTGTTGTTAAGTGCCAAACGTGGCTGTGTTTTATTGTAACTTTAACACTTTAAACTTCTGGTTTAAAATTAACACTAAAAAAAAAAAAAAAAAAGCACTTCACTTTACCTCAGCTTAATCAACTGCCTTTACATCTCCGCATAGATTTGGACATATTGATAAGAAAAGTAAGTACGAAAAGTTGATTTTCAATACTATATTGCGGATTTCCATCAAAATTACACAACAAGGCATTTATGAAGGCATGTCCGTCCATTTTTACCTCACACCCTTTGACCAGATGGTATGCAGCTTATGAAGTTAATTTACTGTAAATGCTAATTACGTCTAAAACTCTTTGCCACTAGCTACATGCACACAATGGGGACCATTTCCATCAAAGCTGTATATATTTAACTGTTCTAAATATGCTTTACATGTCATGTGATGATTTTAAAACAAAAATAACTGCTTCGTTAGAGGTAAATCTAAGTTATAATCCTTAAGATTTTCAATATATAACGGCCAACTCAATCAATAACTTCCAGTCTATAAAGTAGTTCTCGTTTTTTTACTTGCCCTGTGCACGATTCCTGCGTAGGATTTCTCAGGAAATGATGCTAGACACACTAGATGTGACGCAGAAGACGAGAGCCGGTGGTCACCTGATCGGGGGAGCCGTATGGCTGACGACGTTGGACCGAATGGGTTCATTTCTGTTAAAACTAAGAGTCAAAGGAATGTTTGTGGTGCTCATAAATATGTATTAACGCATTGCTTTTGCAAACTATTGCGTCTGTGCGTCACATGACCTGCAATACCGACTTCGGCCACAACATCAAAACTGTCCAACTGTCATTTTAAATGGAGCTTAGACTCTAAAAAGGTGTGATGTCACCCGTTGGTTCGTATTGGAGCCCGTTTTTCGTGTCCAAATAAGGAGCGCAGGTTGTTGGAGACACGCCCCGCTACCTCGGACCGAAGCTAACGCTAGTTTACTGGGAACGTAGAGCGTCGCACACTCGTCTGTTCAAATCTTATTAATGGAGCATTAATTTCCAAAATAACTACCAGCACACCTATTAGAGCATCTAAATTTACCGTTTGAGACCATATTGATTGATTTCTGTACACTTCTAGAGAGAAGTTGACGCTTTTTGAATGGAAGTCAGGGATTGTTTGGGGCCATATTCGCTTCAGCTTCAAGCAGTAGTTGTTGCTGCTTGTAATGAAGCTTTTGTGTGAACTGTATATTACAAAAGCAGCTGTTATCACCACCAGTAGCCATAGATGTTACTGAAATCTTAAGGAATATAACTTTAAAGATGTTTCATCTACAGTACCGTGCTGAGAGAGGTTGTTGTCAGTTTTATTGTTGGATGAGCACTTATAGAGGATCTTAAGGAGCTGGGAATGGGGCAATAATGGTGATTAGCTTGAATATAGGAAGCTTACTAGATTTGCAGCTACTGTATACCTGACATCACTTGCACTAAATCATCGGGGGAGAAGAAAAGGAGCATCCTTTTAGATTTCTTCTTTATTCATTCACAAGCAATATTTGAATATGGGTCCAATCTATAACCTATAACCCAGCGAAATATGAAAAAAGAAACAGTGACTTCAAGTGTACAATAGTTAAGGATAATCAAGTTTCCAGACCAAATGCACAGTAGTTAGCAAAAAAAAACAAAAAAAAAAACATGCTTATTGTAGACAGGTTAGTTGATGGAAATGAACCCTTGAGGTTCGGTAGCATTTTCATTAGAACAAGTTAGAAAAGCACAATTTGCTCAACATGGTCGGTCAGTGTACAATCACTTTTGATCATAGATTGTAAATAGTATTTCAAGATGTCCTAAGTACATATCTTTGTGTATACATACGTGTATATAAGACATATAACCAGAGACTATTTGTGAGGTAAAGTTATTCATATTTTCTCTATCTCCGATATAGATTACCTGTATTTTCATCCTGTTAGTCTAAAAGGCTTTTTTCCTGTGTGTTTGTACTGTATGTATGTATGTCAGATACATGATCTTCTAGCTATTTCAAAGATGTTTTTCGGGGAGTGGCTTTAAAGAGACGGACAGATTTCACCTTGAAATACTTCAAAGTCGTATTCAGAGAAGTTTGGATTTTAAACGAATATGCAAAGCCATTTTGAACTCTGAATCCCTCCGTGTTTTTTTGTGCACATGTGATACTTGACGGTATGTGCCAACGCGTAACTTAGTGTGTTTGTAACTGTGTTGCCTTAGTATAAATTTGCCAGTATTGTCTAGTTTTCCTCTTAACGAGGAGGTTGTGCACTTTAGAGTAATACACATGACCTAACAGCGTGCGATGTCCGATGCTTGTTCATGAGTTGATGTGGAAAAAAAAAAAAATGTAACTTAAGCTCTTAAAGTCTGAATGTGTCCTGAATCAAGGGCCTGTTGGAAATGAAAGCATTTCATAGACATTATAAAGCTTCCTCTTTAACTGTCCTACATCCTAACAGAGACGTTGTTTTTAAAGGTCTTTTTTCTGTTCCTGTCCGAAGCAAAACTGGCGTTCACGCTGTGACACAGACAACATCAGATTTACGACGGCGACAGATGAATCTCACTGTGGTAGTCTTGGAAAGCCAGACATTTAGTTCTCTTGCTGCTGCTGCTAGATTCGCTTCTTTGCACGTGCATGCGATGCCTTGCCTATCCAGCTTGTTTGATATACAGTCTCCTATATATCTATTTATACATATATATATATACATATATACAGTACGTGTAGCTCCTGTAATTAGCTTTAGTGTCCAACGTATAGCTTAGCCTGTAGATTAGTGCACTGTCGCTCTAGCCTTTACATGTGATCTTTGTGTCTTGGGCTTCCTGTAACGTTTCTCTGTGCCGCAAGCATGCTAACCTCGCCTAGCTATGTATTCCTCTCCGCGCTTGACCCGACTATCTCTATCCTCTGTCTTTTTCTCTTCTGCTTGAAGACTGTCGCAGCTCAGAACGTAGAGTATTATATCTATATGTGTGTAGTCCCTCAGCATGTCTTTACTCGAAGCTTTCTCTCTGCTCTGCACCTGTACGACTTTTCTCTCTTTCTCTTCCGCTTCGCCCTCTGGTAGCAGTGACAAACGTATCCTTCTGCTTTCCTCTTAAACGTTTCTCGGCTACCCGCTGTCGTTCTGTTTGTGCGTCTTGAGCGATATGTTGACTCGTGTCATGGTGCCATAACGTCCCGGTTTCCTGATTTTTGTTTTGCTAAAGTGGTAAAAGATGATTTTTCTGAGGCCCTTGACTCGATGGGATGTATGAGAATTAATAGGATTTGGATTTGACCGTCCAAAAAAACTCTTATTAGCCTTTAACAAAAGAAATGGTTTATTGCTGACAGGAAATGTTGTTTGTTTATGAGAACTAATAAAATCTTAGTACTCAGAGTGCAGTTGATTTTCACTAAATATGGTGCAATTTTGAATCATATATTCTGCAAACTGCTGTGCGAGCTTCTCTCAAACGTTCATTTGTCCTGAACTAAATGTTACTCTTGGGAAAATCTAAATAAATATTGTCAAAACAGATCATTCAGAATCTGCATGTTTCTTGTATTTTTGCTTCCAAACATTTTCTCCACTTTTATTATGCTCCACTCTCCACCAACCAACTCATACGTAAGATTTACTTGAACATAAAAAGTTCAAATTATCCTCGAACACCATAAAAAAAGGCACTTTCACAACACTACAGTATGATTTGGTGCAGGTACTTCATGGTTCATATTTATGTAATATATCTCTGACCTCTGAGATCATAGTTTTAGTGCCTCTGAAAATTATAGATTGATGGTATTAGTCACAATGCAGCATACAGAAAGAGGGTTTCAAGATACTGTGTCTAAAGCAACGAGGACGTAACAATGTGCACCACAGAGAAGTAATAATAACACACACACACAACCACGTCTCAACACACCCAACATCACCAGTAGGTCGCTACCTTCTCTCTAGATGGCACTGCTACCTCATAATTTAGTGAAGAAGGAGCATCATATTTTTTACCTTATCTCATAATAGGAACGCATTGCAACTGTGGAATTTCTGGCAAATAAAACGGTTTTCCGTTATTGTCTCATTAAATAGTTATTTTTGTGTCAATCATTTTTTGATTAAGGCAGTCCTAACGACAGAAGTAAACCCAAAACGTTGTGAAAAAAGGTTCCCAGATGGTTTACCTCATCTTTACCTCTCATACACGGGATGTAAATAGATGAAGAGGAAAACTGTCATGTGAATTTTAAACACACACACACACACACACACAGTCAATTACACACTAATCGTTTATTCAATGACATAAAGGCCATGATGATAAGAAAGTGAGATATGTTTTTAACATCTGGGGAGCACACTATGAGCTGACTTCCAGGCACTTTAAAGGAAATGGATGTTTTTTTTACATTACAAATATGATGCATTATCATTCATTTAACTGTTTCCATGCAACAGTTTGAGTTGAGTTTACATGATGACGCCTTCAGATGAAAACTGGTTATCGTCTCACTGTTGACATTACTGTAGCATATATAATGTTCGTCATGTGTGGCTGCACTGTTGGTATGGCTACCAGGTTACCATGTGATACTCTGCATCTCTCCAACAGCTAAGTGGATATTTAAACATCTGGGATATACACTTTTTTTTTTTTTTTTTTTTAAATACACAAATTCTTTTGTGTTTGCATAGTTTCCAAATCAGTGAGATGACTCTTCAATTCCTCTGCAGAGAAAGAAAAAGGTGTTATTCTTTCATAATCATGGAGGATCCACAATGTAATCAAGGATACGGCTGTTAAAATATTTTCTTATTAACAAATCTAATGCGCAGAGCCAAACCAATAATGAACTGATCCACTTACAAAGCCTGAAATATCTCGTTCCTCTGTGCCAAAGACCTCCATTGTTCTCCAGAAAACTAGAAACACAAATTCAGTGAGCCACAAAATTGCACCGGGTGACATGAAGTGTTTGAGCACGGTAGTTTGTTTAGAAATGGCTCCAAAGACTAATAACAGCAATCACGTTTTTTCAGTCTCTGGAGAGTAGTTCCTTGTCCTGACAGATGTGTGGATGCACATGTAGGGGAATGTGGTTCCGTTTACAGAGCTTCACTAGCTTGTTGTGCTGCCTATCACAAAATTTACATCACTTGATGTAAATCAAGAGGTTGTAACATGTAGCACAACAAGCTAGCAAGGCCAGGAACTACACAGAACTGCTCTCCAGAGACTGAAAACGTGCTTGCTGTTATTAATCTTTGGAGCCATTTCTAAACAAACTAATGTGACCATCATCTTTTGGTCAAAGGAACATGTCGCCTGGAGTGGCTTTTTGATGTGTTTTTACTTAATTTTAGAAAAAACAATGGAGGAATAACATATCAGGGTTTGGGTATATATGCTTAATACTTGTATATAAGAGATTTGACGTTTGTGGACAATACGAAACATGTAGAAAATCCCCAGGCTTATCCTTTGAAGTGTTTTAGCCCCTCTAAAGCCTGCTAGTTTACACATTACACGCAAAACTACATATATACTATAAACTGATTCATTCTGAAATAAATGGGGAAAGACTACATGCACACATGAGTTATCCTTCTTCCTCGGTGCTGCAGAGCCACACAGAGACAAAATGACTTGTCAGCTCATTGTCCATTAATTATCATTGAGGAATTACCTGTGTGTCCTCTTGACATCACATTTTAGATTCTCGTATCAGGAGACTTCCAAATTAATTTCAATCAACCTTGACAACGGCGCCTCTGCAGACTCGCCGCTGCTGTTAGCTTCCTGACAGGCAGCTCATTCTTCCACAGAGTCTAAATATTTCCATCATTGAAACTCAAAGAATAATAAGAATAATTACTAAATGACCAGGTCTGGCATTTGTCAGAGATTCACCCTGTGGAGGTTCCTGAAAAGTTCCCACATGAGCACTTTATCACCGGCGTCACCTTGATGTTCTGCTCAGTGTTCGCGGCAACCTCAACCATGTGGATCACATCACAGACCTTGTAAAGCCCCCAAATCCTACAAGTCATTACACAAGGAAGAGAGAAAGCTGCTCTGTCCAAACACACGGGTTGCAGATAGGAGACATGTAGCAAACTTGTCGTAAACTTTAAGTTGGCAAAGTCACTCCTTCCTCAAACTTGGTGGTGATTCATGAGCAAACCAACATATGCTCAAATCAGGGAGGCTAGCTTGAAAGAGGTTTACCGAAGCATTTTGACAGAAAGGCCAAAAGGATTCTCATGCTCCTATAAATGACTGAAAACAGACAGGCGGCTAAGCCGAGCCAGATGTTGGTTTCTGTTGGAATTGGTGGCGTTCACCTCGTGGTCCTCTGAGTCGTACCCTGCCTGACCTCTGCCGCTGCCCTGACTTCAACCCAGAAGCTGCTAGGTCATCCGTTAGTGTTTGGTTTCGCTTCGACACTCCGCAGCCAACACATGAAAGTCTGGTCACCTCAGGGGAGGAGCTGCATGCTTGGTTGACAGCGTTTATTCTTTCCTCCATATGTTGTGTTATTTATCACTTGTCCAACCAGGAGGTATTTACCAGTGAGCATGTATGGATTTGATGGTTTGGAGATAATCAAATGATTATGTAAAAGAAGTCACCAGTAGTGACAAACCCGTCTCTGCAGTTCACCCAAGCTCTACAGATGTGTGGTTTTCAGTCGCAGCTGTTTCCAGTGAGAAAACTCTGATAAAGTCTCTCTACACCACCAAGCAGCAGACCGAGAAAGTGAGTGACTAACTGGTGAACATAATGAAGCATTTAACCCCTGAAGAGCCAGATACTGGACTGAAACCAAACTCAAAACAAATGCACATGATTGTCTAGGCAAAAAAAGAAGAAGAAATCTGCTTAATTTGAATACAGTTATTACATTTTGACATTTTGAAATGGTTTTCTTTCAACGGAGGAGCAGGAGGAATAATGACAGCAAGCTAAACCTGTTTAATTGTTCATATGTGCACTTGCTTGTTAACAAAAAAGCTTTTTTTTAGCCCATTATCCACCTCTGATTCACACAAACATGCTCACTCAGTTACTTCAGCTTCTATATATCATAAATACTGCATCATACTACTTAAGCCAAAGATGCTCTTAATGCGGAGGTACTATTTTCTGAGCGTGCTCCGTTAGTCAAAGTCAGTGGTACTCATTAGCTTCTCTGACCTCGCTGTGCACCCCACCTGCTACCTGAGCACACACACACACACACACACACACACACACACCACTCTGCTTAACGTATTGTGGTACTGTATATGCAGAGTCATTTGTATGGATGCATTCAGTAAGATAGTTAATCTGTAAGCGCCTGCTGGAGAAAGCAATTAACCTCTTGGACCACCGGGGAGTTGATATGAGTGGGAGAGTATCTCTCCACCGTTTAAATATACACCAGAGGGACCCGCTCGCTCACATCCAGCCAACCTATTATTCATCAGCGGTGCTTTAAATGAAGACAGGGCTCACTCGATTCTACGTATACATGTACATATAGAGTACACACACACACACACACGCACACACAGGTTTGGGGTATTTACATAGACTCACATTCATTTCCTGGAGACTTACCTTAACCCTAACCACAACAACTACATGCTTAAACCTCACCCTTACTCTAACTTTAAACACTGACCCCAAAATCAACATTTTACCAACCGGGGGGGGGATACAGCTTTTTTGTCCCCAGTTGGACAAAATGTCTCCAATCAACTGATTTTAAGCCTGGTGTGTGTGTCCCTTAAAGTGATTTACACACACACACATACATGTATTTATTTCCATACCCAGACTGACTGATCCCAAGGCTCTGGAGTTTCACATTGCCCTTGACGCAGAAATGATTAAGGTCAGCTAAAGAACAAGAAAATTAAATGCTGCATTCCTGGTGATCAGGGAATTTACCAGACACTGGAGGGAACTATGCAGACTGGGCCTTTGCCAAGACTGGAAGAAGTAGATACAGCATGTCCAGCATGATGATTTTCAATGCCAACATCGCCCGGTCAGTATGTTAGAACCAGCTTGTGGTGTACTAAGGAAGTATTTCTTTTTAGATCATTCCCTGTTCATAAAATAAAGTCAACTAGCTCCTTTAGTTGTTTTTTTTAAACTTTTCACAGTCTGTTCAATATGAATCCCATCCTGTGTTTGTGGCTACTGACCTGCCAGCTTATTCCCTCATGCCTCAGTAACCTCTCTAATGAGCAGAGAAACATCGGCACAGATGGACAAAGGAGGGGAGGAGTTTGCGACAGATGAGCGGATGCTCGAGAAAGAAAGGGAGGGTGATGGTGAATTCGGTTTCCAAAAATGCAGAGACATGGAGTCCAGACACATCTGAGTATAAGTCACAGACTTTCTTTCTTTCTTTCTTTCTTGAGCTTTCCAGCTCTGATCATTGATTGGTTCGCATCCAAGCTTCTCTCACCTGCAGGTTGCAATGATTAGACAGAGTTTGGAAAAGTTTATAAAGTAAAGAATTAGTCACCTACTAGAATTGAGAGCATTGTCAAACACTTGAAACTGTGGAAACACCTCCGCTCTCTCAACACCAAACAGAAATACGAACTCGAGAGAAAACGTCATCTGGAATCACACCAGCTGAGTGATGTAGCCTCATGAACACAAAACGACGAAGTCATACAATTAACACGTTAACATGATGCAGAATACAACCATGACTAAAGCAGGAATGGACATATTCAATATTGTACGTTTCGAACTATAAAATGTTATAAAGTGAGTCATTTAGAAGAACATCAGAGGTGCTGCTGGCAACAACTTTTCCCTTTTTAAACCACTTTATTTGATTAATTCTTAGAATAAAAACAGCATATTTATAATCTGTTTTCACAGCCCATGAATCCTCTCACAACCTTTTTTTTTCTCTCCATGCTAAGTACCACTGTGACACACTGTGTGGAAGTTTGTAGTATCAAACCTGACCACATGGTCTAAACATTTCCCTGTAGACATGAGTCCTTGGCTCTTACAGTAACATCCGCTTCTGATTAAAGCAAGCCTGTCTCCAGCTTTGTCCTTTTTAAGTCAACATTGTAGCGGACTGGGGCCACGTTTGGGTTAGGAGGGTGTGCACCTCGACCACAAATCACTGCGACTGATGTGTCTATTAACATGACACCGTTGTTTTTTTCTCTCCCAGCAGACACAAATGAATGATGCAGATATACATTATGTTAAACATTAAACACAGATAAACACAGACATAAGGAGTAATATTAGATGCATTTGATAGTTCAGTTGTGTTTTTTTGGACTCATTTGGAGATTTATGTTGTGTTAGAATAACTTCCTCGCATACCATCGACTGAGTGAGTGAACTCCAAACACAAAAACCTCCTCAGAAAGCGAATAAACTCACAACAGATGCATTGTGGTGATGAATGATGTCTCTCTGTTTCGCCACAGACACGCTGGCGTGCATGTCTGCAGGTCATCAAACTGCATGCCACCATTTGTGTTCACGTTCACATTTATGAATTGAATTTCTGAATTTTTTTCGGTTGATTTGTTTATTTTGACTTTAATCAACTCCCCAAGTATGAATGGGGGGAAAATAAAAAAAATGTGCATGTTGCGTGATAAAGTGTGGATGAAGTATGCTTCTCATTTAAATGTGGGATTATTCTGTAGGAGCCGATCACGCGTTTTCCAACTGAATTTGGTTCATTCGGTGACTTTTCTGGCCACTTGAAGACAGAAGTGCTCCATTAAAAACCTGAAAAATACACACTTACATTATACAATTATTTTAGCTAATGTGTTATTGTAGTAGTTTTTGGTAGTTTGCAGGTGGCTTGAGTGTTTGGATTATCTTTAGTTTGTTTGGATCTAGATGAGTGAGCATGCTGGAGCATTTCAGAAGTGGTTTCTAGTTTGCAGTATTGATTGCAGTGTTGATCAATATCTGCAGGTCCTGCTAGTATGACAGTGTGCAATGTTAGGTCACGGTCTGGATGTTTGACCTTCACCACTCTCACCAGCTGATTTCAAACTTTCTGTCTGTTATTTGTTCAGTTGGTTTATAAGATTTTTTTTTTTTTGCAAACAGATGCTATCTAATAGAAACAGGTTGTTGAAAGCATTCGTAGACCACACAACCAAAAATAAAAAGCTAAAAGATGTTAAAAAAAGCTCCAAAAAAGCCGTGGAAACTACAAAGCAACCATTTCACATTGAATGTACAATCATTTGATCCATTGTTAATAAAAAAATTAATATATATATATATATATATATATATATATATATATATATATATATATATATATATATATATATATATTGTTTTGAGGGTCTTTGTTGAAAATGTTTTTGATAAACACTCATCTGTTTTTTTTCCCCTCTTTCCTGCACTGTTTGTCTGTTCCTGTTTCTCTCTCTGAAACGCTTCATGTGCTGCGGGTCTCATTTGATCTACGGCGTCAGACATCTGGAGCGCTGCTTCACTGAAACACCTGTTTTCAATTCAGCCAACCGACAGAAACATTTGATTGTTTCTCACAAACCAGACTTTCTCTCTCTCTCTCTCTCTCTCTCTCTCTCTCTCTCTCATTGACGCACAGGCTATGAGTTATGTTTAAATCAAAGAACAGCTTTTCTATAGATAATAGATGGCAGAATAATTTGAATTTGATTAAGACCAATCGACTGTGTATGATTTTCCAGGTATTATGTCGGCAATTTTGGCACCTTCGCTGCTGAATAAGGTTTTTTTTTTTCAAATAGGTTCGGTATGTTTGAGATTAAATGGAATGAGTAATGTCTGAATGTTAAACTTTTACCCTTTAACTTAATGGAAAATAATATCCATACAGCATGAAATGTTGATAGTTGTGAAAGGTAAGTCATGATATAGACTCAACAGGCATGTTTTTGATGCACATTATGCTAAATGAAACATATATACTGTCATCATCCGAGGACATTGTATAACATGTTTCAGCTCTAACCTCTTAGCTGCAGTTATCTGACCTGAATTTGATATTTTCTTTTAATAAAAAAAAACATACAAGGAGAGACTAAAATTCCCTTTCTGGTAAAAATATATGTTAATTTTTATTTGGTGTTGAACGAGAATACATGCATTGAGGCTCCACAGGACATGTGCAGGGAGACCAACCACACACACACACACACACACACACATACACAAAGTCACTAAACATAATGAAGTGAGAATAAAGCTGAAGGATTTTAACTCTGAAACACTTAATTATGCCTAATTGGAAACACCGATATGTATGGAAACAGCATCTAGGCAAAAATAATAACAAAGTATGATGTTTGCACATTACGTATACTATGTTAAACTATACTTGTGCAAATAAACGTACGATATATATCATATATTTTAATATCGACACTGCTTACTCAGTGCTTTATTATATACTTTTTTTTTTTCCTGTTTTTGCTCATGTCTGACAATATATATGCTTTCTATAGTGTAAATACAAAAGTCCTGTTTTGTAAAAGGCAAATAAATATAACCAAAAAAAAAAAACCATCATCAAATATCAAAACTCCTGCTTCCTGAAGGTTTACTACATTGCATTAGTGTATAGCGCTTTTGTGGCAACAATATCATACAAAACGAGTTTAATACATACGTGTTAAATATGTGCAGAGATAAAAAAAAAAAAAAAAAAAAAAAAAAGGATACACATTTTAAATGACTCGTACACAAAAGTAGGCATGCCAGTTTGTGTGCGCACACATACACATACACATCTATAAGCACCACTGCACACGTATGTACACACAGTCATACTTACACACACACATACACACACTCCATGAAGAATTGGTCGCTGCTCAACCAGCCGAAGTACTCAGAGAAAAAGCAGTACTTTCAGTTCGTAAATCGTACACAAAAAGAATTTCACAATATAAACAAGTGATGAAATATAAATTCAAAGCACTAACATGACAGAATAGTTGTTACGGATGTTTTTCATCAACCAGTATTCTTCTTTTAATTTGGTAAATTTTTGAATCTGCTCTGCAATTCAATAATGTGCAAAACTGTCTTTTTTTTTCCGCCCCCCAAAAAAAATTAATTAATGACAAAGGGCTCATACTGCAACCCAGAGAATTGAAATGTTAGTGCCTCCCTCGTGTGTTATCTGGTTAACTCGTCCACGGATACAGTCCAGAGTGACATAGACAGCTGTGCCGTTCTGGACCTGAAATGATGCTCTCAACCCTATACTGGCCCACTCACTCCCCTCAGGCATATATCCAGAAACCTGCTGAGCCACAGGACTCGCCTGCCCACGACCCTCCACCCGCTGCAAAGTGAGTTTTACTATATTACAGGAGTGGATCAGCTTCAGGTTGAGGGCTATGTTCGCTGTCCCTTTCTCGTGGAATATAAAGTTCTTCCGGCTGTTTGGCTCACCGGTGCGGGCCAAATGAACCTGCTGTGTGTCTGGACTGATCTGCTGGAACAACAGCGGTTTATTCCTGACTGCACCAAAAGGAAGACCGGTTCTGGACACGGTAGCAGTCAGAGCTGACGACACAGCCGAGGGAATCCAGATAAGACTCAACATGCTGATCCCAGTGCTGTCCCCAAAGTAGCGGATGTTGCACTGGGATGGAGATGTGATCTCGAAGCTGAGCGTGTCTCCGTTGTCCACGCTCACAGCACCAGAGAGGGTGATGGAGGTGTCCCTGTAGTTGACGCCGGTCTTAAAGGCTTGCATTGCCGCTAGGCCAGTCCCGTTGCGGTTAGTGTAGGCAATCAGGGAGAAACCCTCTCGGATGCAGGTGTGGCCCATTGAGTAAAGCGCCTGCTGGAGGACAAACTTTACCACGCCACTCTCTGTGAAGCGTACTCCACGGTTGTCGTGGGTCAGGCTGATCATGTAGGGGTCGGACACCGAACTGATGCGGAAAGTTGGACGGTAGCTAGTCTGGTAGTGCGCCAGCAAGGACATCTGAGCCGTCATAGCAACGGCGCCGGTATCATGCGACAACCAGAGCAGACTGACAGAAGGAGCGGTGATATCGTAGACATGAAGATCCTTGCTCCGGTTGCAGTGTTGATTGGGACTCTTCAGCAGCAGAGTTAAGGTGTGATTAGGCTCTACCTCGACGCCGCTGCTCACACTGACACCTTGGAAGTACTTTCCATCCGGTTGTTCGATGCGAACGCCACTGAGATCCCAACCTTCTTCCTCCTGGCTCCCGTTGAGCCTCATGCCTACCTGGAGGAAGTTCCTACAGCTGTGCTTTATCGCAAAGTTATGATCCAACCACACCAGGCCATGCTGCAGGAAGGTCACCTGACCTGCCTCGTTGGACAGCAGATCACTGCTCTCCTTGCCTCGGATGTTTAACTGAAGTCCGGGGAAGATGTGGGCACCAGAAGTCCTGGCAGGGGGAACTGCCACATTGGCGCCCCAAGACTGCGAGAGTCGGATCTCTGACAGCTGGCCGCAGACGGAGTCGCTGATGGCTGTGCAGGAAACAGTGACAGTCTCTCCATCACAGTCTGAACAGGCCTGGCACTCCTGCAGCTCCTGGTTATAGAAATAGTCACGACCACACAAACCCATCACTGCTTCTCGCTCCGAAACTCCCAAACACCTGAACCCTCCTGTAAGAGTAAGAGATGAGAGAAAAGAGAAACCAGGGAATAAAAAATATGCTTTCATTCTTTTCGTTGTGACTACTGACTCAATAGAAACACTAGGAATCAGGAAACATCAGGAGATGAGAAATGTGTTGATCAAACCTGGAGTGTTGAGGCACTTCACTCGCTCCCCACATATGTTTGGTAATTCAAGACATTCGTCTCTGTCCTGTAAGTCATACAAAAACAGTATTATTAAGAAGAATAAATTATAAATATCAATAAAAGGCTTCAACTGATTTGATTGTAGACTTGTAGATTGTGGACTTAAACTCGTGACCTCATAAAATTTTCCTTTTAAAATGAAAAATTGAGTTTTCATTCTAATTAGGGTGGGAGATTACATCATCCAACGAGGCCTGAGAGCATTAAAACTCACAATCAGCTGTTGTTTGTTATATTTTTGCTAGAATGGAAACTGCAAACACTTGAGCATCGATGACACATGCTTAAAAAAAACCCACTAACTGATACCATAATGTGCGATCAGCTGAACCGTGTTCACACTTTGCACCGGTTTCGATTTTCACACCATCACAAAGATACGCTGTATTTAAAATAAACCCCCACACGGGTGTAACCATTCCTACCAAAGCTAAGATGACATATTGTAAAGGGCAGTACCTGACACATCCTGTCTGCTGTAGAAGAACACTGTGAGATCAAGAAGAAGCCTGGCGGACACATTGTGCACTTTTCACACTGTGGTGGGTTCTTCTGAAAATCACAGAACTCCTCTGGTCCACAGGATGAAGAGCATCCCAACAGAGGTTGAGGGAAATTAGCCTCCCCGACTACGTCCATCACCTTTGAGTCCATGTCCATTTTGTGGACGGCGTAGGACTTCTGCAGGTGGCTGCGGGCCTGGCTCTGAAGACCCGCCAGGTGGCTCTCGAAGTAGCTCTGCAGCTCACCCTGCAGGCCCTGGAAGGAAACCTGTTTGACTGTGTCAGAGAGTAGGCCGTACTGGGCCTTCACTACATCCATCTGCTCATACATGCGCTTCTGCTGATCCAAGATCTCCCGCTGCTGAGACAGAAGCGCCTCCTGTTGTTCGGCGAGCTTCTGCTGCAGGTCTCGGATAATCAACTGTTGGGCTCGCAGGGCCTCCACCAGCTTCTCCTGCCCCTTGGCCAGCTGCAGGTGCAGGATGAGGGCGTCCTCTGATGGTACTTCATTCTCACCTGATATAGAAATAATCCAATATGGGAGAAAACAGAACAAACAGAGAAGTTATTATTGTTGAAACATTAACAGTGGAGGAGGTGATGATAGGTTTAGGACTGGTATAAACGTCTAATTTCAACAAACAATGCTGGCACAAAGTGCGAACACGCAGTGACCCCATTGGCTGAGCCATGGTTGGTGTACTCAACCTTTTACTGTGTTCCTACATCAAAGCACTCTACATTTTCTGGACAATTGACTCTGAGACATTTTTTCCAGTTCAGCAGATATGCAGATATCATTTTAGGCTGAAGGTCAACAAAGTCTCCCTTTGCTTTCTACACCAGAATCCAGCTTTTCTGATCACTGGAGGGTAAAGTCAATAAAGAGTAATATGCAGTTGGTTATTTATGGGCTTATTGCTTTCAGTGCAGGTTAATAATTCATCAACTTTTTTTTTTTTATGACAATAATGATGATGATGATGATGATGATGATGATAGCAGACCTGGCTTGATGTCACATGTGAGCTGGACACCCAAAGGTGCTCCGCCAAGTTCCGACGACTGATATCCAAACTCCGGGAAATCTCCCAGGAATTGCGCGGCTCTGTCGGACAGATGGACCGGAGGAAGCTGGCTGGAGGTGGAGGACGCGCTCTCCTCTGAACCGACCAGACATCCTTCTCCCACACAGGACTTTGCTCGAGCTTTTGGCCGTATCCTCAGTGGCAGTCTGCACTCGATCCCTTTACAGTCTCGGGTGTCATTAGTGGGCTGAAATTGTTTCACAAGAACGGCGCAGTCCGCATCTGTGCATCCTGCAGGTAAAACTTCAGGCGCTCTCATCCGTGTGCTGCTGTCGCTGTGCCGCCCGCGTACAGGCTGGACGGCCGGATGAGCTTCCGACGCAGCTCTTGGAGAGCTCGGGTATGCGTGATATTGGCTGCCAACTATCTGCACCGCTCTCCCCTGTGCTGTCGGGTTGAACTGCCGCGGCGGTCTGGAGGATCTGCTCCCGGGACAGTGCGCTCCGGTGCACGGTCTTGGATCGCCTGTTTCCGCGCCGTAGCAGTGCGTCCCCCGGCAGATTTCTGCGACAGCATGCACAGTGTCGTGTAGAGATACCCAAGAGAGCAGCAGCAACAGCACCGGTGCTATTAAAACCATGTTTGCGTCAGTTATATTGTTCCCCTCCCTGCAAAAAAAAAAAAAAAGAAATATATGAGTTTTGATTTCCAAATAAATCTGGAATAAATTTAAGTAGAAAGAGGATGAAAGTCCATTAAATGTGTGTGTGTGTGTGTGTGTGTCAAACTGCAGCCCCTGACAGAGTATTACCTTCAGCTTCAGGTTTCGGTCAGACTGTGATTCCTGGTGTCAGTGAGGAATAGAAACATTACGCAGACGCATCACTGCCGCTCCTCTCCAGGCCTGAGCCGCTCTGAGCGCTTCTGCACTACAATGTCAGTATGTGGCATTCCTACGACTTAATTAGCATCAGGTTTCCACGGCCACGAATTAACCCTTCACCTTCCCTCTTCTATTTACAGCAAAGCCCTTCCTCTGTATGGCCCAAAAAAAAAAAAAGGAAAAAAAAGTCTTTTATTGTGAAAATCTTTTTTCTGATGATTGTCACTTTTTCATTTTTCAAATCTTGGCGTTGTTTTTGATCAAGACTTGTCCTTTAATAACTATATAAAACAACTTTCGAGGACTGCATTCTTCCACTTGCGTAACATTGCCAAAATCAGACGCATCATTTCTCAAGTGGATGCAGAAAAACTAGTCCATGCATTTGTTACTTCTAGGCTGGACTATTGTAACTCTTTGCTATCAGGCTGCTCTAATAAGTCTCTTAAGAGTTTGCAGCTGATTCAGAATGCTGCTGCACGTGTTCTGACAGGAACCAAGATCAGAGATCACATCTCTCCCATTTTGGCTTCCTTGCACTGGCTACCCGTTAAATCTAGAATAGAATTTAAAATTCTTCTCCTAACTTACAAAGCTCTTCATGGTCAGGCACCATCATATTTAAAAGAGCTCATAGTACCTTACCACCCCACTAGAACATTGCGCTCCCAGGATGGTGGGTTCCTTGTGGTTCCTATAGTGTCTAAAAGTAGATTGGGAGCCAGAGCTTTCAGCTATCAAGCTCCTCTTCTGTGGAATAAACTACCACTCTGTGTTCGGGAGGCAGACACGATCAACACCTTTAAGAGTAGACTTAAGACTTTCCTTTTTGATAAAGCTTATAGTTAGGGCTGGCTCAGGTCATCCCTTAGTTATGCTGCCATAGAACTAGACTGCTGGGGGACTCACATACTCTCTCGCTCTCTCTCATTCTCTCTCTCTCCTTATCTATCCATCTATCTAATCCATCTATCTATCATGTTACTAATTAAACTTCTTCCCCGGAGTTTCTGTGCTCTCTCGCCCAGCAGGTTCTTGTGGACTTTGTCTGCTGCTGTGGTCCTGCGTGGCGTCTACTGCATGTGTTGTCGCCGTCATCATTGTTGCCATATCCCCATTACAGTTTATAGTTATGTAATGATTTGCTGCTACTGTAATAATTCATCATTCATTGTAACCTATTCTTATCATCAACTGTAATTCATTATTATTCATTGTACAATATGTGGAGTGTACAATATGTGTGTGTTGATTTGTTCTGTACATGTGACATCATTGCACGTCTGTCCGTCCTGGGAGAGGGATCCCTCCTTTGTGGCTCTTCCTGAGGTTTCTTCCACCTTTTTTCCTGTTAAAAGGTTTTTTGGTGGGCAAGTTTTTCCTCACTCGAATCGAGGGTCTAAGGACAGAGGGTGTCACTCCCTGTACAGATTGTAAAGCCCTCTGAGACAAATGTATTTTGTGATTTTGGGCTATATAAATAAAATTTGATTTGATTTGATTTGATTTTGCTCACTGTTGACTTCACTGACAGAAGAAAAGGTGCCATTGTTGTTTTCTTTTTGTTTTTTTGTTTAGCACATCCTGAATGTTGAGACAGCTGCTGGTCCTCGACACCGTCTCCTCCGTGTTATACTGGTCTTGTCAACACCGAGCACCCTTCTTTAAAGACAGAGCCAGCAGAGGTCAAACCTTTGTTCAAGACACCTATGGCAGAAGTCAGGAATGTGAAACCCACAGCTGCTTTTTGGACCTTTTTTCTACTCTTATTTAAGTGCTTTAGTGCAACCACACACCCAGTGTTTTGAGTTTGTAGTGTTTTTGGGGGGTTTGTGATGTCATTTTCTGTGTGATTATTTCAAGGTTAGGCGTGTTTGGAAGCCAGTTTCTCTCACGGAAAATAAAAAAGCTTCACAATGAGCCAAAAAATAAATCTGACATATTATCTCATAACTTTGACTTAGTGTCTTATGATGTTGATTTCTTCTCTCGTAATTTTAAAATGATGGGATCATTTTTGACTTGAGTAAAACAACCTTTTGAATTATTATCTTTTATACTTTTCTTCTTTTATCTTTATTATGTCTAACTAACTTTTCATCTTTATGGCAGGAACGTGCCTCCTCAGTCAGGCCACTTTCTCTCATATTATAACAAAAACAAATCTCCATTTCCTTTATTTGCTGGATTCTGATGACCAAAAATTGCTTCCAAGAAACTTTAGTTAATTAGTTGCGTATATACAAAAACATCCAGCGAACTGTTGGCTGTTTTTCCTGGTGTAGACATGCAGTTGGGGGCTGAAACCCCCCACCGAGTCAATCCAGTTTGGCATGTACAGTACGTCAGAGTACAAACAGAGGGCACTACAACACTCCCACAGCACATTCATCACTTCACACCATCCTAGCAGCAGTTTGTCCTCTGCAGTATGTTTGACAACTGCTTCTCTCCTGGTTTTGTCATTATCACCCTATTTTCTTTTTAGTGCAGAAAAGTTATTCAAAGGTGTGTCGTTGAGTCGCGGCGTTCAAATGTAACATGACAGCGACTGATGGTTTAAAAATGTGCCCCCATCTTACACCTCACTGGGGTTCTGCAAAACCTTCAAAACCGAAATACTACTTTGTTTTTGCAACTCGTAAAGCCTCGACGTGGCACTTAAGTCTCAACCGTCTATCGTAATTCTTGCCGTATTTGAATAAACCCATTGAAAAATAACAGTATCTGGCTTTAGCTTCAGGATACATTATCTGTTGGACCACCCTCAGTGACTGAAGAGTGATTGCAGAGACACAACAAAGCAGAAGAATCACTCTATTCTTTTCTGCCATAACCGTTAATCAGGGTATTTATTTGAGAAATGTTTCTCCGTGGCACCAGTGTGTTAGTGTTTGGAAATATAGCTCGGAGCTAATGGGAGGCTGCCTATGGTGTCCATCTGTTTGTCAACCCCTCAGAGAGGGAGGAAATGAGGGTGGTTGGGACACATGCCTGTACCCCGAGTGTTTGCTTAATACATCACGAGTCATGAAAAGCTCTTGGACGCGTTCAAGGTTATTAGCTTTACCCTATGATGACAGGATCCTGCCACAGAGGGGGGTGGTCTGGCTTTCACAGTGTAGTCTTGGGGGGGAAAAATAGGGCACAGAAGTGCTAATAATAGCAAAATAACACAAATGAAAAGTCAAGTTTTGGACAAAAAATGTATTGACTTAAAATGAGGGTAGAGGAAAGATGTTGCTCGTTCTTTACAACTCTTTGACCCTCATTTCCTAAGAGGACACGTTTCAGTTGAGCTGCGTGTGCAATCTCTAGAAGATGAAGAGAGATTTTCGGTAAAAGATGTGAAATCTCGTTTTTTTTTTTTTTTTTTGGTTGAACAGAGCAACGACGTCTGTGTCTGTGTTGTCAGATAAGAGCTCGAGGCTATTCATAGCTTGACAGCTTGACTCTTCTTCTTCTTGATTCTCCCCGACTGAAAAGTAACTGACCTTGTTGCACCACACCGCTGTCTTAACATATTCCTTCCTGATTTTAAGAAAAAAAAAGGTCTTGAGCGTAAATTGCAAAAAGCAATTGATGCTCGATGCCTCGAAGATGTTTCCTTTAACTTTATTGTACAGAAAATAATACAGCGCCACATTACCACTCCTGTCTAAAGACCTGCTGTAAATCACTTCTAGTTTGGTGAATTATTAACAGAAACCTCCATTTTCGTGCCACTTCCGCCACTCTCTTTCTCTCTCTCACACTCAGAGTCATTGCTTTACATTTTCAAAAACTTTACATTAAAAAAAATAGCCGTCGATCACCATCATCATCATCATCATCTCTCTGGTCTGAGCCCGTCTGCAGCTTTTCAAACTGTTGCAGTGAAACACTTAAAGAGTCCAGATAAGAAAGCAGCACTGTTAAAAGGTCCAGCGTTGTACAGACAAGACTGTTGTGCAACTGCTGGGGAGGAATGTGACAGGTCTAGACCTGAACTTCCACATTAAGCAGGAAGAAGTTAACAGTCAGAGATCACATCACACACACACACACACACACACAAAATTCAGCCTACAGATTGTATTTTTTAGAGGTTTTTTTTTTGAGAATAAAACTTTCATTTGGAATTAATGTCCATGAAGCTGTTATCTCATAACTTGCTGGTGAGATAAGGATATATACATCTACAAAGGTGAGTTTGACCGCTTTGTATCGTTGTATGTTAGACCTCAAGTTAACGGTAAAGACCTGTAGTCTCTCCTCTGAGCGTAACGTTTGTGCTTTCAGTTCAAGACTTTTATTTTTATAGGAGAACAGGTTCAGATATACCTTTAACTGGAGCAATCATTATAGATGTTTATACTTTTATACTTTTAAATTTAATCACCTCTCTTGTCAACTTAGTTTAAAACTGTGACGCAATCCAGCCTTTGTCATCACTTTTATAGTCATGAGATAAGGTTTAATCAGGTCTGTGTTCGTAATCATGAGGAGTGTTTTAAAGGTGTGTATATGTTCATACGTGTTCCTGTCAGATTGTTGAAAACAACACGTTTGGGCGCCTTCGCAAAGGAACGTGTGCGTTGGTTTCTGCTGCTACACCCTAATTTGCTTACTTGCTGGAGTACATCCAGTTCTGTAAACAGTAGAGATATTTGATCTGAGTAAGAGAGGGAGTTTCTGTATGTTATAGTCAACATGTTGTTGTGCTTCCATACAGACTTTTTAGATTTGTTGTCTGGTTTACATTTTCTTTGAGTTTGAATTTTTTTTGGGGGGGTTTATTTTGGTTTCTGGATGAATGCAGAAGTTGCCTGAATGTTATAAGTTCAGTCTTTTTTTTTTTTTTTTATCTCTTTGGATACCAAAAGCACAGTGGTGTGTTTTCACAATACATCGTGCGGGTGTGGACACCAGCCAGATTTCATGCCTGAGGGTTTCCAATAATATTTATAAATGCTGACAAATGGCATATTTTCTGAGTGGTTTCTGGAAAGAAAAGTGAATTGTGCATAAAGTGCAAAAAAACAAATATATATATACCGTAATAACTTTAAAGATAGATCACTTTTGGTGTCTTTGTCAAAAGATGTTGCACTTATGCATCAGTAACGGCTCAAACGGTGTTAGTCATGCTCCACAAAAAAATAAATAAATTAATAAATAAAAAAGCTACTCAAGAACTGCTGATAAAGCTTCCAACAGATCTACGTGAACCAACTTCACCTTGAGCAAAAGATATCACAACAGTTTCAGTACACTTAACTTAGCGTGAAGACAGTAAACAGGGAGAAAAAGTTACTGAAAGTTAAATTAAAGGTTTTTACAAGGTGTTATGTGAGACTATTATCTTGGCTAAGTAAGTAAGATTTGATATAACCTGCCAATTAGTGAGCTTTAGATGTACTAGTGGGCCGGGCCGAGCCGAGCCAGGCTACTTTCCAGTCAGTGTTATATATATATAGTGTATATTAAATGATGCCATGCTTATGTCAAAGGTCATGTGATGTATTTTAGAGGTGAAAGTTAAGAAGTTCAAATCTAATGAAAAACTGAAATATGTATTTTTATGTTTCCATGTTTGACGGGTGGAGTTAGGTCACTATTTGTCATTTTATTATAACATAAATGAAGTCATGCACTAAACTCCCTGTTTGATTTCAAAGTGTGACTAAACACTCTGTCGACATTTCTTTAGCGTATGCGTGTTGGGAGTGGTCCGTTTAAAGCATTAAGCCTGTAACTGAAGCAGCCGAGCTCGAGCTGACTGAGGCTGTAACGTCTTTACTTGACTTTAAAACATTGACGTTACATTCGTCGCCTCAGCCGTGTGTTTTTGTGCTCTCTGTGGTTTTTCTGGCATGTGAGCGTTGCAGGTGTTTCAGTCAGTCGTGGTTGTGAAAAACACAAAATAAAAATGTGGTGACACAAGAATAAAATGTGAAACTTTTAGAGATTTTTATACATATATATATATATATTTTAAATAAATGAGAAAATGTGCTGCAGTGTTCGAATCATGCATTTATGTATTTATTTTTTAGGCTGCAGATTATGTTTGAATAATGTGAGTGAAGGAAGTTTGCTGTTAGCATGTCATCATTTCCTACACAATATGAAGCAGATGTCAGGAAATTTACTTCTACCACTTCCTTGGTGTCAAAGTGGGGCAGCATCACCAGAAATGTTTTACAAGTTCTTCTTAATCTCCAATCTGCTCAAACCGAACCGATTTCATCGAAGGAGAAACTACTATTACGTCACAAAATGGAACAAAGTGAATCACATTAGTCTCCACTACAGCGGTTAGTCCCACGAGTCTTTTCTTATCTGTCGTATTAGAACAAAATGGCAGGTGGGGGTTATTACTGGTGGTTTCTGAAGCCACTATAAAGGTCTGAGATGCACAGCATTATTTATAACGTCCACAGTTACTAAAACTTTAAGCCATCGCAGATCTTTACCTGGTTCCACGTGTATTTCTAACACGAAAACCGCATTTAAATCTAAGCAGCTCAAAAGTCTTACAGCCAAACGTAAACACATTTAATCTGACGGCGAAACAGAGCTTCTGCAATACAAAAAACTCTACTAACTTTTGACAAAGTTAGTAAAGTTATGGAGGTTAGCTCGTAGCCGCGCTGTTCAGAAATCCTCTACATAGCTTTATAAAGCAAACCTGCAGCATCAGTGTTAGAAAAGTTCATGTGATCACCAAAGTCAGTTAACATTCATACATTCATCCATAAAAGACGTCATTGATACTCAATCCGGCGGTTTGATAGCGTGGCTAAAAAGCAAAAACGACCCACAGAAGAACCACAAGCAGAAGATGAACCGCCGGCTTCCTAACTCAGGATGTTTGGGTGTTTATAGATCTCATTGTGGACATTTATTTTGCTCATCAAGAGTTATATAGTGGCTCATATCCCCCCTCCTCCAGTGTAAATGCATGAACTCCCAGTGACACCTTCACACCGCCGGTCATGTTCCCCTGTAGGAAAACACCGGCTCTGTTTTGACTGCACATTCGAGCCCATCATAACATTTACTTTGAGAAATTGGGCTTCAAATAATACATGTGTGAGAGAAACAGAGTTATTGTACTATTTTGCTATTTTCATTAACTTTGATAATGTTGATTTTTTTTTTTTTTTTGGTTATTGATCAGAAATTTGTGCCAGCATGGATACTATACAGTGTCAAAGGTTGGATGTAGCTTGTTTCAGGGATCTATTTTTGTAGATTTTGCTGTTTGAGTGCATGTTTTTTAACACATAATGCTCTTTAATTCAATTACAGGAGTGTCTTAAAATAAACTAGAACATGCATGAGATTTATAAAACATGTCAGTTCAGTGGTTTGATTAAAATCACTACAAAACATTAAAATTTGTGTAAAAGTTAAATTGTTCTTGTTCAGGATCTGACAGAAAGTTCTTCTGTTCAACATGTGCAGCAAGACGTGACACGTTCTGGCGGATAAATGAGCGCCTGGAAGTCATGTGTACATATTTTCTTCCTTCAGTCTCTGTGTTGGAGATGTATTTCAAAATAACGCAGCCTCAGGGTCCAAATTTCAACTTGCACACATTTCAAAGGAAACGCAGCAGTTCTGCATCTCCCCGCTGGATGTGTCAAAAGCAACGTTTTCAACTTCTCCGTGTGAACCGTGTCAACATTCCTTCACTGTCAATCGCCATTGACAACCGTGTGATGTACACGACAGGTCACGTGATAAAGTTTTAATTTTTTTAGGTCTGATCTCTGAACAGTTTCTGTTGTTGCTTTTCAACAGATGGACGACATCGACGCAATGTTCAGCGACCTGCTGGGGGAGATGGATCTCCTCACTCAGGTGAGCTCCGGCTGTTGCCATGACAACGATAAGACACCTCACATCTTTTTAAGATTTCAAACATGTCTATATTATAGCTATTAATATTTATGTCTTTGTCTTCTTCACATGTTACTACTAATTATTGCACATTACTTGTTTTTAAACGAAATAAAAGGGTTATTCACACATTTCAACCTTAAATAGAGTTTTTCTGCTTTAGAGACAGATGACAAATCCACTAAAACCCACCATCAATCACTGAGCCACTCCAGACTTGTAAAAACAACAGACACAGCAGGGGGAAACACTCTTTGTGGTCATCTAACATCCATAAATTACACTTTTAGAAGGGAGGTCAAATGGCAAACTCATGAGCCAGATAGAGATTGCACTTCTTCTTCTTCTTCTTTTTTTTTTTTTTTGTTAAAAGCGCCCCTGTTGATCACTTTGATGTTATTTTCAGGCCACCAGCCATTTGAAACCACTTTCACTTCACCAGGGGGAGTTTAATATTACACATAGAAGCCCTGTTAAGTGTAATACTGAGAAACAGATGTAACATTTGATGTGTAAACACTGTACGTTCATACATAATGTGCGGGGACAGTTTATTTTTCAGGGAATGTGTGGTTGGTTAACTCTCTGAGCCCCCCGGGGGGTCCTGTAGTTTGACAGATATTGTATTCATGCTCTTACAAACACGCCGCCTTGTCCAATTCATCCCTGCAGAGTCTTGGACAGGAAACAGTGCCTCCTGCAGCTCTCCCCAGCACCAACAACGAAATCAACTTCTCCATCGGCTTCACTGACCTGAACGGTGACTTAACTTTTTTTGTTTTTATGTATGTGGAAATACTACCAGTTGTGCAAAAGACAGGATATGTTGCACGTTTTGAGATGAAGACGTAGAAAAGCAGAAATCATGTACTTGATATCGGTGCTGTTTATCCGGCTTAAGATGAAGTCATCGTACGTGATCACAAATCATAAATACAAAAGAAGGTAGTGTACGAAAATAAAACAAACAGTTACCACTGGAGCGTTTGACATGAACTTCCTCACGATGTAGGCTGTGTTTAAACTTTTGACCATTACTGTATAGAAGAAAACATTTATAAATGGAGCCTTATTAGAAATGAACACTGTGTTTTGATAGTTTTGACATTTGTCTTAAATATACACGTACATGCACCTGAGACGGTTCTTTACAAATAAACTGATTTACCTCTGACGCCAGAGTCCCTCAAAGAACTAGAGGACAATGACCTGGATGCACTGATGGCTGATTTGGTGGCTGACCTCAATGCGACTGAAGAGAAACTTGCAGCAGAGATTGAGGGTCTGAAAGACGTCCCGGCGCCCAAACAAGACCTCCCGCCACCTCCTATGGGCCTCGTTTCACCAGCATCGCATCCCAGCAGCAGTGAGAGCCCCCCAGTCTCCTCCAACACCTCCCCCTTACCACCTCCTCAGTCTTTGAAGCCTTCGAAGGTGGGTGGTGAAAAGAAAAACAGTAGTATTTGTTTAATTAAAGGAAAATATTGCAATTCCTGAGAAAAGAAAAGGAAAAACTGCATTCTTATGATCTTAAGAAGTAATATAGAAGAGCAGAAACACTTATTTTGTACTATGCGTGACAGGACACCAAAAGCATCAGCAGTTCCCAGCATATAACTTTCTCTTGACTACTTTTTTTTTGTCTTTGCGGGACTGGGAAGAGCGATATTGCTCTTATTGGACGGTGAGATCATGGCGAAGTGGACGGAGGCATCTGTTACAGTTACAGAGACTCATGAGTCTGTCTGGAACAGATCAAACGCACGCAGCCATGAGGCAGGAAAGAGTAACAGGATCAATACCAAAGGCTGGAGAAGGGGAGGAAAGCTGTGGCAGTGGTGGTGGAGGTGGTGGAGGAGGTGTGGGGGGTCCAGACGGCAGCTTATTGCTTTAGCAGGGCTTCTTACCTCATCCTCCTGAGGTAAAAACACCAGCTGTGCTCAGGCAGAGAGTGCGTCATTGTTAGGTAGAGGTGCACAAGTTCATTAAAAGCTGCGCTGTAGGCAAAACTTTAACGTAAGAAATGCACCAGATTTATAATCCTAAATCCAAAGAAAACACTATCCCATCCCTGCTAATCGAGATCTACTTTAAAATCAAGGTCTTGAATTGAAACTCGTCCACTCGTCCAGGAGCTTCATGGACACACATGAGGCTGATATCAGCAAAAATGTCAAATTATTCCATAAAAATGATCAACGTTATTGTGCCGTGTGCAGTTTGCCGACATTCTTACAATATTACAACTAACGCAGATGGACATCGACTCTTCACCGTGATTCATCTGTCTCATAACTTCACTGTTTGTCCGCTTCAGGAGGAAATAGAGGCCCAGATGAAGGCAGACAAAATCAAGCTCGCTCTCGAGAAGCTCAAAGAAGCGAAGGTGAAAAAGGTAAGCCGACATTGAACTGATGTGTAAAATCTGGATGTGACCGTGAAAGACGTTCATACGAAACATGCTCGGCTCTGTCTTCATTTTTCTTCTGGATGAGCCGTTTATCATAGTAAGACATGACTTTTATCTACCCAACATACTGCAGGACAGCACACACATTCACATCTTCAAAGTGTTGTACAGACGTGTGGTCTGGCATGCAAAGAGCTAGGCGTCAGGAAATGCAAACTCAAACTAGTTTCATGCCGACAGCGTGTTAATGTGGTCATTATATACAACAAGTCAAGTTTTTCCACTCTTAGCTGAGAAGTCCCATATATACATATATGTTTGACTGCTTAAATGGCCTGTTGAGGTAATTATACATTCTTAGATGTTGTCTAAAATCAAATAAAAACCATTACCATTGGGCCACTGCAACTGAAACTCTAGTGGTTGCAGCAAAAACCTGTCGTCCGAGACCCTCGGGTTTCGATTAAAATAACTGGTTCTTCAACATGGAGAAAGGGGAAGTGGCGTAAGAGGAAACATAATTCGATATCCAGAGCCATTTCATTCAACCAACTGCCAAAATATAACATATTGTTTTGCAGGGGAGGTCGAAAACGAGGAACATGTGATCTAACACCCTTAAATCCTCTTGCGATAACATCTCAGGGACCCACATTTTTATGACACAAGGCAAGCGACTGGCTGGAAACTCCTCCGTTTCCTAAAGCTGGATTTGTTTCCAGATGAGAGGAAGTATGAAGCCATATGAGCCTGTGAGGAAAAGTACAAAATTAATCTCAGCCAGCTCGGAGGGGAAGAAGATGCTACGACTGCAAAAAGAGATGAATTCAAAGGAGGATAAATGGAGGACTGGGGCGGGCAAATATGTTCAATAAAGAGATAAAAGTACTGATGCTCCAGACTAGTCTAGTAAAGCCAACATTACAAAACAGAAACAACTATTTATAATTAAACTGGCCACTAAACAAGCTGCAGCTGGACTTGGTGTCTCACCACAGAGACACCTGCTATCACAAATTTCACCTCATGTTAGACCGAAAGACACAACTATAAATAGATAGAAATGTGCTTATTCTCTTTCTTGCAGAAAGATGCAGAAGTTTGATACCTCTCTCATATTTGTGGCCAGGAGGTGGTTAGCTTAGCATTTAGACTTGGAAACAGGTTGGGGAACAGCTAGCCTTAAAGCTAATCTGAAGCTAATTAAGTCACACGTATATCAGTTTTTTAAGATACGAACAAAAACATGTAAAAAAGTTACGGTTTTACAGGGATTCGACTCTACTTTGGATTTCGGTACCTGAAATATTCTGGTTTCCGTTTTTAGTAATATTGACCAATCATGTTTGAGCGGGTTTTGGTTGCATGGCGGTAAATTTAGGTAAGCATGCATATATGATATATCTGGAAATTAGCCCATATGTCATCTAGACTAAGTTGCTAATCAGACTGTAAACAACGACTGGAAGTCTTGTCCCGGACGTCTGTTATTTGTTATCCATATATATCCGCTTCCAACACCGGATGCTCTGAAATATTGGCCGTTGTCTCTAGAAGTTAAATTAATTGTCGTCAACGTATCGTTAAACCGTTTTTTTTAAGCAGGAATCGTCACCGGTTGGAATTTAAACATTTTGTGTTTCTTTAATAGTTTGCAGACGTATAATAAAAGTGCCATTTTTTCTGACAGTTAGTGGTGAAGGTGCTGATGAACGACGGCAGCTCCAAGACTCTCATGGTGGACGAGAGGCAGAACGTCAGGGAGGTTCTGGATAACATGTTCGAAAAGACTCACTGCGACTGTAACGTGGACTGGAGCCTGTGTGAGACCAACCCTGAGTTACAGCTGGGTGAGTTACCGCGGTAATATTAATATTTAACATGTAATATACTGCCACACGTCGTCCACGTTTATGACAGATGATTAATCAATCCACTTTTTAATGCGTTGTCATCAGACGATATATCCCAGAGTGATTCAATCTGTGGCGATTTCATGTGAGATTTACTGTTTTTAAACACCTGGTGACAGGTTCAGTATTTTCAGGGGGAAATAAAAAAATAAAATAAAATAAAAATTATTTTAGCACAGAGGAAATGATGCAGTTTACATTTCCAGCTGTAGTTTCCAATACATCATAACTGTGTGGTATATATACATACATATATATATATATATATATCAGCAAAACCACAAAAACACAGTGGTGGTAGATTAGCCCTTTAGCAACAACATAATCCTTCACAGTGTTTTTATATCAATTGTCAACTAAACACACACACACACACACACACACACACACAAACACAATGTACAGCGTAGTATATTTCATTTGCGTCCAGATGATAGATTGTGTTTTTATTGGCACAATAGCAGCCACACTGCAGCAAGCTCACAATGAAACATTGATCTGACTCCCATTTATCTCCTCCTCGCTCCTTTCTCTATACTACTCCTCTCTACTCCTCCCTCACACACACACACACACACACACACACACACACAGTGCAGACAGGTGGGTTTAATTTGCTGTATTGGACACTGTCAGTCATCCTCCCTGTCATGAGGAAATAGAAGCCTTATGATCTCAATCCTCCATCTGAGCTGTCTGTGCTATATTTACTTCAGCTGCTGGACGTCACTGCCATCGTTACCATCTGTTTTTACTGTTTCCTAACAACTCCACCTGATTATTACGGAGATCATTTGTAATTTAACAGAAACAGTCTTATATGTCATATCAGGGACTCATTTTTCTCCATCCTGTAACAGTTTTTAATAAGATACTGGTGGTAAAGTCATTTACAGTCTGTGAGCATGTCAATATTATTTTGATTGGAAAATCCTGTTCAAGTAATTTTATATTCAGCTAGTTAAGCAGTAATACACTAAATTAACAGATAAGCCTGGAATTATTATTCTATATTTTTATTATTGCTGAAACCAGCAACTCTTAAATTCACTTAGTCTAGACAAAAATATTATATTTATTACAAAAGTCTTAATTAATTTCATAAAACAACTTTTAAGCAAATGTCTCTAAAACAGGAGCGAATGGTGCTTTTGTTGGGGACTATTTTCAGCCGTGGAATGATACACATTTGATGTGTAAGTGAGTATTTACAGCTTTATGGTGTATGGTGGACTGATTAAAGATAAAGCACATTGCTTATGTTCAATGTAAAGAACATGACACCTGCAGTAGCGCAGCAGCGTGACTCACTGATGTGTTTTTAATAGTTTTTGGACGACAGTGGAGCGATACAGTGATAGCTTACATTACTTTTATACAAATACAGATAAACCTTCGAAGAGGAAGTCGCTCTCTAACTCTGCATACACTTCATGTGTTTTTGTACCCGTCTGTGACGATAATTCTGCATCTATGCTGCCAGCTCAAAACAAATGAGGAAATGTGTGATTCCATTTGCTGTTTATTTTTAAGCCGATGATAGTCCATGTTTAAATGATTTAAGCACTGCGTGACACACAGATCGCTACTTATCATCCATGCAAAACTTCTGTGTAGGACATTTGACTCATGGGCACCGCGGTGGGTGGGTCATATATGAACAACTAAGCAGTGTGACAAGCTTGAAGACACACACACACACACACACACTACACTGAGGTAAAGTAGTTTAACATTTTAACCCAAATGTCATGGTTAGTCATGCCCAATAAACACCACCAGAGCTCAACAGCAACACCTTCTTCAAACAACAAGTGTTGGATTCAGCCATGTGCTCACCGTGCACGCTAACCATGTGCTTAATGCAGTTCAAAGGGATTTTCACTTCGACTTACTTCAGCAGCAAAGTCACACCATCCATTTAATGACTGTAATAGTCAAACTATAGACTGGAACCATGGCGGCAATTTATTTAATGCCTACTTCTGCTTCAGCTGGTAACCTGTAATTGGGGACCATGGCTAAACTACAGTCAAATGTCCAGTATTCATGCTGGAGAGTGTGTGTGTGTGTGTGTGTGTGTGTGTGTGTGTGTGTGTGTGTGTGTGTGGGCACAGAGGAGAAGGTGAAGGTGGAAAGTGCTCTTAATGTGTTTTCAAGGTTTACTGCCATTTAAAGTCCTTCCAGTGAACAGGGAGGGTTGTATTTTATTGAGTCCTTTTTTTAATTCACTCCATTTGAAACAGACATTAAAGGTTCTTTACTTTAGTGTTTTAATTTTGTGTTTTGTGTGTTTCTCCACTATATATATATTAATGACTATCCACGCCAGAAAAGCACAACTGTTTGTTTGTTCAAAATGCTTAAACTGTTTTACAGACTCTCATCTCATACCAACAGTCAATATTGGTTTATTTTAATCATGACCACAATCTTTCCAATAAATCTTTTCAAATAAAACCGAGTAGTTTTATTATTGTATTATTCTAAACCTAACCAGACCGTGACTATAGATGTGGTAGATCAGAAAAGGCTCTCACGTGTTGTTTTTGTCATAGTTATTTAGGCCTGTTTGGCAGTGACAAACAACCTATTTTGTCATATAAGGATGAAGATGTTTTTTTTTCTCTTCAGAGTAAAGTAATGAAGCAGCTTTAATATTCAAATATTAAAATTAAAACCTCATTATGAGTCACTATGAGTCATTTTACTTTTGATACTTTGGGCCCCCGGGAGCTAACATATTAAAAAAGCCCCCACTCCTACATACAGCTGTAAAGGTCATACACACTTGGTATAAGCAGGTACTCAAGATTAAAGGAAAGGAACAGTCATTTCAAATAGGCCCATTCAGTAATCAATCCATTATTTATAGTATAATGGTACTTTTACTTAAAGCCACCATGTATATAATATCACTTTTTTCCAGTATTGTAGTTGAAATGTAGATTATTTAACTAGTTTGTCTTACATATACACATAGTGGCTTTAAGTATCTGTCCTCGTCGACATCTACTGTACGTTTGCTTCTCTTTTGGCAGATCGGGCATTTGAAGACCATGAAAACCTTGTGGAGCCGCTCTCAGCGTGGACAAGGGACAGCGACAACAAAGTTCTCTTTCAGGAGAGAAGTGACAAATATGAGGTTTTCAAAAACCCACAGGTTAGTCACACAGAAACACGATACTGAGAGATCAGAGACGATGGTGCGTGCGACATTTGAAAAGTCCAACTCTGGTTATTTCATTAATCTTGGCCTTGGTTTTTCAGTTCAGTGCCATCTGGGTATTTTCACTGGCCAAATTATGAAATGTCTTTCCTCTGTGCAGCATAACCTTTTACATTTACGTCTTCGCTGTAATATATCAGACAGAAACAGCCTCAGGCAAAAAAAAAACATTAAGATCTTGGCATGTTTGTTGATATAATGGGACCCCCTTTTTATAATCTCAACGTATTTAATGGATTCGGTCTGTTGGCAGAGACAAACAGCCAGGTTGGAAAACCGGTGAGATCGTCTCGTTGTTAAAGTATTCCATCATTTATTCCACATGACCCCCCTCCAACAAAACATGGATCTGTTTTATACAGTACCCCCCCCCCCCTATCAATTTACAGTAACTTCTGACAGGAGCTATCAAAATACAAAGCAGCCTTTGGACTTTCTCACGGATGGTTTTTTGAAAGCTGATAATGATTATTATTTTTCCGCTGAGGACAACCAATTTTTTGTTTTTTTCAGGTAAAAGTATTCAGTGATTTATTCTTGACCACATAGACATATGGATTCATGCATGAACATGTGATAAACAATCAGAAATTGGAAGTGTAACGTTATCCTTATTGTACTTTGTTTTTTTTTTGTTTTATTCCTGCAGAACTTTTATCTATGGAAGAAGGATAAGAAGGCTCTGAAAGACATAAAAGACAAAGACAAGGAATTACTAATAAAGGTAAATAAACACACACACGAACCTGTAAGTGAAATATTTAAGTGACATCCTCATCTCGGTGACTTCCCCCCTTTTCATCCCTTCTTCACCCGGTGCAGGAGAACTTCTGCGGCACGTCCATCATCGTGCCTGATCTCGAGGGGGTGCTGCACCTCAAAGAGGACGGCAAGAAGTCGTGGAAGCAGCGGCTCTTCCAGCTGAGAGCGTCAGGGATATACTACGTGCCCAAAGGGAAGACCAAGGTCAGGGGTCAAAAGACGACATCATTTATTTAGACAATAAACAAACATGTAAAAATGAAACTCCAGCGGATATATATATAAATTTTTTTTAACTAAGGTCTGTTTTTCTTTTTTTCTCGGGGGACTATAAAGTTCCAGTTTGCTTTATCAACGCTGCTCTTGTTTCATGCATCACAGAACATAACTGGAGCTTTTCCTCCCAGCTGAATACCAACAGTATATTCACTGTATATCTCACATCTCTTGGCAGCTCATCCTCCCAAACATACCATCCGCACAGTACAATATGTCCTACTATCAACTTTGTAACGTAATCCCTTTTTAATTTATTTTCAGTCATCCCGTGATCTGGTCTGCTTTGTTCAGTTTGACAACTTAAACGTCTACTACGCCAAAGATTTCAAGACCAAATACAAAGCCCCGACTGACTTCTGCTTTGTTCTGAAGGTAAAGTGGCTCTAAGATTGTATTATTAGTCTTGTGTGCCTCATTGTAATAGTAATAAACAGAGAAGCTGCAACTTCCCCTCTAGCTGTTTGACTGGTTGGTGCTATGTGGTATATCTTACACAGTCATAAGATGGTGCAAGAGATATTTATGTAAAATTGATTACTACAGGGTCCATGGTCAACTTTCCAACAGCTTCTTGGAAATATGAACAGCAACAATTTGAAGAAAAAGTTTTATTTCATTAATTTAAGCAGTTCCTAATTTATTTAAAAGAAATTAAACGTGTAATGAATTTCATTCAAACCTACTGTTACTTATTTAAGGCCAAGAAGTGCTGATGAATCGGAAAAACGAGAATTAGAGGAGACAGCGGTCAGTCACGGAGGGAAATGAAAGTTTCTTTTTCTATCTTCGCTATCTGTCTGGGAAACACAAGAATCAGCAGAAACCATTAGACTACTGAGGATAAAAGCAAGTGGTGGCGGTGTTGTTGTTGCTGTTGATAGGACGCAAGCAAAAACAATTCAGTGATATATTCAGAGCAGATGTGTCATCGGCAGTATGTTCATCTGATATCATGACAAGAAGTGTGAACTGAAACTTCCTCTTCAGGGGAAAAAACCCCAGACTCTGGAGGTTTTGTTTGACCAACACATTTCCTAATATTAGAATAAAGACTATTTGTGACTCCAGCATCTAAGTGCTCCTGTTACAAGATGACATCATGTACTAGTTTTCAAATGCTGTCTGGACAACCTTCAACAATATGTTAAAAATATAAAACACTGTCTAAACTCTGCCCTCTTGTGGTATCCTGTGATATCCTTAATGTCACCAAATTATCTAGTTGAACACACTGAATCATCCTAATCACAGAATAAGTCAAAGGATTTTGTCTTCAAATATACAACAGCTGTAAAGGAGGTCACAGTGATACATGTCTCCATAGTGATGCATGTCTCCATAGTGATGCATGTCTCCACAGTGATGCATGTCTCCATAGTGATGCATGTATCCATAGTGACTACTGTTCAGTGTGTTTTGGTTTGTCATTGCCCACTGAAAAAAAACAACACTTTAAACAGAAGCTATATTGAAAGTCGAGGTTGTAATCTGTAACATCAATATTTTTTTAACATTGAGTACTTCTTGTATAGTGTGTTTTTTCTAACCTGACTTTGCTCATTCAGCATCCTCAGATCCAGAAGGATTCTCAGTATATCAAGTACCTGTGCTGTGATGACGATTGGTCCTTGAAACTTTGGGTCACTGGAATACGGATCGCAAAGGTAAATTTGAGCAAATGTCCATTTAATGATAAGACGTCATTTCCACTAAACCAGGAGACACAGTATAAACTCTGCGGTGTGTTTCTTGCACTTCCAGTACGGTGCACTGCTGTATGACAACTATAAAACAGCCGAGAGGAAGGCTGCCGTCAGCTCTGTGTGGACAAACCTCAGCACTCCATCAAGCTCCAATCCATCAACGCCCTCGCCAACCATCAGAGGTAGCAGCGAAACAACCTCCCAACCTCCCCTTTACTGAGAAGAAACCTTCAGTGTGTTCACTCACGGTGTTTCTCCTTCTGTTTCAGCCAAATCACCAAACCAGGCCAACGGCCACGCTACAAAGCCCCAACCAACACCTGTTTCTAAGGTAGAAAACTCAACTGATTAATAGTTTAGTCTATAAAATGTAAGACAGCAGTGAAAAAGAAAACATTTTAAAATATTTGATGACTTGAAACAGAAAAAAGCAGCCAGATTAGCAGCAATTTTAGACTTAAAAAGCTAATGATGCAGTTTCTTTCTGATCTTTGGTTATTAAAAAATTGTAAAACTTTGTCCACTTCCTGTTCATCTCATCTGTCTTCCCAGGACTTTGGAAATGTCCCGCCCCCGCCTCCACCTCCACCCTCAACATTGGCTGAAATCCTCCCGCCGCCACCTCCAGACCCAGTCTTCCCTCCTCCCGTACCTCCTCTGGCTGCCAAGAAGTCCGTAAAACGTGCCACTGCCCAGCAAAACCTGCCAACCAACTTCCCTCCACCTCCGCCTGCAATGGACAACCTCCCTCCTCCACCGCCACCTCCACCCATGGACGACGGCTCAGAGTCTCCACCAGACTTTCTCCCTCCGCCGCCTCCGGCTGCAGCCTTCGCTTCTCTGCCACCTCCTCCACCGGTCAACTCTCTACTACCACCACCATCACCACCACCACCTCCTATGAACTACTCTCTGCCTCCACCACCACCAGATCCAGGCTTCTTGCCACCTCCTCCACCTCAGCCAGTATTCATAGGAGCTGGAGCACCCCCTCCGCCTCCTCCTCCTCCTCCACCACCTGCTGCAGCCCCAAGAGCTGTTCCGCGGCCTTCTGCAGCGAAGATACCTCCTGCTCCGCCAAAGAGGACTACACCGCCGTCGCAAGGAGGAGGAGGAGGAGGAGACTTCATGTCAGAACTGATGGTTGCTATGCAGAAGAAGCGTAGCAACAATTAGCCTGAATAGAGTATTCTGAATATAAATCTAGTATAAACTGTGGCTGAATCGGTCTCTTCTTGATTTCATCTTTACATCCACAACATCACATCACATCTGGAGATGAACACTGACTGGACCCTCATTTACATCCGTCATCCATTTAACTGCTTGTTTACAGCATCTTTCATTAATCAACTATAAGGGTGATTGTTTAGTTCATCACTGGGATATTTGAACGTCACTGAAAAATATTACATACATACAGAACTTTTATATGCCGTACTTTAAAACTTTGAAATAGTGACTGTAACTGTAAAGTTTACTTTTAACATGATTTCTGTTTCTGTGATAAAAAATGAGGACATTTTATTGTACAATATCAAAAAAAATACATAATGCTGTCATACTTTTTAGAAACATTTTTATATATTTGTATATATATAAATACACAGTGGGTAAACTTAGTGGAAAAACACAAGAAACAATCACAACCTTAACAATTTGGACCAAATATATATTGACAAACCACAAAATGACTAACAAAATAACAGAAAACGTTGACAAAAGGTAAAGTTGAAATTCTTCGCCCGCTACTCACGAGTCACTCAAGAGGAACAGCTGACCTTTAACCTCTGAGCCCACAGTGGAGGTCTTGCTGCATATCCCGCCTCCTCTGCAGTCTCTTGTGTAACAAAGGGAAATGAAAGTACACGATGCAGCAGCTCCACCTAGTGGACAAAGCATGAATGGCATCAGGTTAAACGTCTTTAATATCGCTAATTTTATTATTTTTTAGCAAATACATACCTCTGAGAAATCATTCATCTCAGTTTTCCCTATAGCGGACTCTGCCATCCAGTTCCTCAGCACATATCTTGGATTTACACCTGCAAGATAATTTCAGACAAAGATCTTTTTCTCTTAAATTAAAACATTATAACATAGAATTAGAAAAGTGATTCCCACTAATTTGTATCAAATAAAAAAAAATTAAAATACAACTTTTATGGTTGAACTGATTAGTGATTTAATGGCTTACTTTTCATCCTTTCTTGGCGATCCACATCGTTATCATTTTGTTGTCTGAACAAAGGAAAAAAAACAATATTCACATATGAATTTGATTAATACACATATTAATCATCATGTTTAATACACAGTAATGAAAATGAAGGGATACATCAAGTGCTTTCGAACACAAAAAAGGCCCTAATGTGAACTTTTTAGACAAACTCTGAGTTACCAGACTAACATTACATCTTTTTGCTTACCTGCTGAGTCGCTGCAGGTACATATTGAGCCAATCAGAGAAGAGCTTGTGTGATGACAAGTCTTCAAGAGCCCACATCTAAACAAATACAAATAAAAACATGAAAAAGATTTGAACCTCTGAATAGGTACAATGGTTCAACATGATTTTAGCTGTTGTAGCAGTACAGCAGCTTCAATGTACACACCTGCGTGCTAATAAAACACTAATTCACTATTTAATTGGGCATGATTTTCATAATAAATCGATTAATCGTTTGGTCAATAAAACACTATTTTAAAAAAACATCCTAAAGTCCAGGTGCACAAAATATTACATTTTTACAAAAGCGAAACATTTCAAACATAGGCATCTTTTCATGGAAAATTACTTAAATAATTAATCGATTATCAAAATATCAACTGATAATAATCTTCAACACTGTCACATATATCTTTTACATTTGCTGCTCTAAAAAAAAGATGATGCCAGATGATCCTTTAGAGATGCAGAGAAAATATTAAAATGATCCACCTGTGTGAAATCCCTGTCGTGAAGCTGCTCAGCTGAAGCTTCACTGAGCTGCCTGAAGGTCATGGTGAAGTCAGCCTGTGTGTCCTCCATCATCTACGAAAACAAACAAGTCACTGTTCATCAATTTAAGACATTAATACTAATATCTTCACTGGTAATATAAGAATAATATGAGCACAGCCCCTAAAATTAGACCGATTCACTACAGCATGCCACACAGATTTAATAAATGGCTTACTTTAAGCAGGAAGGCAATGAGATAGCTATCATCAACCTCCTCACCAAGGAGCCCCAGCTTTGCTTTAAATATCTGGTGAAACCTGAAATAGATACAACATATGACTACTATCATGGATTAGATATAACATGAGGAAAAGTTAGAGCAACATTTCAAATGGAACTCACCTCATCTGGTAAATATCGACATATTCATTTAAAATCATTTTAGCCCTGAAAAAAAGACAAGAAGTGAACAGTTATACTTTCAAAGCTTGACTTAAAGGACTTAATTTAAGGTCTTGAGAAGAAGTCGAGCTCTCAAAGTGTTATTGCAGTTTCTTTGGTGACCAACAGAGGTCAATACAGGTCACCTAAAATGCCTGTAAGACAAACAGATATTTGTCATTCTTACTCCTTCTGCTGTTTATTAGAAAGCACAGGACTAAGAGCTCCCAGCAGCTTCTCCAGGTTGAACAGTCCGACGTTGGCCTGAGCTCCTATACTGTATCTGCCCTCATCATCAGACGTGTTCGGGACAAAATCTGCAAGTGTACAGAAATAAAATAGCAGTTTGACATCTGAAAACAACAACAGGACATTTCATCTCAACTCAAACATGCGTCATTGAACACACTGGGGTTGTAGGACTCCATGAAGCCAAATGGTCCGTAGTCGATGGTGATGGACAGGAGACTGAAGTTGTCTGTGTTGCACACACCTGTGAGGATGACACATGATGAATATTAGTAGATGTACAATCTGTGTGATTAAATGTTCGGCCGAAGCATCTTCTCACCATGTGCAAAGCCAAGCGACATCCACTGGGCAATTAGATGAGCCGTTTCATTTACAACTGTGGTATAAAACATCTAGAAAAATTAAAAAATATGACAAAAAAAATACAAATAATGAATCAATAAGGAAGGTACGATATGCAAACATTTGTGTGGGATTAGAAAATAATAATAAACTACATATTTACCAAATATTTATCTGGGTCATTTGATTTGATGGAAGGAAAATGTTCATCAATCACAAAGTTCAACAGCTTCCTAAAGTCAACAGGACAACAAGCTTGTGTTACGTTATTTTGTTGTATAATTTATGCAGCAAAAAGCCACAGAATCAAAAGAAAATGTGAAATGAGTGATTTTCTCACCTCAGAAGATCTATCTCTCTGCTTTGAGCCAAAATTTCTAACGATCCAAACCGAAACCATGACTTGGCTAACCGGAGGACAACAGCTCCTGGGGATGAATTAAAAGTAATATTGAGGATATTGTAGATATATAATTTTTAACTTATGGAAAACATCATGTAAATGCACAGTGTGTAATGAACATGCTGTACTGCACCTCTCTCTGTCTTCACATTGCCGTTGTAGAACTGATCCCTGAACACCGGCTCCTCACTTATAATCAGACTGAAAAGATTATCAGGTCAATAACAAAAAACACATGATAAAATAACTCATCGCTAGTTATTACTAATATACGTCCATATATACAAATACTAAGCAACAGTATAAACATCTTCTCCACAACTCAGATCTTTGCATATCTTTCAGTCAGCAGATGTGACCTCCTTCGTTCATCGCTGTGACTCTCACCTGGCAGCCCTGCTGGTGGGAACAGACAGGAAATGCATCGCCTCACTGCACAGAAATTCTCTGACTGAGGAGCGAATCACAGCTCGACCGTCTCCTGACCTGCAGAGACATTTTTATAATATTGTTGTTAATTATTGAAAAATTCTTGTTCAAAAAATCGACTATAATCTCATAAAATTTGAAAACGCCTGTGTATATTGTAAATTATGTCAAAAAAGAAATAGGTTTTTAAATATTTTAATTATTTTTATTTACAGTTTATTTTACACTGCTTCTGTTTTGGAGTTGCCGTGGACGCAGGCTATGATGTAACAACATACAAACTGAAAATGGAACAAACCTTGAATATGGTGTTTTCCCAGAGCCTTTAAGCTGAAGTTCCCATATTTCTCCTTTCCTGTGAAACGATACATTTCATAGAGAACATAAGGTTTAGGCTTCATCTGAAGCTTTACTATAAATATACGAGGAGCCTAATCCAAAAGACGCTCTCACCTGTTGGTGTACTGACCAAGAGAATGTGCTCGGCCATCACCCAGCTGACCTGCCCAGTAGCCAAACTATCGTAGAGGGAGATGGAAAAAGATATTCAGGAATAAATTCTGAAGCAGCTTTGTGTCAGCTGTACGCATATATTATGTTGAAAATTCACTTTGTTTTTCTAGATGTAATTTTATCTAATTCATACTTCTGTGGACATATAAAACATAAAGTTTTGTAATTTAATCTACGGTGTGATTATAAAATACAATATACACATGTTTCTATAACAAATGTACTGTTTTATGTTTATATTATTTGAAAAATATACTTTTTAAATTAAAAAAAGTAACTTTTTCACATATCTATTTGAATAAATTGGGGCAAATCTGTCAATTCTGACCCCTGCTGGTGAATACTGCCTATTGCAATTGTTGGTTTTAAGGTTATATATACAGAAAATATAAACCAGTAATAGGTAATAAAAATTTTTTAATAAAACAAACATTACCTGATGGCCTCCATATCTGTGTGCAAGAGGCACAGATCCTGCCAGCAGTCTGCTGCCACTGGCATAATGCAGGAAATCATCAGACTGGGTCACAGCCGCGTCTAAATCTAAGATCTCTTCAATCACACCCTGTTAAAGAAAACTGGAATATAAATTAATTATTCGTGGTATTAAGTAAAAAAAAAATCTATGATGCTGATGATACAGTAATGTCACCTTGGAAACCGCTGCTAATCTTAACGGGCCTTTCAGTGGGGTAGGAATGGATTTAGAGAATATGCAGTTCTTCACAGTGCGAACAAAATTGCCATCAATCTCATCGATTGGAAATGCTTCTGCAGGAAGTGAAATGACACACTATTATTACACTGACCTCTATCTATATATTTGCTGAAGACAGTTTTACCTATGAGCTTCTTGCAGGAGACTCTGAATTGGTGGAGGTCATGTATGAGGTTTGCAGCACTCGTGTTCCACCTGGATTTGAACGTGTGTGGAGACGGCTGGTTGTTTGATGCCGTGTTGTCCTGACTGTGACAGTCGGGGTCGGTAGTTTGACAGACGTCTAGGACATATACAGGTGTGAAGCTTGATGCTGCCACCAGAGCAAACACTAATATTTTGTAGACGCTCAACATTTCCACAAGCAGAGCATCTGCTTTTAAAGGCAGTGATGTAGTCATATATTAACAAAATAAAACAAGAAACTTGATTCTTTACTCTTGTTAATTAGTAATTTCACATTTCCACCAGTTATTATACATATATATTATGAATGACTTTACTTGTTAAAGGTAATTTGAACTATTTAATATACTTTTTGTTCTGTTTGGTAGTTTAATATATAACTAAACCAGCAAAGCAGCTATAAAAAAGTGCAGTAGTATGTAGTATTAAAATTATATACTCATGAACATACATGCAAATTTTCTTCTACCTAATAACTTTTCTCATGACATACAACCAGTTATACTTTAATTATGCTTCATTTTACCAGAAGATGCCCTAATTTAAGGCAACTAACTTATATAAGTTTACAAACTGAACAAATATGAATAAAACCCAGACTATAAATTAAGATATAAACTGTACTGAGGTGCTGAAGGTATAAAAAGGTAGGTAAAGTGAACTTAGGTCGGTTAACTAGATGTAACATGTCAGATAATAAAGCTAATTTAAAAATACCAGTAAGCTAGCTGCAGTTAGCGTTACTAGCTTAGCCTCGTCCAAACACAGATTTTAGCGTTAGTTATATTTCCTGGAGACGTATAAGTTTAAACAAAAAAAAACATCCACTTTTTATATCTGCCACTGCTTCTTTACAAAAATATAATTTTAAGGCTTTTTGCTCATATTTCTCTTCACTTTCTGCCTGCTACGGCTAACGCTAATACCCTGTCGTAGCGCGTCATCAAACGTCGCCCTGGTTTTTGATTTCCGGTTCCGCTCAAATATGTAACCAGTATCAATGCATGCTGTCGCGAAACATGGCGGCTACATGGTGGAGGCAGTGCCGGAGATGGAGTACAAACTGTACGAGTACGAGTTTGTTAGAAGCCGTGTGGAATATTAACGGCCGGTCTGTGTCCTCTCTGGTGCGGGCGTCCAGGAGCTCCGGACCGGGGAACCAGGTGAGTTTGCCACTAGCAGGACACCGGGCAGCGAGAAACTCTCAAACCCAGGAAGGTCATTCATACTAGGTGTAGCGTCGAGCTGTCAGTCGGTCCCTCTGGAGGGTGGGTTACCGCAACTGACAGCTGCATTACTCCAGTGTCCGTGATAGTTTCCGGCAGCTTAACTGCTGTCTTGTCTTTTGCAACAGTTTCCTGCTTTTTTCGGCAGAACGTCTGTGTTGAACGGTGGCTTGTTGAAGGGAGTGTCAGTGTGATCAGAGGTCAAGAGCTTTTACATTAAGCTCTCTGCTATAATACACTTTACTCCAACCAATGTCTAATCAAGGTACCATTCAGTTAAATGTTTTTGTACCTACCTTCATTCATTCATTCATTCATTCATTCATTCATTCAGCTTGCTGTTATTGACTCATTGACACTGTATCACGCCAGATTTCTGTAACAAAACTGCAAAGACCACAAACTATAAATCATTAAATCAGGGTTTAAGATGCTATTTGCTTGTTGTAAAATATTCCCATCACCTTGAATTGTTCATGTTTTATGTTTTATGTTCAAACTAACAATTATTATTACTACAGACTGAAGATTAAACAATTTTTTTGGTCTATAAAATGTCAGAAAATAAGATGTTGTCATCTTTTTTTTATCCAGCAGTCCTAAACCCAAATATATTAATTTTACAATCACATTAGACTAATACTATACTCAGTTTTCCACACTACCAGGACGTTCTGCAGGAGAAATACTGAAGCTCTTGTTTTTTTGTTTTTTTGGGTTGTTGTTGCATTAAAAGTTGTCAAATTTAAACATATTAAGCCCCAAAACATTGAAATCAGCTTATAAAATATCTATTTTGTGTTATTGTAGAATATTAACACCACAAATAAACAAACAATAACAAAGACCTCAGTGTCCTCAATGCAATCCTGCTTCAGATTTATGATTATTTCATTTCATTTTTCAAATGTTCAAATTATAACAGCAGAATATCCTGATTTACTTTGACCTTTCAGGTACGGACATTGGTACGATCCACACAGATAAACTTTACCTCACCTTTCACCAGGTGAGTTCTGATGTATATTATTATAATGAATATCTTACTTAATATAGCAATTTAGTTAAATGTTAGCTGTTTTCTATATTTTCACTTTGACATCTTTGTTTTTTTTACTGTATAGTATGTAATTTTTAGGGTATTTTTCAATGAGTGAATTGTTTCACAGTGTGTGTTTGTGCGTCTTTCTCTCCAGGTTGCTGCATCCAACGCTGCAGCCGTGCTGTTGTAGAAAAGTCCACAGTGATGCGAAGCAGAAAGATCCCTTCACGTTAGCCCAGAAAGATTTAACCAGTTTATATGATGACATCAAAAAGGTATTCGTGTTTTATGAAATGTCAGCATGAATTAATTTAGCCTCCTAAAAATCGTTCACCTGCTTATCCTGCCGTATCGTTCTCGTACAGAATCATGTGTTGTGTGTCAAACTGTACTTGCAGTGTGTCTCCACATCGTAGAATTTTCCTCATGTTTATGCATCGTATTGCATTGTTAAGTGTTAAGTTAATTTTACTTTGCAGCTGCAGGAACAAACTATGTGAATTCTAAAACATATATATATATTTTTTTCCTTCTCAGGAGCTGTTTGTTTCCAAAGAAGAGCTCAACTCTTTATGTGACTACTATTTTGATGGAAAAGGTAAAGCTATCCGACCAATGATTGTTGTCCTCATGGCGCGGGCCCTCAACATCCACAGCAACAGAGCCGGGTAAAAAAACCCATAAAACATCACAATAGATTGTTTCAGTAGTGCAATAATATATATTTATACACTTTTTCCTGGAACAAGTGACCTGTGATACATTTATTATATGGAGCATAGTCCAGGGTTTTATTTCATCTCATTTCCTGCAATCTGTTGTCTGTCTTTGTCCCGTGCAGAGAACTGCTCCCTGGGCAGAGGGCCATAGCTATGATCTCAGAAATGATTCATACTGCGAGCCTGGTGCACGATGACGTTATAGACGGATCAGATAAGCGAAGGGGAAAGAGGACAATCAACGAAGTGTGGGGTGAAAGAAAGGTCTGAGAAATAAAATTAGCTGAAACACTTTGGCTTGTGTTCATAAATCATTTATTTTTTTCTCTGCATCACGTCTCATTCATTCATTCCTCTTTTTTTCCAGGCTATCTTAGCCGGGGATTTCATCCTATCGGCTGCCTCCATGGCCTTGGCTCGTATTGGTAACATCACAGTGGTAAAGGTGTTGTCCCAGGTGATAGAGGACCTGGTCAGAGGTAGAGTATAACACGGCGCACATTTGAACAACACACTTTTAACTGACAGGCTAGTAAACACATACTGACGTCTGATCGTGCTTCCAGGTGAATTCATGCAGCTGGGTTCGAAGGAGAACGAGAACGAGAGATTTAAACACTACCTCGAGAAAACCTTCAAGAAGACGGCGAGTCTTATTGCAAACAGTTGTAAAGCAGTATGTACGTTCTGTCTCCACATAAATAGCACAGGGATGGAGGAAAGCCTCAGTTTTTGTTGACTGTACGCCCTCTTTCACTCAAGGTATCCATCCTGGTAAACTCTGATCCTGACGTTCATGAGATAGCCTATCAGTATGGGAGGAATGTTGGGATTGCATTTCAGGTAAGTTTGGATCTATCTGAATTATATAATCATCTATATTTCTGTTAATAAATGAGACTCAAATGTTGCAGGAATATGTAATAATATTAAATATTATTTTGTTCTTGTTTCTCCGTCCTGTAGCTGGTGGATGATGTCTTGGACTTCACAACAGGAGCCACTCAGCTGGGGAAGCCGACGGCTGCAGACCTCAAACTGGGATTGGCTACTGGACCAGTTCTGTTTGCTTGTCAACAGGTAAAGATGAAAACAAGCTCCATCCTGCACAGTAGAGCCAGAGATGTGTGCTTTATTTTTAATCAGAGAATAAGAGAAATTACTTTTGTGTGTGTGTGTGTGTGTTTTTCCAGTTTCCAGAGCTACATGCAATGATCATGAGACGTTTCAGCACTAAAGGAGACGTCGATCGAGCCTGGCAGTTCGTCCTTCAGGTATAATCAATTAAAAAATCATGTTTAAAATTAAACTGTTGATTCCATTAAATGTAATGCTCTGAAAGTTGATCAGTTCTGACATTTTCAAAGATGAATCCTGTTGTATGTATTCATGCCGTTTCTGACCCTCTGCTCTAACCTGTCAGAGCGATGGCGTGCAGCAGACCAAATACCTGGCCCAGCACTACTGTCAAGAAGCCATCAAGCAGATCAGTTTGCTCCGGCCATCGGCAGAGAGAGACGCCCTCATCCGACTCACTGAGATGGTGCTTACCAGAGACAAGTGAACCTCCAGTGTTTGGGCTTCACTTCAGGCAGCTTACCTGTGGAAAAGGGAACTCACCCGGCCCTCCGCGTCTACGCAGGCCGAGGTCGGACGAAGACGGCGAGAGAGGCGATTGGGAGTTTTGGTTCGGAGGAACCCCTGCTGCTGGTTTTAGTGCCAACTCTGAATCAATACGGCAGCAAAGCTGGTTAGTCAGAACACGATTAGAGCCGAGGGATCAAAACGGCACGCAGGGGCCTCTCTAAACTCATATCTGTTGTTTCATGACTCTCTCCACCGTTTCCCCAAAACACACACACGAGGGTGAGTCACTTAATAATGATTTGACTGATATAAATACTCTTTGTTTTTAATGCAAATACTTGGGATTTTCCTAAATGAAATCACAGTGACGATTTGAGAAAAAAATATTATTATTATATATATATTATTTTAAATGAATAGATGGTATTGAGAACTCCAACTTTAACTTTCACTACATACAGTACTCTAACTGCAATGGCCTCCCATGCTTGAAACACAGTTTGTTACGTGTTAGCGCTGAGCTGCGGCGGCGTTGCTGCAAAATCTGTGTAATTTCACACGAGACAGACGTGCATCTTTGGATCCGTGTTGATCCGTCCACACCGAAAAAGGCCGAACAGTCACGTGTGTGTGTGGTTTTTTTCTTTTTTTCTTTGACTTGTTGAAGAGTTATGAGGTTACTTCTGTAAGTGTCCTGTAACAGCCACGGCCTTAAGATCCACAATGACTCAATAAACCAACAGTTTTTTGTTTTTGTTTTCTATTTTATGCCAAATCTTTGCTCCTCCTTCCAAGTGATTACACATGCATGTTGTACATAGAATTGTTTATTATAAAAGACTGTACATTAATCAATCAACATATTATATATATACACAAATGAAGGGCAGATAGGTTTCAATATTTCTACCCATGAAATTGAGCCAGAACATGTTTTTATTTTTATTTTTGTTGGATATACTAAAAGCAAAGGGGCAAAATAATAATCAAGGCATTAGCTGCAATAATCCTGAAATGGTAAACAACACGTTAACCTGCAGTTTGAAGTCAAATTAGTTTCATGTTAGACAACAGAAATAAACAAAACTATGTCATCAAGATGATTTCCAAGACCTGAGTGAAACCTAATACCGATCGGCTGATTTTACTTGTTATTATGTACACCTGTGTATCCGGGAGGATCTTACATGTTCACAGCAGGTCGTTGTTGATTTGACGAGACTGAAGAGGTATTAGAGTTGTTTATTGGTCTACGGTCAATCTGAATTGTCACATAGTGTCAGGCACAATCATCATCCATTATTACCAGTTACCAATAGATCCTACAGATGTGGATTAATAGAAAGTTAACAGTGATGTTTGATAATACGCCAAACAACTGGAATGTGTTATTTTACTTCAAACTGATCTAAATGCATAAAAAAGTAATTTTTGTTTTTAAATATTTCTAAAAGTTTGAATAGAAGGAGATGAGTCTGAAAGCCTGAAATTTAAAAGTTCAGTGATTTTTGAACAGAGTAATTAAAAAAAAATTTAACAAAAAGGTGAATACAACTACAACATAATGGCAATAAACTTAAGTTTACGATATATCTATTAAAAATTTGCATGCTTTAACGCCAAGACTGATGTTCAGGAGTAAATTTCATTTTAATAACCATACACAGTATTTTAAATTTGTATGTTATCGACAGGCTATTTGTGTTTATTCTTCGTACGAATGAGCCTCATGGAGTCGAGAAGGGCACCACTAGTGAAAACTATCATAAATGACATTCACTGAATTTACATTACAGGAAAAAAAAAATAAAAAAAACTGTGGCTGCAGCTCACGTTTTATATACACACGTGACAATACAAACACTTTGACTGAAGGTGCTTACATGACACTGACATTTTATTTGTTCCATCAAACCTACTGTAATATTCATGTTCACAAATGGATTCAACACTGAATCGATAATCTTTTGTCCAGGCAAGATGATGTCGTATCGTCGTCCTTCAGCTGTGTGACCGTCGTCTTTGATTTCAAACGGTGTGAGCACGTGCAGTCCAATTCTTTAGAAACCTATTCCATAAACGCCCCCAACCGCCCCCCCCTCCCCATATAACACCAAAAATAAACTAAATAGATGTTACTTTTCATTTTATTTTGCAATCAGTACGGGAAAGAAAATTCTGTCATATCAAAAAGGAGATCATACAGTTGCGTCTATGCATCTCAGGAGCCCGTTTTCTGCCGTCAGTCTCTCGGTGGATATGATATGACTGAATAAATACACTGTACTGTTACTGCCAGGTCCCTTCAGTCGGTGTAATGCATGATGCTCTCCACGTAGTTGCCAGGGAAGAGGCCGGTGACGTTGTTGGAGACGCCTTCGAACCAGCCGTCGTCGTTCTTCTTGATGACGTAGATGATTGACCCCTCCATGAAACTCAACTCGTCGTCTTTGTCCTTGCTGTAGTCGTAGATGGCCACCACTGAAAGCAGATGTTTTGTTACCGCAAAATACCTCATAACCAATTAAACGTCACCACAGAGCTGTTTTGTGTTACGATTTTCAAACCTTTCTCTACGTAGTTCTTGGGTGCCCACTGTGGATCTCCGTCAGCGTAGGGGTCATTATACTGCACGACAGCAGCATCCTCCTCCTCATAATCCACTGGAGGAGGCGGCGGAGGGGGAGGAGAATCGTCAAACATGGGGATCTCATCCGGGGGTGGAGGGGGAGGTGGAGTAGGAGTATCTGCAACTGTTGAATTAAAAAAAACTTGACTTTAGGGATTTTTTTTTTTTTTTTTAAAGTTGAGCCTGGCGGTGGAGAAGACGGCGGCTGAATCATGCAGACAGACGTGCAAAACAGTGTGAGATATTTGGATTCATCAAGCAGGCTGCATCACTACAGATCACTTAATGGGATGATGTACTGTATGTTTAAGCCTCTTAAGGAGGTTTGTGTAGTTTGTGCTCCTCTCGTTGAGCTTTGAAGCTCTTCGCATGCAAAAAGGCAGCAACGCATTTAAGAAAAATTTAAATAAGATTATTATGTGAAGTCGTGCTATTTAGTAGTACGTAGTTAGAGGTTTGTATAACAGTTAAAAGATGACCACTTTTTTTATTTTTTTAATACATAAAATACATATTTTAATATTTAAACTAAATGTCTCAAACCTTCATCCACATTCATCTAAGCTGCATTAAAGTATTCAATCATAATGCAGGTTTTACACCAGCAGGGGGCAGCACAGAGTCCTATTTTCTTCAGTTCTCTGCAGTGACCTTTGGCACTTTTTTTCTTAGACAGTATCTATTTATTTTTTTAAAGACTCTTCTACCAGCTGAGTGAGTGAAGAAACCGTAATAAAACTTTTTAATGTCATCATAGAAATAAAACTGCTTAGAAGCTACATAAACAATGACAGCAGTCGTTCTTTTAAAGTTCATTGTTGCAAGAGGGTGGTGTTATTTGTTCTCAACAAACAGGAGACCACAATGCATGCTGGGTGTTTCCGGTTAAGAGAATAAGTCTTTAGCCTCTTCACTTACTGCTCTCCTGCATCCTGGCCACAAAGCCAGTCAGAGGTATCTGTGGAGTCAGCTGGGGCATTGGGGGCGGTGGAGGAGCGATAGACACTGAAAGCAGGCAAAAAAAAAAAAAAAAGAAAAGATAGAAAGGCAGAGACAGAGAGCGACACACAAAAACAAAAGAGAAATCAGTCACCAAGAAGAGAGTAAAGACTGCGCCACGATCCCGAGCAAACACAAAGAAAACACATCTAACAGACCAAGACACAGACGGACTGAACTGATGAATCAAACCCATCAGATGCCACAAACGTCATTAAGATTAAATTTATTTAACTGTTAAATATGTGGCTACAGCGTCTCCACACATCGGACGATAACGATTTAGAGGTTTTGAAAAGTTCAAGGACTCTGATGAGATTTCACACATCATCTCGGGATCACCGGGGTCAGAGGATGAACCGCAGATTATGTTTGATCTCTGTCAATCTAAAAAGCAGTAAATTATACCAGTTTACCACAAAGGGGCGCTGTTTGCCTTGGATGTCTTTAAAATTAAAAATCCCAAGTAAGTCAACTGAACTCCCCTCGGACCGGTTTGGATTCTTATTTTACATTTTCCACACTTATTTTTTAGATCATTTGACCAGTTTAGAGATCAACAGTGGCCTCAAACACACCTCAGGTGATCATCTTCTGGAGGTATAAATATACAGCGTGACCACCAGGATATGAATATGATAGGATATGAAATACTCTTCCGTAGCTACAAAGTTTAGGCTGCTTTAGTTTGTGACTGTGCATGATTTGGAAGAATGTGGGGTTTTGTGCTTCAGTGACAGTTCAGGATCTATAAAAATCAGGCTTGGACCGGAGACAGAAGGGCCTTACTTGAGTTCTGGCCGTAGCCAGGAGTGCCTCCGTTAATATGAGGCTGCTGTTGCTGTAGTAGTTGCTGCTGCTGCTGCTGTTGCTGCTGCTGCTGTTGCTGCTGCTGCTGTTGCTGTAGTTGTTGCTGCTGCTGCAAGGAGAACTGGGAAGTGACCGACGGTGCCCGGCGGTAGGTGCCCGTGGCCGAAACCATAGAGACAGAGGAGTTGGAGGGGTTGTGCCGCGAAATCTGCCGCGAGATGGTTCCAAACTGGGACATTGGAGCGGGTCCCAAACCAGGCCCAGGGGCCACAGCTAGAAACACCCAAAGAGAGAGAGAGAGGACAGGCGGGAGGCGGGACCACAGAGGGACAGCGGGTTAGACAGAGGAGACGGAGACCCAAAAAAACATGAATCGTGAGCTTTTTAAATACTTATTAGAGCCCGACACCTTCTGAAAAAGACACAATCAATAACCAACACAGATAAGAAGCAACATAGATTGATTGATGGCGTCAATACTTCATAAAGGGAAAAGATGAATTAAGTTCAGTCTGGTAGTAACAGAAATCTGATGGAAAAAGGTTTCAGTGATCAAAGAGGAGACAGCAGCAACCGTACAGGCACAATGATAAAGTGTCACAGGGAGACAGAAAATTAAATACTTTGAAATACTGCGTGTGCGTTAAGAGGCGAGACAGTTACGGGACAGATGCCTTTTGTTCTGCTTGAGCATTTCCTGTTCACATTTCTAGATGGCGGCGTGTCTCTCAGGAGAGGCTGTGTGCTCTCAGATAGGGACGGGTGGAACCAGAGGAAGTGCAGATCGAGAGGAACACAAGAGCAACACAAACTTCTCCAAACTGGTACTGGCAGAAGGAGTTAAGCTGAAAGGGTTGCATTGATGTTTATGAGGATAAATCGTGGTGCATATTTCAAGTGATTCATGTCGTTTCTGGAGTCCGTGAGCTATTAAGAAGCAGCCATTGTATAAACACCACAGCTCGGTGCCGTAAATCAAACCCGGTATCACTCAAGTGATTCGGAGGATGTAAATTAAATCTGCATTAGGTGATACTTCATATTTGCAGCCTCAAACGGCCGCTTGAATGTTCATCACCAGGAAAATATGATTATGTGAGACCGAGCCACAGAAAGGAAGTAGCGGCTCGGGAATTTGGCACAGGAGGAAACCTAATTGAAAAATTAGCAGCTTTAACCAGAATCCATTTTCTGGGGGGGGAAAAAAAGCTCAAATTAAACTGCAAAAAGAAAATCCTAAAATCCTTTAAGGTAAATTAATTTTATATACTGCCCACATTCCAGTGCAGTATCTCAGCTTGCAGGTTTTTTTTTAGGAAGTTATCAGCTGCTCTACTGTAAATGCAGATAAGCAATAGACATGGATGTTTTCCCCCCAGAGATTCTGCAGACAATAATCAACTGTTGTCTGGCAAAAAAAAAAAGAAGTAGAAGCAGAGTACCAACACCAAAACCACCACTGAGGATCGGGAAATAAAGCTGGAGCCTCCACAAGCAGCTCGTAGTGTGTCTACGAACAGAAGCACACGTACAACGTCTGTTCACACGGCAAGCAGCACAATGCTAACATTTCCATGTCATCCCTCCTTTTGTTAACATTTGTGTAAACAACAAATAAGTTCAGACCTTTAGGTTTTAATCAACATGCGACAGAAAAGAACGTCTCAAAAATAAAGTCTGAACAGATGTTGAACAGAAACTGATGCTGTCTATTTATTTTAAGCTGATTACATGTCAATTCGGAGTCATTTAGAGTATAGAGGACGTAGCAGCTCTGTGGTGTCTGTGGTGTGATTTCATGGAAACGGTAAGCTTGCATACTGCAGTGTGTACAAACAGCCCGACACCCACAAACACCCTGAGAAGACCGCCATGAGAAGATCAGATGTGACGACTCGTCCGCCAGGTGACCTCCTCGGTAAAGTCTCACCTATAGGTAGTGGTGGTGCTGGTGGAGGGCCAAACCCGGCCAGAGGAGGAGCAGGAGGAGGTGGAGGAGGAGGTGGAGGGGGTGGGGGAGGCGGAGGAGCCCCCGGGGGAGCTGACATGGACGGGACTGAAAGGAGCATTTACGTTAGAAACCATTTAACGTTGAGGCCGGAGCTCCGTGCACCTCCACACTCTTACATAACATCACATCACTTTACTCAGGAACCCTTTTGGGGCCCGGAGGAGGCGCAGCAATGTTCTGCACACACTGCTTTGTGGTCCGGGTATGAATTGACTGTTTCCATGGCAACGGGTTTGCAGCGAGAGCCGTGCTTAGTCCTGTGCCTTTTGGCCTGATGGTGGAGCTGCTACAGAAACCTGAATTATCTCCTTTTTTTTTTTTTAGCTCAGATCATTCCCTGAAGTTTATGCAGTACTACGTAAAGCGTGTATATGGTGTAATGCAGTACTCTGTGTAGCTGCTTGTGCTATGTGGGCCTTACTGTTCCACTATAAAAGCAGCAGGCCGAACGCGGCTTGCCCTATTTACACAGTAGGATAGAGAATCAGCTGTGCTTAGAACACAATGGGCCTGTATAATCCCTGTCTGGTAAACATAGGCTTTGTGTAACATAGTCTCACTATGAGCAAATAGCACATTACTTTTACACCTTGTCAAGTAATGCCTATTATTGGGATATAGTACATGTGTGTAAATTTCATTTTTATGCATCGATTGAAATAAAAGCTCCTCCTTCAAAACTTTATTCTCGTCAGGGCTGAAAATCGAATGAACCAGTATTTGCAGCATGTGTGAGGGGAAGTAATGAGATTCTTAGGTGGGTTAGTGTCTCTGTGAGCCGGAGCAGGACAGCTTTTTATTGCAGGCTTTACAAGACGCCTGAAGCTGCTTGTGTACAATCCTGCCCTCATTTTATACATCAAGCAGGAAGAAAAACTGACTGTCCTGAAAGCAACAACAATACCTGCCTGATAACCGAACATTTCACTGATATGATGGTTCAGTTTAAGCTCACCTGGTCCAGAGTTGGGGATGGAGGGTGTAGGCACAGCGATGGGAATGCCGATGCCGCTACTGCCGCTGTTCTCCCTGCTGCTGCTGCCCCCGCTGCTCCCACTGACGGAGGAGGACAGAAGAGAAAGAGGACATGCTTTTTATTCAGGGCAACCTGCTCAGGCTGCATAGCAGGTAATACTGCACACAGGTATTCATGTCCTATTTAGAATTACACCGAAAAACTTAAAAAGGTTATCAATATGAGTCCTGATACTATTCGCTGATTAAGTATATAAACTCTCACAACTCCCCACAGGATAAACATGGAAAATATGTTGGGTTGTTTTTTTTTGTTTTATTTATTTTAAATCATTTATCAGTGAATTATTATTTATTAGATTTTTATTCTAAATCCAACATTTTTCATTTGTTAATATGGCCGAGCCCACGTCTGAGGATACAGGACGTGGGGACGTCGCATGTATGTCGGTTGTAGCTTTGGCTGCTTCACCCCGTGTTTGACCCCGGGGCTCGTAGATCAATGGCCTGGCGGACTAAATCCCCCCTCCCGCTCCCTCTCAGGCTGCCCTTGATCCTCCTTTCTGCTCCAACCCCTCGCCTCACCCCTTTTTTTTTCCCCCTGCGTCTTTCATCCCTGCTTTTCAACTGATCCCTCTCCCTACGTCTCACCCCTAACCGTCCCTCGACCTCTTCCTCTCATCTCCACCTCGCCCGTAAAGTGATTCCCCAGTCGTCTCCCAAACCCCTCACCCTCCTATACCACCCCCCAAACCCTTGTTCGCTCCCACCTCCCCCCTACATCTCTTTATCCCCGTTTCCCATCACCCCCCTCTCCTCCTCTCAGATCCATGTCAGGCGAGCCCCGGGGCTCTCCAGGCACAAACAGCAGGGGTTACCCTTCAGTAGGATGTTGGTGGCTGTGAAAGCTAAGTGTCTGCGGGGATAAAGGCAAAACAATATCGTGTCTTCCCTCTTTTGAAGTGCACGCCGTACCCCCCTTCCTCATCTGCATGTTTTGGATTTATCTAATCCCTCTATAAACGTACCCGCTCCTTCGCTAACCAGTTTATCTCTTTCCCGGCTTTTGCTTTCTCCATCCTTCCTTCTTCTTTGTTTCAAAAACACTCGATGTGAAATAAAAGCTCTCGCCTCCACCTTCCTGTCTGCTTCGCTCATTCGGCCTTCTGCTCAATATGGGGAGTTGTTCATAAATCAACCGTCTGTAACACGCAGCCAGTCTTAAAGTTACAGCTCACTTGGTCGCAGCTGACAAAAATCCCTCGGGCCAAAAAAAACAACAAAAAAACAAAACACAGAAAAATAAACAAAAAGTAAAAATAATATGCGTGTGCTTAGGCATTATAATAAAAAATAAGACTTCTTATGAAACCCAGAGCACAAAAAAAAGACATGAAACTTAAGATGTGCATAAATAACCTGGATGATAAGCTTCCTAAAGAATGGCCATATAAAAAGATCAATTACACCAAAATTCATTTGATAATGATAATTCCAGACTTGCATACAGACCCCTCAGAGTCTCAAAAAGTACGGTAATTATTTTCCATTTATGGCAGCTAATGTATATCTTGCTGACACTGCAGCTACGAGCATGGATACAGGACCTGCACCAGATTGCCGTCTGGATTTAGCGGCTGCATTCGTCCTACTCTAGATGACTGCATGTGGCATTAAACACACAGACTGTCGAAAATGTGTTTCACACACTGGAAATGATCAACATTTAAAGTACTAATTTAGTTTAAAATGGACAAAGGAAAAGCACCACCCAGTAGCTACAGTATACACTGGTGCACGCTACAGATTTCTTCAGGATCTTAGATGCATCCTGGTTTAGTTTGGATGACTGAAACCTGCATATGAGACTGCAGTCTTTCCCACAGAAAGATATCAGCATTGTACACGGATGCCTATATTGAATTTAGACCTCAGTTGAAGATGGCAGAGACTGATGAGCTGAATAAGCACAGCTGACCTCCAGCCTCAGATCAGATAGTGATGCCACAGCAATATTAGCCCAAGTCGAACTCTGAGGGTTCGTTAAAGGGACATTAGGGCGACTTTAAGCTGCGGATTTGAAACAAGTGAGGCTGAAAGGAATTTCTTTTGTTGTTGCTCCAGAGCTTTTTGTTTTTTTTAAGCACCTGAAGCTGCTCATTATAAAGGAGGAGAGGCCTGGACACAGCGAAAGTTAAAGACTGGTGAGCAGCTTTGTGCGAACATACACGAGTGGGAAAGAAAAGTTGGGACTGACGAGAGGGAAAATAATCAAGTTATATAATATTTATGAGCATCACAGTCAGCATAACAGGCTTTTTAGCTAATGAGGCGACTTCACTGACTCGTAACTCAAATTTGATGAAAGTGACTCCTGCTTTACTCTGCGTGGGGATTTCTGGGTAACAATCGTTGGGAGCTACGTTCGAGGGTTTCCATGCTGCAGTTGACTTAGGGGCTTTTTTTATTTATTTATTTATTTATATAATCAGAGGCTTTTACAGATATTAATAGAGTGATTCAGGCTGCGGTATGAAACCCTTGTCAGACAAATGTTGGATTTAGCGTAGCAGAGAGGAGGAAGAGGTGTGGAAGTGCTCTAAGCTGCTGCGCTAAATGAAGAGATTAGGACTGTTAGACGTAGAGGGGACCAGTGGTTTTCTCACATTACTGAAACACTGAGTTTATTTAGTGTTCAGTTTAAAGGTGAAGCAACTGATACACATCATAAAATGAGAAAAAAAAGCATTTAATACAAGGATATCTAGTTTTCACAGTGATATAAAAACATGCAAATCTGTCAGCAACAGACCAAATCCACTTTTTCTTCTTCTCGTGTACCTGTGTGTGCGTTGCCTCTGGTTGAGCGACGCAGTGCGTCCGGGGCTGTGCTGCTGGCCGTGCTGGCTGCCGAGCCGGGCGGGGCTGGTCATGTAGTCGTTGGGCACCGTGGGCGGCTTCACGGGCTCCAGGGTCTTATAAGGCGTGTTGCGTCTACAGCAGCACAAAGACGGAGAATGAATGAACACTTTAGTCCAGATCCTACTATCAAAATATATATATATATATATATATATATATATAAAAGCCAAAAAGACAATCAGAACCAGTTTACTCATGTTATTCTTCACCAAACTGCTATTTAATTAAAAGGTATCAATGTAGAAAAAAATGAATAAATATAGCTAACTGCATGTATTTTAAATCATCCCCACAAACGTTTTTTTTATATTTTGTGTTTCATAATTAGAGGATTAGTCTTTTCATGGTGACTAAAATGGAAATCTTACCCGAGCGTACCACGCCCTGACATGGGAGGGCTCGGCGGTTTCTGCGTCGGAGGATTGGTCCTCGATAGTGTTCCTCCTCTGATTGACTGATTGTTTCCATGCTGCTGTGGTTTAAAGGATTAAAAACAAAGATAGATATTCGTTTAACAATTAAAATACTTCAGAGGCTGATTGCTACTACTTCATAATCAAATGTTACAGTATAGGCTGCCCAGATGACAAGTGTTCAACAGCACAGGTATGAATTTGAGCTGTTATTATTTGTAGGTGTACGTAATGCGATCCAGCTTGTGTTTAACTCAGTAACAGCGTGTTCGCTGCTGATTGCAGGTTAGAAATCACCAGTTTGCTTCAACAAGGCTTCTTTCATAACACGCGTGTCCTAAAAAAAAACAGGATTTATGCAACATCTGAATTTGCAATATTGTAAATTCCAGTATAAAGATAGAAATGTTGTTCCTGGGAAGCCTATAATGATTTTTAAATAAAGTACAAAACATTTATGGACGACTACACCACGACATTTAAAGTAAATGAGAGTTGGTAAAATGACAGGGAGGGTGTTAAAAATAAACTACAAGTCGATTAATGGGAAATGACAACAGTAATAACGTGTATCGGGGTTTGCTGTGAAAGGGAGTCGGACAAAATCTATCAATAATACATTATAGCAAAATGGGTCATGTGACAAACCAGACTTACCTTGGCTTTTAGCCACTTAGTGTGGGCGAAGGAGAAAAAAAAAACAGAGAGGAGAGAGAGAGAGAGAAAGAGGGCATGTCAAAAAGGGCCGTATCTAAAGAGATCAGCAGAAGTCAAAGTACAAGCAGGCAGGAGGAAAAATGATTCCTCGTACTATTTATACTGAGTAAACATTTAGCAAGATCTGGGTAGGTCCGCAGCTACTAGTCATCCCACCGAAAGGAAAACACTGTGTATTATTCTCTTCACTACCTGCCGCACCCAGAGAAGAGATGTGGAAGGAAATCTGATCTGCACAAATGAAACAAGTTTTATCTTAACTGCATGTTAAATGTAAATGTTAGAAACGGCTTGAAAGGATTTAGTCATAAATATGCACTGTTAGAGCTGATTGAGCATCCTAGTTATGAAATAATTGTTCATACTACATATTGTTCATACTATATATATATTACTGGCTGCATAAAAAAACACATGCTGGTATTTGTTTGGGATGATGTCAAAGAGAATATGGAGGCAACCCAGCAGTGGGGTTGATCTGCAGTTTGACAACTGCAGAGTCAAGTGGCTCATCTATAATGCAGCGTCCCCGGTGGCCTTTGCAGAAAGCATTGTAGCGTCACAAGACCACGAGAGAAATAGGGGAGGAAACCAAAAGCAAATTCACAGCGTAGGTCAGCGTGTAGTGACCTCTGCCTCTCGGTGCAGCAGAGAAAACGGAAATTTCACGTTAAAAATGGACTTTTCTCACGTTATCAGAGCTCGACCAGATTCAATTTACAATCTAGGTCACGCTATAAATGCCAAGACCGACTGCTGCCTCCCCTTATCTTCTTGGCAAACGCTGTACTTTCTGTTTTACAGCACAAGGCAGTCAGTCAGGAGGAGTGGAAATGCTTTAATAACGTTCAAGCTGAATTACGGACAGACAGGTTCAGATTAAGGTCGATATCAAGACCGAAAAAAACGCTTAGTGTGACGATCTGGGGTGAAAATCAGACCTGCAAAACACTTCCTGAAGTCAGAGTCAAAAATAAATAAATAAATAAAAATAAAAAAATAAAAGAAGACAGATAGATAGTGACCAACTACTCCAACGGGTGTGATTTATAACAGTGGCTGATGTTTTAGAGCCGCTGGAAACTTTCCATCAGCTCTTCAAATAATGTGACTGACAGGTTCATTAATTAGCTTGTTAAACTTGAGAGAAGAGCGACTCGCTGACCTCTGTGTAGCGTTAAAGCTACACACATACATACACACACAAACGCAAACCTTCATACTGCAAGCAAACGCATCCAATCTAAATCTAACAAAAATAACACTTGAAGCTATCGTCCCAGGATTCCTGAAAGCCTCGCTGACTAGATTAAGCATTAGCTGACTGGAAGAATAAATCTAATCTTTCGTATTAATGCTAAAAAAGCATCGTGTCAGTTGATCTGTCAGCTGTGAGGCAGGCTGCGTTATCAATATAATGTCGCTGCGTTCAGACAGGAATCAGATTATCTACAAGATGAATTTCCACCTTCTCTTTTCTCTCGGTTCCTCTTTTTTCTTCCCTCTTCGTTTCTTTCGGATCTAAGAGCAGCTTCTATTCAATTATGTATGTAAGCGCTGCATGAAGTTTCTCTTTTGTTTTACAGCTCGTGCTTTGTTGTCTAACTATACAAACATTGAAACCAATGCAACATTTAGGCCAATCCAAGCACCAGGGAAAACGCAGCAGAGTTTAACAGTTAACCGGAGCCAATAGACGTGATTTAAACTCCCATTAAAGTATTGATTCTGGTCAGTAAGTAAACCACGGCTATAGATATTCTATACAAGCCAGGTATCTGACAGCAGCCATCATAGGATACTATATGAAGTAATATGGAGTATTGATGCTGAATATCGATTGGCTCTCTGAGCTGTGACGTGCATAAATGAGAGGAGGCTGAGTGATGTCGGCCTGCTGTGTGCACGCAGGAGCAGGTGTGTGTTCGCCGTCACATTTACTGACTATATGCAGACATTTCGAGGAGCAAATCCACTGAGATTAGACCCAGAGTGATTCGTAACGTTCTTAAAATAGATGCATCAAACACTCTCTAAAAAACAACCGCGAAGCATGATGGCTTCAGTAATTTGACACTGTTGTGCAACCATCCAGCGGTATCCTAGTGCTGATTTAATCATGGACCTCGAATGATGTAATTTTAAAAATTATGGACATTATAAGATGATATATTCATTTCTGAAGTTGACAAAGCATACATAAGCATACATGTGAGACCACCTACTGAATGTTTAAAACTTTGCAAAATAAAGCAAAAGACAGTTTTAATCTGAAAAATAAAAAAATAAAAAAGGAGCAACTTTAAAAGGAAAGGATTAAAACATTGTTATGTGTTGTACATGTTACTTTTCAGTACGTTATGGTCGTGATACTGTGTGAAATTATGGTCTCTGTGGTGGGAAACTCACCCCCCAAAAAGAAAAGTTTCACATCCCATCAGCCATCACACCCTTCCCTCATGACTGAAGGCTCAAGTGTAATTCCTTGCTCAGTAAATTGAGAGTGGCACAATGGCTTTTATCCTGTCTTATTAATGCCTGTAACACTACAGGACGGTAATGGCGGGGCTCTAATCCAATCAGTCTGACAGCTGCAATTGATTGGCTGATTGATGGGGCACAGAATACTTAAGGGGGGAGGACAGAGATCACAAAAAACGCCTGCAGGCATCAGGAAATGATGTCATTACCGCCACCGTCAGGATGACCCAGTGACCCCTAATAGCAGAGAGGGAGTGACAATATCACATTTGGATTCCCAAAGTTTTTACTAGGAAGAGCTAATTGCATCAAAGTCTGTGTCCCAGTTTTTTTTTCTGATGTGAAAATAAACTAAAATCTAAGTGCAGCATTGTTCCTCTACAAGAGAAAAAAAAAAGGAGATTACGAGGGTCTAAGTGCCTTTAAAAACGTCTCTGCTCGCCGTTTTCACAACCCTCCAGGAATAGAGCCGTTTTCTGAAAACCGTATGATGTAATCGCTTTTTTTGGTTCATCTCCAGACCCCCCCCAACCGGTTCCCACCAACACACACACACACACACACACACACAGAGAAACATATTCCTGTAGGGTCAGAAGAGAGGTTGCTTTCCGAAGATGTGGAAGTGGAAGTGGGAGAGGAAAGGAGAAGGAGGGAAGATAGGAATACCTCTGGCAAGAAAGAGGGAGGAGGGTGAGTGGAAAAAAAAAAAAGATATTATAGTAGGACAAGAAAGTGGAAGAACAGAAGCAGTCATAGAAATCTGATCGAAGCATATTAAAAAAAAAGAGACATTTGCTCACCTTAACACCATGACCCACATCGTCCAGTACGTTGTAGTCAATGGGCTTCCTGATGTACCTGACCGGTCGCTCCATGTTAGCCGGCGCTATGATCTTATGGGTTCTCGACGTGTTCTTGTTGGTGGTCAGGATCCCGATCTCCCGCCTGGCGACCTTCTCTTTATGGATGTCAACCGTCTGTGAATGACACGGTGAGAACATGAGACGAGATGTGATTGATGCCACGGAGACGCGCAGACGTACAACCCGGGGACCTCTGAGATTCAATATAAACTTGTCATGCAGCAGCTTAAGAAGATTTAATTGAATCATGAGGCAGCACATTTCATCACGGATGTCTTAATCTTTTTATGCCGTCTGTGCACACTAATAAAATCGATTGTGGTACAAAACCAGGTCCCGTACAACGTAATGACTGAAGCATGTGTGTCTGAACGATTCTGGCTTCACACATTAACGGATGAGAATAAGTTTAAATGTCCCCTGAACCTCCTGGAGCTGTAGCATGTGCGAATTATGGAGGTAATACAAATAAATAAAGATACATAAGAACACTGTGTTACTGTGGGCTTAAATAAATCATATTTTCCAACAAGAATTAAACTGTGATGCATTATTTATCCTCCCGGAGACCAAGAGAGTTTCCTACTGAAATTGTACCAATATTTGATTAATTTCCCTTCATGAGAGCCAAAGAAAGTTGCTTGGTCAATGACAAAAATAGTTAATTGATTATCAAAATAGTTGCTGATTTATAGATTGATTAATAGACTAATCCTTTCAGCTTTAATGCCATCACGGTATCATATCAGCCGCCATGTTCGATTGACCAACCACCTAATCATCTACAGATCTCAACGCATCACTATCACTACTTTCCGTCCCCTGATCTCTTGAAGCCTGAAGCAGCTGTCCTTCCTCTGAGAGATGAAAGACTTCAATGTCTGCTGAGGCCGGACCAGTAAAATGATGGTCTCTCACAAGAAGGGCAGGAGTTGGCAACCAGCGCCAACAGAGGATGCCTTTCATGCTACACAGATCAGGATCAGGAGCTGGACTGAACTCCACTATATAGCCGACTTTCAAGTATCACTCATCCAGAGTTGAGGGACTCAACTCAAGTTCAATTTTTTAAATCGTCACATCAATGAGATTGAAGCCTGAGAGCTGACAAATAACTCAAAGAATAACGCAATAAGAACAATGGATTGTTCAAAATTACAGAAAAAAAAAGAGAAATCAATATTTCATAACAGGCAAAGTTGCTTATACATAATTGCTCCCACGGAGAGGAAACATCCGTTCTGTCCCAATGCCCTGTCGTGTCTGTTTGAATTAAGAGGGATGACGCGAACACACCAGTGCACAAATACTCCAAATAAGGAGTTAAACTCCAGTATGTAAAGGGCTCCACTAGGATGGGATGTTGTTCAGAGATAACACCCAAATAAATCATGATCATCTGAAACCTGGACCAAAATCTAGTCTTTCTCTTGTGATGAGGTTCAGCGATCCAGAACCGAGTATGTAAGGTGTGGTGTTACCTCTAAAACAAACTCTAACCTCACTATAACCCCCAACACGCTGACCTCTCCTCTGATTGGAATATGTAAAGTCAAACGCATGGGACACTGTCATAAGATATTATGGGGAAGTGATTGTTTTAGCCAAAGAAGAAACATCTGACTACAAACCACCGAAAGCGGCGACTCCAAAACAAGAGGATGGTAGCAGAAATGTTGCAGTACGCCCCTTATCAGTGAACAGTGTGTGGACAAACAGAATCGCAGCTGGCAAAAAGGGGGAAGTGAGAAGGCGACGTGGTGTGAGTTCATCTCCTTCCTGTATGCCGAGAAAATAGCCCTGCTGCAACAGTACACGGCTGATGTTACACAAGTGTTGACGGCGGACTAAATTCCTTTAGAAACTCCAACGCAGCGAGCGGTTGCACCCTGTCGAGAGCGCTTTGCTAATCCACTGACCGGTGTCCAAAGAACATTAAATAGATCTGACGAAAATGCAAAAGGTCCAAATACAAAAAGCGCATTCTGGCTTGAACCCTTTCAACTGACCCAGTGGGGAGCTCCAATCCGAGCAACAGCTACTTAACTGCTCGCCTCTTCCCTCGACCGAGTGCTTTAACTGACTTTTCAACACTAAAAAATGGTTGTTTACATGATCCCAATGGTCCATCCAGACTGAACACTGAAAACATCTTGCTAAACTGAATCTGTGAACCAATGTCAACCATATGCCTGAAGCCTGTGTGTGTTTTCCCAGAACATTTTTGCTTTTTTGTCCAATCATTGGAATGGCTTTTAGGATTTAAGGGCCTCCATCTTCTACCCGATTCATCTTTTTCAGCATCCAACATCTTTTTAGTTTTGTCTTTTCTCTATGCCTTCAATTCTCCCCCAGAAAGAAGAGTCACCCACCTATATGACTAGTTTGAGGATCTAGGTCATACGTTTCAACTGCTGCCAACACAATCATCGTCATCCACATGCTCCAGCCAGACAGGGGGAAAAAAAATAAAAAATCCAGTCAAGTTCTTCCAATTTTGGCATATAAGTGAGTCAGTGCAGTAGCTGCCACGATGAGAGATTTCTGTTGTGTTGTTAGTAGCAACAAGTGTCTAAATACTTGCGATTATTTATTTTAATCCAGACGTTGCTCTTTTGATTAAGGCAGCAGTTGGAAAGCTTACAGTTCCTCAAAGTCAGAGGGTCAACTATTCTAAATGTCTGAAAGCTAATCATGTAATTCAAGGAACTGCTGCCGTGTTTACCACGTTGCTTTTTTTTTTAATGCCAAAGGGTCGGGAGAAGCAAAACAAGCAGGGTTGTAAAGTTCAGCTTCCTCTACACTGATTGCTGTACCGTTGCTCTTTAGGGCAAAGTTGGACTTATTAGGTCTTAAATAAGTTACTTCATAACTATTACATCCAATAACTGTTTAAATTTCATCCGGGAACAGAAGGCGATTCTATGGGATTTAAAAAGATAGCAGCATACAGGATTTCTGGGCTTCTAGAGGTGGAAATACTCATATATTCATATGTTTGCTTCTTACTGATGCACTGATAGAGCACCAAAGCCCAAACAAGACATCCAGCGCTCTGAGTCAGGGCCTTTATATATATATATTTATTTTGCTTTATATATGAGTACTGACAAGAATATACTTCTGTGCAGGGGCAATATGACGAGACACACACTGACAGATTTTATTTGGTAACCACTGCAGATTTTGCTATATCTTTTTAAACAGTGGTATCTATGCTTTCGATATCCTTTATGGCAATATTGGGTCATGTATATTATTTTGGTAGTACTGTTTTATTTGATGGATTTTCCAAATATAGGAGGTTTGTATCTATGTGTCCAGTCTTACTTATAGATTATGCTTGTAAACAATGTTTTTGCGTTGTTGCCTGATAATTTTCTTTGACAATATTTTAGATTTATGCTACTGAACGGTAAATCTGAACTAGGATTCCTCCCACATTGATCCTGTTTGAACCAGCCTCTCTAGCTCATAGCGATTTATAGTGCTCAGACTAAGGCGGGGTAGAGTCAGGTAGGGTTGAAGTAAACAGGTCACACATTGACAGAATACGTCCGCAGTAAAAGGGCATAAATCTTTCAGTCCGCGGCGCAGCCAATCAAAAAGCCAGGAATGGAATTTCAAAGCATTGCGCAAACGTAACTTCACAACTTCCCACCAGACAAACACACACTGTTTCGATGAGCGAGGTAAGGAAAAAAAAACACAAAAAAAACAGAAACAGGTCTCTCAACTTTGATATAGAATTGAAGCAGCCGGTTTCACTTCAGCACATGTTGGAGAGAGAAAAGAAAAAGTGTTTTCAGCACTTTGGCAGACGGGCTGCAGGATGATCTCTTCAATAAAAACCAGCCATGCACAAACACATGGACAAAATAAAAAATAAATAAATAAAAAGGATGAACTGTAGGCGTAGTAGAGTTGGACTGTGAGCTTACACACAACAAGGGAGGGAAGCCTACTACTAGACAAACACACCCTACATACCAAAGTGTCTGTTTGCATGTGTGGCGAGCCAGAGCAGACAAATGTGCCAATGCTTAATGACAGAGCTCGACTGTAGATGATTATAAGATTTTAAAATATGCTTCAGCAAACTGGCAATGAGGCATTTTCTATCTGCTCTGTTGAGATGCCACACACACACACAGAGAGAGAGAGTCAGTTCCCATGGTTTAATGTCCAAAAACATATAAGCATGGACTATTTTTACTGGCATGTATGATCATAAACCAGAACTACATGATTATGAAGTAAGACGTGGCAGAGGGTCTTATTAAAGGGCTGTTTCTGAGACTTATAGATGCTTGTCTTTACAGCAGTCCAGGAATTAGACTTTCTTGTTCTGCAGGATTACAAGGAGATAATAACTAAGAAGCACATGTCTGTTAAACACATTTGAACAGACTGACTGTGAACAAGGATTTAATACAGCTGCTAAAAGGTGAAGACATCCTGATGAAGACATGGACATACCCGTCTTGTCTACTACAGTTATTTCCTATATTTCCTGAAATGACTTCCTCAGAGAAGAGTCCTGAATATGCAGCTTTTATAGAGTGTTAAAGCACAAGACAGCTTGTGAACCCGTTGCGTCATTTTGTACAGAGGCTCCTGTTGGTGAAGCAACTGCCTTGATTCAACTGTGTTACTGACTGTATGACTGTTAGAGGGAAACAAAGAGAGGACTAGAAGGAAACTCTTTGTCTCACATCCTGAAAGGCAGATGTCTAAACCCGATGCAAGCCACTTAGAGACAGTGGCTCCCAAATAACTAATAATTAGATTCTTCTAGATATTGAACCTCAACAATTTTTAACATTAAAATAACAAAAGACAAATCAATCTATCTATATATAGGTTTGCACATCATCTCATGACCCCTCAAAGTTGATCTTGTGACCCTTCAAGGGGCCCAATCGCTTCAGGGCACCTTGTCCTAGATTTGAACCGGTAAACATCCGGTCAGATGCCCGTTTCTCACCGTACCGATATCAATCTGGTACTTTAACGGTACTCTTATCGGTTCCTTTTGTTATTTTTAAGAGAAAAAACCCCCAAACTAATTAAGAAAGGAATTAACATTGCTTTATTTTCTCATATGGACAGTATATACATTAATATTCTTAAGTAGCAAGTATTTACGTAGCATAAATTTGTAGGAAATCTATGTTCTTATTTTCTCCAATATTGAGAGCAGAACCGATAAATACTACTGAGCTCGTTTAGGACCGGGTTTCGGTACCCATCCCTACTCATCAGTCGGAACAAACCAACACTCCCGACTCTACACCGAGCCAAAATTGCCGTTGAAGCAGAGCAAATGCTTCTTTGTGTGGTTTCTGTTTCTCAGCGTGATTACAGCCAGCACATCTGAAGCCCGTCATTTGTGGAGTCAAACAGTTGTACAAAGGCCCTCCGGTGGGGCTGTTTCTCTGAGCATGTCAGAGCTTCCATCTGCACTCGGAGCCAAAATGGGAGGTCAACAAACGCACCGTGGGGAGTTCTCAGTTTGGCAGCTTCTTGTTGAACATCTCTCAAAAAAAAAAAACAGATTCCTCTGGTAAATCTAACAATGGATGGAGCGAGAAGTGGAGGTTGTGATAATCGGACAAAGGTGAAACGTTGGGAGAGATTATTTCTACCACTCACCCAGCAGAGGAAAAAAATAAAAATCAACCCTCTATTAAATAGAGTCAGGACGGCACGCCAAGGTCGCCACGCTGTTTGCCAACACAGCACATATGGAAACACCTCAGCTTCCATTTGCCAGTTTAACGTTTTGGCTGTGGCCAAGAGCACTTTCTGCTCTGAAGTTTACATACAATCTGTGCATGGGAATTTATAATACCCAGACAACATGAAAGATAACCAACACCAAAAGCTGAATCTCAGCTACTGATTGTGCCTTCTTGTTTATACGGAGTCATCAAATAATTGGCGACATTCCTCTCCGACAGAGAGGAACTGCAGAACAGAGGTTTAATGATTAGATGTAATTGCAGAGGGTTGTTAAGTGGGAAAGAATGCGCTGGTAATGATGATGATGATGATGATGATGATGCTGCTCTGCGGAGGGAAGAGCAGGAGAGGAAGTAATGACGGAGCAGAGGAGATGATTCACTGATCAGTCTCCGGTCATTTCACACCATCAATCACTCTAATTTAATCTCTATTCATGCAGGACAGAGTCATGATCAACACGCAGACGTGCTCTTTCTCTGCACTGCTATGCCTCATATTCACACACTGAGACACACACACACACACACACACCTGGCAGGAAGCACATGCAACAACAGCGCTACGCATTCATATTTACGAATTAGTTGATTGAAGAAGACGATTGAAAATCAACAGCAACTGATTAATAATTTATCAAGTAAAACTGACAAAACATTTGTATATTATTGTAAAGTGAACACTTTTGGATTTTTAACACATTGTTGGAAACAAACAGTCAATCATGAAAAGTTAATTGCAGGTAGTATGAGAGATATTTGATGCACTGTACTGGAACGGGGCTATAATATTGTATTCACTGTAGGTTTATAGGGTAATTATGAAATGAGTATTTGGCTTAATAAAACCATAAACTCCCTTCACAATCAGTTTTGTTTTAAAGACTTTCAATCTCCTCCCTGCTGAGTCCTATTAGCTGCTCTGATGATGAAGAGGATGCCAAGCGTGTGCTAAAAATACGACGACTAGGGAGTTTTCAAGATTTCAGACCTGAATATCTCATCTTACAATTAATAGTTATCTTTAAATAACTATATGAACATATAGATAGAAAAAGCCAGGCAAGAGGGAGAGAGACCACCAGGAGAACTAGATGGATTCATTTCCTGTTTGGATGAGTGCCATTCATCCTCAACAGGAGGTCAAAAAGCCAAGACTGCAGCACACAGACACGCACAACCCCAAGACTTTACAAATATGTGTCTGTACACAGACGTGCAAGAAACCCGTACAACACGAAGAATGGAGAGTAACTACAACAACCACAAACGTGCCAGATCTGAGATCTCAAAACACAAACCGAAGGCTTCCTTTGAAACGGGCTGAGTCATGTGATCAGATAAGGATAGTGTGTAAGTGTAGTAACAGCAGCCCTCCTGTCGTCATCTTGAATGGTAATCAGGGACCGGTCGAATACCTCAGAGCTTTATCAATTCCTTTTTATCAATAATATCATGTTTCGTGACGGTTGCTTATTGCAAAACAATGACGTCAAACTTACGCCACAACAGCAAATTAAACACACACCCAGAATAACCGAGAAGACCCCTGCAGTGCAGTTATACTGATGGAAACTGGGGGTGATCTCCGAACCGCCTGCTGCACCATGCATGGCCCCCTTTTTTCCCCTACTCTATCTCTACAGACTCAGAGATAATAAAACAGCTGAAAACACAGGAATCAATACGAGAATCAATAAAAGAATCAGACCGATAAGCAGGATCGATGATGGCATCGGTATCTATGAAATCTTATTAATTTCCATCCCTGTGGTCACTGGGTTCAGACGGCATGCACGATGTAAATCTGGACCAATTAAATAAAAATAAAACGAGGTGATGGACGTCATTGTAAACACAGCAGTGCTGGCAATACAGCGAGTTGTTTTTATGTTCACATCAATAAATTCATCAGTTGTTTCATCACCAAAGTATCATTTGGTCCATACGATATCATTAATTAAAACTGAATGGTGCATTAGTAGCATTAAACTACTACCTTATAGTTGATGGGGATAAACACGCCGACTGACATGAAGTCATGAGACAGATGCAGAGAAACAGGTAGTTTGTTCTTGCTAATTATGTCCCAAGATTTACTAAAAATGCAGAAGGCTGCAAATTGTCTCGACCACATGTCTATAAAACATCAACAGGTCTTCATTTATAGTTCAGCATGTGCGTGCGTGCGTGTTAGTGTGAATGTATCAGTGGCTATTTTGAGGTCTGTATGTTGTTGTTTTTACGTGTGTACTATGGATGTAACATTATCTCATGACACGGTCTGTTGTAAAAAATTAATTGTGGAGCTGAGAAATGGACATCTTTGTTTGTGTTTGAGTTTTGACTCCTAAAATGTACAAATGTTTGTTTGCAATGCAGATTAAACGCTGAACTCTGAGCTCCATGTACTGTTTTAACATGACACCATTGCCACAGGCCCCTGAAGTTATGACTCAGGTGAACGACAGAGGGTTTACCTGTTGTCATGGCAACAATGACAACTTCTAATGGGTTTATATATATATATATATGCATACATCAGGGTTCAATTTTATACATTTATGTAATGCCAGATTCAGATTTGGGAACAATGTGAATCCACATAACTTCAGATATGTGGGGGGAAAAAATCAGGACACAGGAGTTGCAGAATGAGACCAACACACACACACACACACACACACACACACACACACACACACACACACACACACACACACACACACACACACACACACACACACACACACACACACACACACACACACACACACACACACACACACACACACACACACACACACACACACACACACACACACCATTATCCCTCTCTCCTCTCTCCATTCGGGGTATCACAGAGAGGTTCTCAATGTGAGGCATTTTCTTCCGCTGGACAGACAAAGCTCTCCCTGTTTACAGCCTCTTAGCAGCCACTTCACACGCAGCACAAGGTGGAAGCTCTGCAAGCTACTCTATTCTCCCGTCAGCCCTTCCGCCTCAGTGCTGCAGTTTGTGAATGGCAACGACAGCAGGGAACGTGCAAACATTTGTGCATCTTCTCGCACATTTTGTTACTGTCATACTGCTGCAAGCCCCCCTGACGTCCACTGAATATCAATTCAGGTGACGCTACATACTTGAAAAACATGGATGCACTTGTTTAAATAAAACACATTAGTATTATACATTTGCAGAGGCTAGTGCTCTAAATGTGTAGATTTGCCCATTTCTATATTTTTCATACCTGTAATGTGAATATCAGGAGTTTAGGACTTTTGGTTGGACAAAACAAACCATGTGAAGAAGTCACATTGGGCTTTAGGAAGAGTTTTATGGATACAAAAAAAATATCAGCCTTACAAGTGTTTAAATTTACTTTTTAACACAAGATTCAAAACGATGATGAGGTTGTTTTATTGCTAAATATATTTAAAAGACAAAAAATGTCCCCGACTACTTACGACCGAACAAAAATGTCTCGCAGCCCAAACACAGTATTAAAGAACAGTAACTAACAATAGTACAATACACTTGGCATCAATCTGAGGAAGATGCATCAGTTCCAGTCGGAGAGATGTCACCGCCAAAGCCAAGACACACCCTGACCAGACTGAACTCTGCGTAACTGTGGGCAGCCCCGACTCCAGGCAACGTCTCAACACACACAGGCTGACGCATTAACGTACAACGGCCACATCCTAAAGCATCTCAAGCTTATGTAACAGGTTCAAGACAGAAAATAACCAAAACCATCAACTGGAAGAATGTGAAAAGCTGTAAGTAGTGCAGATTGATTATGTATAGCCAGCATGTTTATTTTTAGTATCTGAAGGATGTTAAAGTCGTGCTCTAGAAAGGATTGATCATATTTCAGTGGTATTCACCACTTTTCCTTTTCCTTTCCACTACTAAAACAACATAAAGCCTGCAAGCGACATGCTTTCCTCTCCATTACACATTCAGCAGAATGCAACACCGGTCTCGAGGGCCAACGCTAATCTCATATCCATGAGCAGTGAAGGCAACATGATAATGATCCATCTCTGAACAGCACCGAGGAGAGCAATAAAACACAACCACAGTCCTGCTTTTTTATTATTAAAAACAGAGATACGTGTCATTACGGCAAACACATTAAAATACCTCTTTTCTCACTTAAAGGTACATAAAGGAATTCTGTGTTTTCTCGCTTTCCAGCTGCCAACCGGCCATCCAGAGGGGCAGATGAGTTAAGGAAATTGGACGAGAGATGAAAAAGATGTGTGTTATTCTTGCAGCTGCTATCAGCCGGAAGAAAATTAGTTTGCTCCAGACTGACTTCAGTTATGACTCCACTTGTTTAAAAAAAAAAAACAACAACCCAAAAGCAAGGAAAAACATTTCTTTGTTGACCATCAGCTGACCTAATGTGACACCATGCAGTTCAACTCGGGGACTTTGCCTCGCCTCAAATATAGCGTAGGAAATATGGACTGGAGACAGTTAGTCAAACAGTGTACTCTAAAGCCTGGAGTTTACAGTATTTCACATGCTTTTCCAACAGGGCCCAAGGGGTTGTCATGGAGACCGAGACAGGCAGTGGCGTCATGGTGACCTTGGTATCAGCTGAATGTTGTTTGCCTGGTTATTGACTCAAAACCCGAAGGAGTGTAAATATGCCCCCCCCACCCCTTCTTATTTTTTTGTATCTCTTTCTCTCGGCTTTCTTCGCTCGTCATCATCCACCTTCCCTCTGATTCGTTAGCTTTCTATCATCCAGGCCCTCCGGTCACACAAGTCCTTTTTCCTTCCATTAGACTAAAAATCTGACCTTCAGTGTATCCTGAAAGAATGTCTGGCACTCTTGGCACAGCCTCCCGTTAGAGGAAAAACATAGATAACATGCACGGAAAAGACACAGCTAAAAAGGAACTACTCCTTCCAAACCAGCTCCCGAATTTTTCAAGCTATTATCCACGTTTTGGATTAAAATGGTCAGCGTGTTAACCGTGTTAACCATGTTCCAGGTTCGGTGAATGCCTCCCAGATCTAATCTATGACGCTCTTTGTTTGATTTGTCTGAGCTCTTAATGCCTTCATTGGATGAGCGGCTAGATTTACCTGCACATGGCAGAAGCCTCCTGCGTTGAAAGGGGGAAAGGTTAAGAAAGGTTTTTGATAAACATGCATGTGTAAAATACTGTACCAGGTACACACCTTCCCGTTTACTTGAAGTTACTGAAATAGTGATATAATATATTTTCTGGAGAATTAATTGAGAAATTTGTTAATAGACCAGATATGAATATTTGTTTTCGGTGTCATTAATTACCTGAAATCTCAAAGTACTTCATCACATTGATGCATAAAAGCAATTAAGATATCGTTTAGAGTCTTTTTTATTGGTAAATTTTGTGGATCTGCCATTTCATCTGTCAAATAAGCAACAGAATAAATCTGAAATGGGCTTTTGTTATTATTATTGTATTAGACGTTACCACTGGCAAGAAGACAGACCTATAAGTGCATCCCTAAGTGGACAAATGGCTGCATACTTAATGTGTTAGACTGACTGAGGTAAAAGTAAATGTTTTAAAATGTTTATGTGATTCTGAAGCCCGACAAACAGACCAGCAGTCATTCAGCCAAACACACACACTCACACACACACACACACACACACACACCAGTGAGACACGTGGCCAAGCCTGATAAAGCAATTAAAGAACCAAGGATACTACAGAAGGGCTGTGATTGAGAATAACAGCATCTATGTGGAAGTGAGAGGAAAAGCAGGAAATGTGGACTGCTATTCTTCACAGCTGTATGGTCTGTGGTCACAATATCTGTGTGTATCTGTGTGTATTTCTGACCTGGGAGATGTGGTTGATCGAGGACTCCATGCGCCGCAGCTGCGAGGCCTGGATATCCAGCAGCTGCAGTACATTGTTGGCTAAGGCATTGATCTGGTAGGCCACGCTGGCCAGGGACTGGGTGGTATAGGCTTTGGTCTCCTCCAGAGCTTTCCTCTTGTCCTGGGCCTGTGCACGAACAGCGAGAGAGAGAGAGAGAAAAGGAAATGGAAGATGAGCCCATTTACTGTTAATATCACATAACATTCACATCCATCTTCGAGCCAGCGTATCCAGGTCAGGTTTGTGGTGGATTCGAGCCAATAGAGAAGCCAAGACATCCATTTCCCCTCCGAACTCTCATTCCCCAGATACCACACACTCTCAGGAGGGATTTGAGATGATGTAACTCATCCTACGATGGTTATATAGGAGCTACAGAGCGGTCAGAGCTGAGTATAATACTGAGTTTGACGTCTCAATAGAGTATCAAACTGAACAATAAACAGATTTCTGAATTATTGTTATATATGTCGGCTTATTAGATAATCATCACAGTTCTGTAAATACATTAACACTAGTTAGTAAAAAATCTGTGTTTTGAATATCAAACACTTAAAGGCTTGAACTGTTTGAATTAACATTTTCATTAAATGCACAGCTTCAGTTTACCTTTGTCACATAGGCTACTCCATTTGCTAGCAACCGCTAACTTCACTAGCGGCCAAAATAAGTTGTATATTTACTGATATTTATATATATATATAGATATATATAGAAGTAGATTATGCTACAGTCAATAAGGATGTTTTGAAACTCAAAGTACAGCTAACGCCCTCCACAAAGAAACAAGCTAACGTAAATTTTAGGTGAGCATCTTTTTTCAGTATAGAGCTGGTAATTCTTTGATATACTTAAAACATGTTTTTTTTGTGGAGTTTTTCTTAAATATATTAAGTAAAAACTCACATTAACAGAAGAAGCACAAAAGTAGTTCAATAAATGTTCCTGCTCGCTAGCTAGCCGGCTAACAAAGCTAAAACTCGTAATACTTTAAGAAGAACAGACATTTTTAATTGCTTCAATAACTTAAAAATGGAAACACACACTAACAACATTATTATTATATACTGTATTTTAGCATTTTTCTTCTTTTTTGTCTGGTTACATTCAGATTTAGACACTACTGGGAGATAACTTGAAAGCATATAAAAAAAAACAACAACATGCTAATGGAGGATACGTGGATAATTGTTCAACAGTACTCAGTATCAAACATTCAGCCATCTTAAAATGATAACACACTGATAGCAACAGAGTAGACAAACCAGGAAGACGGTTAAAGACACGTTCCCGAGAGCCACCTCTCATCAAACCAAACATTACGGTTTATATGAAGGTGGACAATATGAAAACATCTATGTCAGTGCACGTCTCGTTACTGATTCCTCCCGTGGGAGTGCGTAACTAATCCAGAAGCAACCCTGACCTGGAGAGCTGGTTGGCCTCGGCCGGGTGAGGAAGTGATAACGTTAGTTGTGTTTATTTTACCAGGATTTAAAACAGCCTGAGAAAGGAGGAGAGATTCCTCCAGAGGGCTCGGAGCAAAAAGGCCATCTGTTGAAAGCACATAAGTCATTCATGTGTACTCGCGGACACCAACTACTGAGACCACAATGTGCTACAGCGGTGTGAAAGTAAAAGCAAACACAAATACATCTTTCTATTCACGACAGCAACAAACTGGAAATAGTTTTTGCTGTAAGATTTCTGAGCAACTGCTGTACAAATATAGTCCTATTATTATTTAAATGCAAACTGCAACCATAATGTTAAGAATCTAGACAATTAAAAAAGGACTATTCCACTGATTTTACATATGAAGCTCAGTTTAGATGTCACGAGGAGTACTATACAGATTTATGACGTCCTCTGGGGCTCTAATGAAAGATGTTATCAAGTTACGTAACAGGAATCCAAAGATTTTGACTCATACTAGGGGAAAAAATCCTCAACATCTCAGCCTCTGATGCTTCGTTGTAGTTTTTAAACCGTTTCTTGGAAGCCCCCCAACTTTATGAAAGTGCTGCCTCTTTAACTTTGTTTTGTCAATATCTTGCAGCTGTATGGTGCATAGACAAACAACACTATTGATGCTGCCTAACACTAATGCTCAACTGTGCAAAGACAAACACATACAAGCTGCATTAAATTATATTATAACTCCAGACGTTAACTGCTTTTTTTCTTTGATTTCCAATGCAAATCATTATAGTATAAAGAATTTTCACAATTAAATAGTTTTGGTTGTTTTTTTTTTGTAAATATCTTGCAGCTGTAAAGAGCCTTGACAAACTGCACCATTGATGCTTCAGCTAATAAACGCTGAACTGTGATGTGTGAAGAAAAATACATTTACTGCATTTCTTTCTCAGAAACACAGACGTGTTCATTCAAGGTAGTCTGTGCTTCTGAACCCAGAGTACAACATGTGATGTTGTTCAGTTCATGTTTTTCAATGGCTCCAATTGATAACTGTCTAAAATATATTCGATCTACTCTCATACTCGTGGAGTTGTTCATGTCTTCAACATGAATGCTTGCCTTATTCGACATGTAAAAGATGAACTTTATTTATTTTGGGCTCGGAAAAAAAAAAAAAAACCAACATGGTTTCATATCAGCTGGAGAAAGAAATAAAGAGGTCCGTTCTGTCATTCAAATGAAAGACCACAATGAACAAACACTTTGTCTTGCACGAGATGACACAAAAAGATCAACCTCCATCTGTGACAAACTTGAATCTGTAAAAACCAGACCTTAAAATGCACCAGAGACAACAGTCAGGCCAACAGTCATCAATTCACAATTACTCAGTTTCTCCCTTGTGACACAGTGACTGCAACTACAATAAGACCAGAATAATTCGTCACAAATGCAGATATAGTGACTGGGAAGAGAAACAGGGCAGGCAAGGGCTGCGTTACATGAGGTTAAATCTTCATCCGCATGTTAATCATACAACTGTAATTCTCCTTCAAATCCAAAGCTGAAGTCTGCACGATCAGCCGCATGTTTTATTTCATTTTCTTGAACAGAGGAAGAAATAAACTGATTCATAAGAGAGTCCGCCAAAAAAAAAATGCTGAGTGGTGGATATAGCTTTGTGCTGAGCTCTTTCTTTTCTTTCTTTTTTTTGGATAAACAGACCCAAACTGCATCAGACTGCATCAGAACCAAACTGCTAGAGCTGTGATGTGAGGTCAGCAGTGGGCGTTTGGGAGGACAGATGTGACACTTGATTGCACTAGTTGCATCTTAAGAGCTGCCACCCCCCTATCTCGTCCCTTCGCCAAGCATCTGCTCTGACATCCATCTTCAGGAAACTGCAGTAGATATTAAAAAAAAAGGAAAAAAAAACACCAGGAACAGAACAAAGTGTGAGCTTGTTGAGTACAAAAAAGGTAAATAACAGCACCGGAGAGTTGAGTGTACTGAGAATATCAAGCAAGCTCCCAATGAGCTTTAGCGCTCTTGCAGCACTTTATATGATATTTCTGAGCCGAGTAAGTCGTGAGTGAAAGAGGCTAGAGAATATCCAAGCAAAAGTAGACAGGCTGTCAGCACCTCAACTGGGTTTAAAAAGGGAGTACGGAGGAATGCATGCTGTGCGTACTCACAATAAACTTGTAGCTGGGAGCTGAGGCAAGCGAGATGAAAACCAAATAATCCAGCAAGAAGCAAGAATGTTTGTGATTGATTGCAAATACTCTTTAAGTGAGCAGAGGGTCTGTAAGGGAGTGGCAGTCACAAGAATGGATTTGTTTCTTTGGGAGTTTTTTGAACTAGATGAAATACTTCAATTTCACGTTGTCGCCCATCCAGTCTGGCAAGATAACGGCCAACAAACCGCCAATTCAAGCGGCGCATTGCTTCACTTGGCAGGGCTGCATTGAGATTGTAGGAAAGAAAGAGGATTGAAACTGTTCAGGGATCAGACCCAGAAGCTCGAGCAGAAGTAGGAAACGGACCCCAAATGGGTATTCCTTCTGACTCAGTGACATGACAAAAAAAATGATGTAGACGAAATATCCGAATCCGAAAGTTTCCGCCAGAGAGATGTACGAACATTTGACACTAAAACAACACAATTCAGATGTTTCCACTGAACAGCTGACAAGCACATTTGGGGAAAAGCACTGGGAACAAAAAAAACAACAAAAGCTTTCAGGAATGTTTGGAATGCAACGTGTCATCCGTGTTAAAGCATTCAAGTGTTGTTGAAGAGCCGCGAATGTACCGCAAGGATAAACACGTAGGAACCAAAAAAAAACACGCTGGAAGAGATTGAGTTCTCTATTCTGTAAACCTGACAGCAAACGGGAACATCTCCTCGAGTGAAACCTACAGAGAAGAGTACTGTAAATCCAACAGAAAGTTGTTGTTGTAGAGCTCCCAAGGTGCTTTGCTGCGTGTGATGTATTGACTGCTAATTACTGCAGACTGGACGGGGTGAGATAAGTGAGACAGGACACAGCTGAGAGCTTTGTGGGTTTGTTGTATTGATGTGGCTGACTGACATCCAAGCAGATGATTGGGAATAAAAGGTGGAGCAGATGAATGGGATTACAAGGAAGACACATTTAGGATGTGTTACCCAAGCCGTTTCAGGGTCGTTTAGTTCTTTCTGTCACGGCACGCGGTGATACGTAAAACCCAATAACTGCTCCACCACTTGAGACAGAGTGTAGTAAATATAATGCAATGCCTCATCTAGTTATATTTCAAAGTTTTGAACACTGCCACTGAAAAAAAATCTGTGATTTGATCAGACATGACTAAATTAAAGTTCAAGGCACGAAAAGGGAAATTCTTCTTATTCACATACTCCATTATGACTATCAGTCATGGTCGTGTTTTGACTGGATTTGCTGCTTCTTTTTTGTCATATGTCATAGTAAATTGAATACCACGGGTTTTGGACTGCTGGTCCGGCTAAACAAGGCATTTGAAGAAGTCAACGTGGTCACTTTTTTTGACATTTCATTAGACTAGTGAGACAAGAGGAATGCATCAACAACAACAACATCCCTTGATTGGTGCCACTGGGGCTGCTTGATCCAGATGATCCCTTATATTGTACAGTTCTCCACAGGCACTTTCTTTGTTTACCTTTGGCTGGACTCAAGCAGGTCATTTCTGTTGGATACAAGTTTTTCTGGGAAACTGTAAGAGGTTCATGCTTCTTGCCCCAATTAATGTTGTTCCTCTGAGAGTCCACATTTCCCAGATCTCAACAATGAATGTGGTGAGTCATGGCCAAATAATATAGCCTGACCCGGCAAAGCTGATATTAGATTAACAGATACATCAGCATTGGCATAAATTTACAGGAAACTGCAGTTTAGGCCAAAGAAATGTTTTCAGGAAGTTTAGACAGAGTCTGTCCACCAAGGAGAAGTTTATTATTCAGCGATAATACATCTGTTTATGCCTCTAGTTAATTACACATTGTTTTCCCTCTCAAATACAGTGTGGGTTGAAATGGATCAACATATGAGAGTACCAGCCAGGTTGAAAAATGCCAGAATTTCCCTTTAACGTTCTAAATTAAATTTCTTTCTAGTTAAATTTAGTAGATTAAGTCAAGAAGACACTTGTCCGCTTTTAATATTAATCGTAAAGATGACATTGTGCACATTTCCAGGTCTATACTTTTCTATTCTGGGGATTTACTGGAATATCTTTGCATGATTTACAGTTTAAAATACACTACGGTTATTTACTTCATACTGGCTCGGGAGGCTACGTCAACTTATAAAATACATCCGTACGTGTCTGAGCCTGAATCTGATCCAAAAGTATTCGAGTGTACACCATAAACAATGTTAGCAACGACCTTAGTGAAGACCTTTAGCAACAACCTTAGCTGCAACCTTAGAGAACAACCTTAGAGACGTCACATGGAGGAAGTAGAGGAAGTAACTTTACTAACACGCAATTCAGAGCCAGCTCGGACTGACAGGAAGCATTTTTACACACTTCAAGATTTGGACCTTTGACCGTGTTTATCACAGACACCTGACATTATAAGAAACAAAGTCACAAAAAGCATGATATGTCCCCTTTAGGACAATCATAGAGACCTATGAACTGAACCGAGAGAAAACATCCAAACCTTTAAATACGAATCTGCGAGAGATCAAACCCCAATCTGAGCCACCTGAGGAGACGAGATAGTGAAAGTGACACTGGAACGTGTGAAGAATGAAGAAAGCCTGCACATGAAACATATTCAATCCAAAACTCTCGGCTCTTTAAAACTCAGCAGTACGTTAGGTGAATTTCTAATTTCTGCTCCTCCACCGGGGCAGATGGAGGCTGACTGAAAGGCCATAAGGTCTATCTGACCTTGAAGAACTGCCAAAGCATAATTTAAAATCCCTTCAGTATGTCAGCGAAGAGACACAAAGTGGAAATTTACACGTGGAGGAAACTCATTAACCTTTCCCGAGTGACTTAGTATTTGGTTTGTCTAAGCTGAAAGTCAGTTCTGTACCTGACAAACAAACACAAACATTAATTATTATTATTCCTGAGACGAGCTCTCCGTTTACGGTTTAGAAAGAAACTGTGAGAATAATCCATGAAAAAGGCTTGAAATTAACTGTAAAAGCAAACTATTAAAATCCCAAATGATAATGATGAACAATTTCTGAGGCTCCTACGCTTTAACATATCAGTCTAACAGTCTGGATCAAGCTGAGGGGGCGGCGTGACAGGTGGTCAAAGGGATGAATGGGCCTGGCTGGCTGGTCGGCTGAGAGCCGCCAGGCCTCTCCATGCTGGGAGAAAAACCAGGCCAGTCGGAGAAAGAAGGACAGGAAACGAGGACTCGGAGTAACCCAGAGAGACGGAGCACTGATTTTATTTTTTTATTTATCACCTTCAGGAAAGTCTGTCGCTCTTTCAGGGGGGAAAAAAACTTTCAGAACAGGTAAACCGAGGTCACATGACCAGGAAATAAAGAGGACATTTAATCTACACTCTCTCAGATGGGATGCTATCTATTGCTAATGAAATAACATTTTAGGAGTCTGTTCTAGTCCAAAAAACACAAGTGCTGGCTCAGCAGGCTCAGTCCCGTACCCTGAGCTTAGTTCATCATGGCCTCCTGGTTTGCTGTATAACACCGTACTTCTCTTTCCCTGTTCCTCGTTAGTGCAAGCTGCCAATTAAGCAGAAATGATTGGGTATCATCTGAAAAGAAATGCTGCGGTTACGAGGCTAAGACTGTATTACCAACAGATATTTTATAATGCAAGTATAAATACAGCAGAATCAGAGGTAGGAAGAAGCGATAACACAACAGCATTAATACAGCATTAAGATAACTTTTCACTGTTTGGTATGATTGGGAATTTAATACTTTTGGGTTTTGGACTGTTGGTTAGACAGCATTTGATGGGGATTTTTACATTTTATGGATATAATTTACAAAAAAAAACAGCTATAAGTAATCTGCAAAGAACTGCAACTCCTAATTATCTTCATTATCGACTGAGCTGCAGATTATTAAAGCGATGCATCGTTTTATCTGTGAAATGACAAAAAAAATAAAAAATAAAAATCAAGTGTTTGTATCGTCCAACTAACAGTGAAAAAATCATGAATAAATAATCAAATGAACCATCATGTAGAAACAAAGAAAAGCAGCAAATCATCTCATCTGACAAGCTTTCATTTTCATCATTACAATAACTCATAAAATCTATGAAAAAAAAGACCTGCAGTACATCAGTGTGACCTGCCAGCTCGGCCCACTTACACGTCCTTGTCACAGAGGTTAAACTAAAATAAGTAAAACACATTTTAAGAACCGGGGAGGGTCGTTTATGTAGTTTATATGTAATAAGAAGGAAAACACTAAAGTTCAGGAACATGACAGTAAGTGTGTTAATGTGAGAGGGTGTTTTCTGCCTCTATTATTAAGCCACTTCCTGACACTGAGCTGCATTTCCAGCGAGCCAATCTCAGAGTCAGCAGGGCAACAGGAAACATAACTCTGACCTGTCAATGCGTCATATGTGTTACACTGAAACACACACACACGCACACACACGCGCACGCACAGGATTTAACTAACACACACAGTTTCTCTTGGACAAACAAAAGTCACGATCAAGTTGAGAAAGTGGGACAGTGATCTGTCCTTGGTTTAAACAGAGCTTTTACCATCTGCTCCAGCCTGCTGAGCTGCACTACGGTACACACACACACACACACACGCACTCACACACACACACACACACACACACACACACAGCGTCCATGACAAGAACAGAGAGATGAAGGGGATGGAAATGTGAAGGAGGAGTGCTGAAAAGGACGAGACGACTCAAGCTGAGGCATGTTGTTGTTATGTGTGTGTGTGTGTGTGTGTGTGTGTGACAGTAAGAGCTTATGAAAAGTGCACTGTTAGTCCGACACTCGCTTCACACTGAGCTTGCAACGTGTGCTGAAAAGCTTAAAATCCTCCTTTTTTTTTTCTTTTTTGTCAGCGTTTTAAACGAGGAGCTTTGAGAAAATACGAGAACAGAATCACAAATCAGTGAGACACGTGGTGCAAAACTTTAAAGTTAAAGTTACCAACATGTGCTGCTCATTAATATTAAAAATAAAAACATCCATAACATCCTCTTTTATCACAGCAACCTGAAAACGCAGAGAAGTATTTTTTGTGCGTTTTTTTTTTTGCATGTTTTACGTCTCGTTACTTTTGGACTCACTGGAGATTTTTTAGACGCAAGATGATGACTTGAATCATTTTTAAATTTATAGACACTAAACGTTAATATCAGCACAAAATATCAGCAAATGTAAGTAATGAAACGGTATCGGTATCTGCGAGTTTTCAGTATCGATCGTGATTTCCCAGAAAAACATTGTTTCATTCATCGTTTTTTTTTAACTGATCCATTGATGGAGAAAATAAATCGACAGACTCCTGAGTTTTGATACTAATATCAAAACAATACTTTAACTGATATTTTACCATTTTAACAAAACAAAAAAAAAAAGCTAAATTTTATCTAAACAATCAAACTTATAATAACAATGTAGAAATAAAACGGTAAAACATATTAATTTAAACCAAAAACTGTCTGATTGAAGAATAATTAAAAAGATGCCAACTTATTAATACTCTGTGTAGATTCTGCTGTGGTTATACTTCATTTGTATTTAGGCCTCTTGCATGTGTTCACATTTAAAAACACAAAACAACAATCAGGTGACTAAATAAATACTGAAACAGGTTTTTCCTGCTGTCGACCTTCAGCTGAAGCTAATACGAAGCGTCCAGATGAGTCAGATCTGTCAGCGTTACAGTCCGAGGAAACACAAAGCTACAAACACTGGAAATGTGGCAGATATGAAATGTCATTTTTCCACAAAATGACTGTGTGGAAAAACATTTGAACAGGATTTTTTTTTAGTATGAACAAGAGGAAAAACATCCTCATTCAATTGTGTAGTCAGAGCGATGCCTCACGATGCCGAATCATAGAAGAACAAGAGAAGAAAACTAAATTACAGGGAGTCCCGGGGGTGTACAGCTGGAATGGACACACCCTCGCTGGCTGATATGCTGACAAAAAACCCACCGTCACTACATATATATATATATATATATATATATATATATATGTAACGCTCATGACTCTTTGACAAGTGGTTCACCACACGTGTTACTGTGCCAAATTTAAGAAAGAAAACAACCGTCTGTGGGAAACGTGATAATGATTTCATCATCCTGTGTTTGAGTTTCAAACTCAAAAACCAGGAAGATGTCAACAACATAAAATCAACAGCTGCTTTATATATCAAGACAGATGGATAATTATAATAATCAATACCTCCAATACCTTTTATTGACCAACTAACAAGTGACTTTTACATTCCTCCCACTGTGTCACAAGCCTGTAAAAAACCAACCAAATTAACCAGGATGAGCATCAGAGGCATAATAAACAGCATCCTATGAATATCATAGACTTTAATGTGGCTAATTATAAGTCCATATACATCCACTGTGACATCCCAGTAAGAAATTAAGCTGTTTCTATGGTATTAAATGGTGAGTTATGGTATGTAATGGACTGCTATTATATTCATTAGACTGATACTATGATGTTTATATGAAGCAGTGTCAGCAGAAACTTTATAATTGGGATTAAATCATATATATATATTAAAAACAGTTGAGACACACAGGCCTCCTTATCAGCAGACACAGTATAATAAGAAAAGAGGAGGAAAAAAAAAGAGGAAAAAGTAGACACACCCTCAGTTTAAACGGTATAAATGTGATTCACGGCGGTATGTAAAAGCCTCGTCATCAAACTGTTATTACAGCTTTGGGTGGAGAAGATCATTTCACAACCGGAGTCCAGTTCATCCACATTTCCTGTCCCAACAAAACCATTCAATCCCGAGCTGTTCGCGACAAAAAAGAAAGAAAGAAAGATAACGTGGAGGTTCACTCACTTACCTGGACATAATTGTTCTCGCAGTAATCTGCTACTCTGGTGAGGTTTTGGTAACTCTCTACAAGCGCTCGTTTACCGGCCGGAATCTCTTCCTCTAACAACATTTGTAGCTCTGCCATCTTACATGTCTCCGCAGAGCCTCCCTTCCCTCTGACTTCCCTTTGATTGAAACAGCCAGCAGCCTCAGTTCAGCCTCGAAATAAATTTCAAAAAAAAAAGAAAAAGAAAAAACTCCTTCCCCTGCTATTGTGGGAATCCTGGCCTTAAACCGAAGATCGTCTTCGAAGGAGAAGATGAGTCACTCGGGAGTTTTTTTTTTGTTTTTTTGTTTTTTTAAAGTGTAAGCCAACTATGCCACCTCATTGCAATATATAACATTATATAATCATAATTGTACTGTTTGTATGATTGATATAGTCTAATTTAATTGCATGCTTAACCTTATGTTAATTTGTGTAAATTTTCTGTATCTTGTTTTTATTTAATTTAACTTTTTACTTCTTGTTTTCACTTTAAAACACTTTATTTTGAAAGGTGCTGTATAAATAAAGGTATTATAATTATGATTATTATTATTATTAAATTGTGCTTCCCAGTTGGTTCACAGACAAACTGCAGTATCCTAAGTTTTGTTTTGTCAAGAAAATTAAGTCAATATTAATTATATAACCTAATAGCGCCATCTGCACAGCATATAATATATTTAATAATATATTGTAATGTATTTCTAAATTGATTTGAGGATAGAATAGAATATATTCGCCACAAATATATTTTCTATGCATTAATATTATAGCATTGGGATTATATAGAAATATAGAAAACACTACATTTGAACTTTTGCTTTAACACTTTCTGTTTTTGTGACAATATCCTGAAACCACAACAATGTAATTGTCAGATGAAGAAATAAAAACCCAAAGACAATCAGTACACAAAGAAAAGTTTGGAATTTTAATTATATTGATTATTAAAATAGTTTGTGATTAATTTTCTGCCAGTCCATTGATCGTGTAGAATAGATAGCTCAGGCAGTTGTACTCAAAAATAAAGACAGAGTGACATCTCTTGCTCTTGTCTGTTGACTGCCTATCACCCTCCCAACTGGAGAAAAAAACTGGATCATTGCGGGTGCATGCTGGGATATGTAGTCTCACACTGAAACGTACGTAATGAATCCGTGATAACATGAAAGTATTGTAACATGACATTTTATATTCTTCTCCTTTTAAATATTGTACCGTTTATTCCGTAAACTGTTTTCTTTTCGTCTTAAAATCTGATTTCTGGACTTGAAACTACAATTCCACTAAACCGTTTTAGTGAACACGGAGGATTGTGGAGCTTGTAGGAGTTATCGGTACGGCCGTGTAAAACTACAACTCCCAGAGTCCACCGCTGCTAGGCTTTATTTAGCTGTTCATGGCGTCTGGTCGAGGGGTAGTGACAGGTCGCCTTCTGACGAACAGATAGGCCGGCGGATTTAACGGTAAGTGTCGTTTGTTTTAAGTATTTCCATCGAAAGTTTGGAAGTATATATAGTAAGTAGCGTAAATAACGGACTATTTAAAACTGTGACGTATATAATATGTTGTGTCCTAGATAAACAACCTTCTGCTAACTGCGGTTTACTGGTCATAACAAACTAAGCTAATAAGTTTAGCTCGTCGCCTTGACAGATTTTGTCATCGAGAATAAACAAAAGAAAAGCAGCCATAACGGTCGTAAGTTTCAGGTTATTTTAGTTGGCGTCTCTCATGTTGTAGTTAGCGTGTTTATTCACTGTCTAGCCTCTCTGCAGGTTTTTGTATTGATCGTCTTCAGAGTGACACAATGGAGGTGGAGAGTGTCAGTGTGGACGATGGGAAACGTTTAACTCGGCTGAGGTTTGACGCTGCCGTGAAAGTGATCAAGAGTTTACCCCCGGATGGTGAGCCATTGTTATTTAGACTCAGTCTAACCAGTTCAAACAACTGCTTTAACACGGGTTTAGAGCTCAATGGTGTCAGTGGTGCAGTGCAACAGCTTGGTCTGCGATTTAAAAGGGCTTAATCCACTTTACAAACACACTGCCAACTCAATGATGTATCACAGTCCCTTAAGATGTGTGTGAATATACAAACACTCCACTTTAAATAATAATAATAACACACAAAAAGTTCAAAAATGATCTTGTATATTGGACCATGATTGGAAATTGAATTGAATTTTCAATAAACTCAGAGAAACTGAGCACATGTACATCAATCTGCACATTGAAGCTCAAAACATCCAAATATAAGAACAACAATTTATTTTTTGTCTTAAGCCCTTGATGATGATTTGCAGACGAAAGCAAACAGTAGTGAGTAGTTTAATCAATAATCAATATTTCTTTCTTTCAGGCCCCTTTCAGCCGTCAAATGACATGATGCTCAAGTTCTACAGTTACTATAAACAAGCCACCGTGGGTGCGTGTAATATACCACGACCTGGCTTCTGGGATGCAGTTGGCAAAGCAAAATGGTAAAGATGGAAATAAATATATAGTTTTTTGTTTCTTTTCCAATAGGGACTGCATGTGTATATACAGGGAAAATGTCAATGCACTGTCCTGATATATAATCAGTTTCATTATTCTTATATTTTTCACTTAATATATTCATTTTCCTTTTGAAAGACCATGACTTGCAAAAGATCACACTTGCCGCACTCTTTGAGGCAGCTTGTGACATTATATTCTGGATAAACTATTAAATGTTGAAATGTAGACGCTGTTTGACTTGTGCATATTGCATAACATGTTTGTTTGTCCTCACTGATAGATCACAATTCTCTCTGCTGGATTTTCTTCCCGCTGTTTAGTGTTAAGTTAGATGATCTCTGGACTGCGTGTTGAAATGTGGAATGTGATCTCTAACCCACTAGACTGGACAATGTCTCTCATTGTCTTAATACACTGTGGGGACTTTGCAAGTGCATTGGAAAAATTATAAAAACACTTAGTTTAGTTTAGGAATGGCTAATGTTTAAGTTTCTGTCAGCCTTTGACCTTCCGCTAACAAAGAACACATTGACCTCAAACAAACCTGGCCTTGGCGACAAAGATGAAAAGTGGCACCGAAATGTTCAAAGCCAAATAAAATAAAATAAAATCATATAATAATGCATTTTTGGTAATTTTATTATTCAGGGATGCATGGAATTCTCTTGGAGATATGTCAAAAGAAGCAGCGATGGCCGCCTATGTAGATGAAATGAAACTGGTACGTTTTCTCTATTAAATTTCCTTTTTTTTGTTTATAGAGGTTATGACAGCTTTTACATACAGAATCACTATCTTTGAGTCAAACACTTCTAAAAGTGATTATGGATTTGAGCGACATGTTAACGTGTGCAGATCCTGGAGGGCATGCCCATGACGGACGAGGTGGAGGAGCTACTGCGGGTCCTCGGCCCGTTCTATGAGCTGGTTGAAGAGAAGAAAAAGATCTCTCAGATATCCGACTTGAGCGCAGGTAGGCCTTTACTCAACAGGTGGGACGCTTCCATCTTTCATTTTGTTTGTAATGTCAAATTATAGCATGCGGAGCTTAACCTTTTTTTTTTTTCATAATTTGCCTCTTGTCATGACTCATATGCTCAGCCCGTTTGACAAAGTTTGCTAGGCAACTGGAAGGCAAGTACATCACTGTGAAAATACAGTAGTCTAGTGTTTGTCTGGTGTTGTAGCTGAGGTGCTTTTAGTGCCATGTAGCGATCTTTGCAACGCATGTTGAAGTTGGGATGCAGAATATGTTCCTGAGCGCCTTTCCTGTTGCTATCAGACTTTCATTTACTGCAGATAAATAGAAGCTTTGTGTATGTCAAGTTATTGAACATTTCTACCTTTTATTCACTGAACACTTGTTCAGCTCCAAACAGCCATTCAGTTGGTTAACATTGATTGTGATAAACCTCATCTAAATACAAGTGAAACTTGACGAACCACCACAACCTGCAGAGTGAAGGTCACATGAACGATGGAAATATTTATTTTTTATGTGACACAACTGTCACAAACCGACAGTCGGTATCATCTGTTAGATAACAGCTGGCAGTAAACATGTTAGCATATTGGCTCATCAATGGTCATTATAGTTCAGCTACACAGTCACATGACTCTCACCTTGCAGGTCGTAGCAGTCCGTTGAGTCTCCCATCAAAAAAAAAAAGAATTTGGTTTGTTTTAATTAGATTGAAAAAGTGTTATTTAACTCGCCCATTTTAAAGAAGCTTTTTAATGTAATAAAATCTGTTTTGGTGTTCAGGGTTTGGTACGATGCTGAATTCAATGCCGTCAAAGAGTGTTGCAAAGAGCATCGTCAGGACCATGGAAATGAACGGTACTCTGGAGACTCGGCCTGCCAGTCTCCAGTCAAAGGAGGTGAGGGAAACGTCAGAGGAAGAACCACAAGAGGAAGATGAGGAGGAAGAAGAAGATGAGGAAGAGGAGGAGGAGGAAGAAGAGGAAGTTCCGATAAAGGAAATCAGAAAAGGTAATAAATTATAAAAACTACCTGGGGGGTGATTGTTAAAAAATGTCATCAGAAGAACATATAGATTTTCTTTCTGTTGTCATTTTATTTCAGACAAGAAATCTGCAGCTTCACAGCCAAAGAAGAAGGGTTCAGCCAGGAGAGACAAGGTGCCCTTGTCAAACGGTAAAGTGGCTAACGGGGTCGCCCATTTGATCAACGGGAGTCACTCCAGGGCTGCCCTGAACAGCGACGACTCCCAGGACGGTTCAGCCTGTGAAGCTCTGCTCAATGGTCACCACGCAGGTGAGGAAGACGATACAATCGGCTTCATACCTGAAGCTCTGAACACTAAAGCTTAACACTTCACATATCAACTGCTCCTCATGGCTCTCTAAACTACAGCTGAGCCTTTTTTCTTTGTCCTTTGTACCCTCAGAACCCAGTGTAGAAGTGTCTGGTCTGACTCACCTCGCCAGTGACTCAGACAGTGAAGTCTATTGTGATTCTGTGGACCAGTTTGGCCAGGAGGAGGCAAGTAAAACTACCTTTTTTATATGTTGATTATGTCATATACAGTGTTAATAATAATAATAATAATAATAATAATAATAATAATTTGGATGTAAATCTTCTTCAGAGCTCAGAGCATAACCACACTCGGGATGAGCTGGATGAGGAGGAGACCCATGAGGATGTTGAAGGTCCACCGCAGGTCATCAGGTTCGGAGGAGAAGACGGGGACACTGGTGGAACAATATCCCACAGACAGAAGCTGAACGGGGACATGCCTGACGGCTCGTTGGTCAGACGGGGGAGGGGTAAGGTTGCATTTACTGAAACTTAAAACAACCTCATTTGAATTACTTGAGCGATTTATACACCGTTGAGCCCAATAATGGATGCAACCAGGGCTGAAATTTAGTAACTTCATGATAAGATTAGATGATGTGATGCTTCCAGTATAAATGAGTTATATTAATTTTAATACAGTAGCTCTTTTTTATTTTTTTTTAAATAATTTTGTGACTCTCACATATGTCCTTTTCTGTGTTTTCAGGCTCTCGGTCTCCAGACCACGGCTCTGGAGTTGTGGTGCCCATGCACGGCGGTGGAGACGGGGACGGAGGTCACTGGGGAGGAGCAGTAAAACCCGGAGGGAGCCTGAATGAACAGATAGTTGTGGCGTTGGCCAGACTGCAGGAAGATATGCAGAGTGTTCTGGAGAGGCTGCACACCCTGGAGGCTCTCACTGCAACGCAGGTCAGACTAGTCTGTCCCGTCATTCACAGCCCTCAGAAGAGGGAGTCACATGGTTGTTTAAGTTGTAACTTCAATGAGTAAAAGTAAAGACCAGATAAGCACTTTGTACTTTGACATAGTAAACAACAGTCAAAGGACAGATCATCACTGAGACATTCATATGTTGATGGTGTTTATCTATTTTACAAAACTTTATAGACGCTTTTTTTTTTTTTTCCAGGCAAGATCAGTGGCTCTGTCTCCTACTTATGCAGCAGTGAATAAGAAGAGTCGGGTAAACTGATTAAGACATTTTGTTGTTGGATCTATGATGACTTGTACATCATTTACACAGTTTATTGTGAAATAATATCGACTGTTCTTGTTGTTTTTTATATTCTAGAATCCATCCTGGTGGCCTTTTGATATTTCTCCAACCAGTTTGGCCTTTGCTGTGATCTGGCCATTTGTGGTACAGTGGCTTATCCGCCTATACCTGCAGAGGAGGAGAAGGTACTCCTTTTACCAAAAAAAAAAACAAACTATAACATTAGTAAAGGCAATATTTTCAGCATGCAATGCCAAATTCAAAATGTTTTCTTTTTTTTTTCCCATAGACGAATCAACTGAGACTGCTCACCCAGAACACCCGTGGACATCACGAAGCGTCCTCTAAATGTCTTCGGTTGGGTTGCTAATAGCTGTAACTCCCCCCTGCTTAGACCAACCAGTAATTTTGCTTTTGCACTATGAAGAAGAGTAACGAGCGAGAGGAAGATTGTGTGTTGTACTGTGGAAGTGGAATCACAAGGAAATATGAATGTACGGGCTTAAACAACCTTTTACTGTAACATGACACCATCATACTGGAATCTTGTTTTTTTTCTCTGTAAGAACTGGTTTTGTGTTGAGAGGGAAACGTACCGTTGGTCATATCGTATGTTTATAGACCAACTACAGTCGCTTCTCAATGATTTCTGTAATAATTAAGGCTTTGTTGCACAAAAAAAAAAAAATGGGCCCGATCCTTTTTGTTGTTTTAAGCATAATGCTTGATGTTGATTACACATCGTCACTATCATTAGTTGCCCAGGCAATGCTGCTAAAATAAAAATATTGTAACAATAGTTTAGAAGAGAGGATTGAATGTAATTATTATATTGTCAGATTCTTTTTTTCTTTTCTTTCTGAGAATAAGTTAATATTTATTGCTTTTATCAAGTTATAGTGAAGGCATTGCTGGCCAGATTTCAGCTATGTAAGCGAGGTTTGTGATGAAATTGACTGCTTGATGTTGTGTGTAGGTTTCAGTGTTCACAGCCCGTCTCACTGCATATCAGTTTGTGCTTTTTATTATTTTATTTGTTTGATTCAGTTTCTAAAATAGAAAAAGTGCCTCAACATCATAAGGTACATTTTATAAGTGGCATTATTGTTTCTTACATTCACACATTGTAGCTATGTACTATTGTACCTATTCCAGCATTAGACCAAATTACCATAAAATCCCTCAAACTAGCAAACTATGAGGAGGGGGACTAAATGCCCTCGCTGGGCATGCATACCCAGGTCCAACAGAGATACCTGAGGGGGCTGATTGTTGAGGATTAGGCAGGGGGAGGGTAAACATATCAGAGGCATGCTGGGCATTTAGTCTCCTCATACAACAGTCACAACCTCAGTTTCTGCTCTGCTGTCTGATTTAATTATTAATGCATAATACTTGTCTCTGTAGTTTACGCTGCCACGTTTATTTTCTGTGTTGTATAAGATGTAGTAACATGATTGTTGAGAGATTTGTGTCTTGAGTGATGGCGATCATGAATTGTTTGTGAAAGCAATGAGATCAACATAAATTGTATAGCTGTACAGTTCAGATGATTAAAATGCAATATTTTAATTGCATTTTCCATGTGTTAATATAGAATATTATCATATTTACAAAGGCTTCTGCAATAGCACTAATCTTTCCAGAGCCATTATGTTTTAATAAAAGAGTAAGTTTACCTTTCTACTGAAATCTGTACGTCTTTCTCACCCTGTCTGCCTGTGGATAGAAAGGTGTTTGCATGTGATAATCGAAGCCTCAAATAAAACTTTCATAAAACATACATGTCCAGATCTAATTCCTTGTTAATGTGATATTTGGTTGTATATTAAATACAGAAAAAGAGATGCAAGTACGTCACATTACAAACATTTTATTTGTATTTTTTTGAAGCAGATAAAATTTCACAAGACGTGAGAAGCCCTAGTAAACTTTATCTAAAAAACGAGTAGTGTAGAAAACAACGATATAACCAGAAAACTACAAACAGAACATGACATAAAAGCAGCAAGGCGCCGACTCCTGTCTTAAAACAACACATCTAAACGTTATTAACAAGATTTACATATAAAATACATTATTTGTGAATATATTAAGATGTTTTCTTTAGCAGTATCGCCCCCGTCGGAGGGAAATTCAGGAACACTACAATGAAGCAAACGTATTGGGCAGGAAGCGCCACATTTAAATGAACTTTCAGACATAATAATTAATGTGTTTAATCATCTCAAAGCCTATTTTAAAGAAATAAGTAGCAAATGAAGTATTTTGCTAGTAAAATAACCACATGTAAGCTTTAACTACTGCGTATAATGTGTCAATACTTACATAAAATATTTGAGATACTTTACTTCTGGCTCTAATGACCGGTGATTGCACATATGTAAAACACGACCCTAAATGAATCCTAAAAAACTAAACAGCAGTGTGGAAACCGTTTCTGATTTCTTTTTAACAGTTATTCACAACGAAAGCAGGTGATTCATGAACAACTTTAAGGGTTTAAGTAAAGTAAAGTGTTGCTTTAATAAAGTTCTTTAAAAGTTAGATATATATATCATATCATATTATATATCATAGCACTAAAGCTCTACAGACTGAAGCCAGACACGGCGATGTGCTGAGCGCTGTTTCTGGCCTCAAAGTACGAGGTGTCGGTTTCATCCTCTGGCTGAGGTATGAAAGGCATCGGCTGGTTCTGCAGGTTGTCCCAGTCCAACCCGGCAAACAGGGGGTGGCACTTCAGTGCTGGTGGATGTTCAAACAAAATTAGTCGAATGCTCCTTTAATTTAGACAAGTCTAACAGTTAAGTTTACTCACAATGGCTGAATATAAGGGACAGTATTACATCTATCACAAATCAACATTGTTCAGTGCTGCAGTGGATATATCACAGCTTTTATTGACCATATAAAAGGTTTTTAAGCTGATAATAATTCTGATATAGATGCACAGTATTGACCCGTCACGATAACTACTTTTGTTTGGATTATATATCGTCCCAGAAATAATAAATGCGATAAACTATATTATTTCAAGACCATTTTATGCCACTGATATAATAATAATAATGTAACTGCATAATAATTTTAAAGACCAATGAAGGTTTAACACTTAATATTCAGACAAAATTATTCCTCCCCCGAGCCGCGAGGTCAGTCGGGATTTCCTGCATGCGGCTCCAACACCATAACACGCATGAAGTGGCAGGACAGCAATGGCAATAAGTCGATATATAGACGTGATAATGTTGATGATTAATTATGTTATCGTACAATAAATCCAATAAGCCTACTGCAGCACTGATAAAGATTACTGCTGTAAAAATCTGCTATGATTAAGTTATCACCACATGAATGTGACTTTTATTAACAAGTGTGAATGATGTCATCAGGTAAAATGGTCCTCACCCTTGAGACCAGCCCGTTTTGTCATGTCCATCGTCAGCAGGATTTCAATGGCGTTCCTCGAATTATCAGACAGTTCCTCGTCTCCCTCGGGCCAAGGGATATCTAAAATATGCAACGGTGAACATTATTAATGGATTTCTCCCAACCAGTAACATGACGCTGTCCAATAAAAACCAAACCCACCTCTGTTGAGAATATTCTGGAAGACCAGATGAGGCGTCTCGTCATTGAAAGGCGGCACACCTGTGAGGAACTCGAAAAGACACACGCCTAGCGCCCACCAGTCCACCATGCAGTCTGGATGGGGGCAAAGAAACATTTCAACATCTCAAACACTGATCCCCGTTAGAGCGTGCACTAACTGTGCTGCGGTGACTAAGCAAGAAGCGGCTGGATTAAAACACAGGATTAAAAGGGTTTCACATTCCTCACATTTCATTCACAACAGCTAAAGAGAATGATTAGGAATGTACTTCACTGCACTTTCACGGGATATTAATAATAACATGTTTTCAACCCCTACATTAGGCTCATAAACTGTTAACCACTGTGGCCATTTTCATTAATAATCACTCTATTTTCTTGCAAATCCAATTACAATCTTACATTATGTACACGTGAACCTTGATATTTGAGTCAAGCATTGTATAAAAATTCAAATAGCAGCAGTTAAGTTACAATAATGGCGGTAAGTACTGCCCTCAGACGTTAACATTTGAATGAGTAACAGCGTGTTAAATCAACAGGTTGTTATTGTTAGTTGACATTTTGCTAAATGTCAAAAATAACATCAGTGTTACAACTTGTTGGCTTTGTGCCCCGAACCTGCAGAGTTTAAGAGCAGAAAAATAATCCCAGTTTTTCCAGTTAAAAGCATTTCAGCCTCAACAACTCTGATCCCCAAACAGCGATAGAAGAGCTCAATGACCTCTCCCTCTTTTGTTTTTAACTTTTGTAAAAGTCACACCACTTAAAGCATCATCCCGTCAACTCTGATCAGGCCCACAGTTTGTTCACCAATTCAAAGGGGTAGAAACAGAAACAGTGGGGATGAAGAAATGGAGGGAAAAATCATCTCCTCTAGCGTATTAGCAGGCTGGGTGAACATGCATGCTCGCTTGCAAAATCAGCGATATATATATCGTTAGAAACTTACCACAATGACCACTTCCTGAAACTAAAAGGGAAAGTCTGTCACAAGAGCTACAATATCAAATATCTCACTTTAATACCAACAAAAAAAAGAAAAACTATCTTTCTTCAATGTTCCTCTCTTACCATGAGGTTTTCCCAGAAGAAGCTCTGGAGCCAAATAGTCGGGGGTTCCTAAAATGGGTGCACCCTCAACAGGCAACGCACCCCTTCGGACGCTCTTTGGAGTCCTGAAAGGAGTATGAGAGGTCGACATGGCCTGAGGAGTCTGATGGAGGAGGAAACAAAGGACACGAGAGAGGAAAAAAAGGTTAAATGATGATGATGATGATGGGCGGTCGACACTTTGCCAAACAGAAACGTCAAGGTTCTGCATTTTGGTGCCATTTTCATTATTGAGTTTAGTCTGTAGATGAGAAATACAATTCAAACTGTAACTTTGTACCTGATAGAGAGAGCTGTGGGAGCTGGTTCTTTTCTGCACTGGTGTTGCAACACCAGACGCAGAGTGATACGAGGCTGTTGTGGACACATCCATAGCCTCCATTGACCCGATGCTAAACCGCGATGCCCCCGACATGTTGGAACGGTTGATGGAGCTACAGTAGCTGCGGAAAGCAACGTTTCTCGGCTTGAGGAAGAAGGGGGATTGCGCCACACCGCAGGCCAGGTCAGAGAGCCGGTTGCGGAAGGGAGACCTAGATTCCCCTCTCAGGCCAAGTTTGGATGTTTCAGCAGTAACAGCAGAGGGAGTTTGTAGTAGTGACTCAGTCATGGACGAGTCTTTGTTCTCCTCATATGATGGTGAACGGCGGTTTCTGAAACACTTGCGCGGCTTGAGAGACGCGTGGCTGTCGATAGTGAGAGACGTTTCATGCACAGACTCGTCAGAGTCGAGGCTCAAGCTCCTGCAAACGTCACTGTTCCCAGCGAGCGGCGACGTGAAGCTCGAATGTGACAAGTCTTTGGCTCCGTCTTCAAACACGTCCTCTGTCGGCTCTTCCAGCTCACAAAAGAGACTCTTGGCCACAGTGATGGGACTGGAGCGCTTTGGGCCCTGGTCTAAGCAGATCCGCTCAGAGTCCATGACGTCACCCATTTGGATGGTGGCAAATATTCCAGTCAGGCCTGTGTGAAACCTTGCAGTCTCCTCTGGAATCTCATAGCATCTTTTATAGTCTGCAGTGCTCTTCTTGGCTTGGCAGTTCAATGGCTCTGGACTTATTTCTACATCTGAAAATGTTCTTTTCACAGATGAGGGAACACCAGTTCGATTGTCATTTCTCACTGACAGACAAAAATCATCTGGAGGTGTGGAATCAGTCTCCAGTTTGCTGGTTTGAGGCGTCTTCTCTGCAAGATAGTCTGGATTTGACTTTTCTGACACGCTGCTGCTGGACTTAGACAACGCAAAAGTTCCCGGTTTTGTTGGCACGCGGTCCTGTTCAGGCACTTTCCCCTTCTGTTCGTTAGTATGTTCATTTTCTTTCTGAAGAAGAAAGAAAATAGGAAAACTGTCACCACTAATGTTTCACAAAGCGGTTGCAGCAACTAGAAAAAGACTGAAGGAAAACTGTGTTGCAGGTTTTACAAGTACATTATTTAAATGCAAAGCATATCTTTAGCTACACGTTTTCACCAACATTACAAAGCTGTGACGCTGTATTGTGCATTACAACAGACATACTTGATCAGGACTTTGTATTAAATTACTTAAATCAAGATTCGGGGTAAACAGTTTATCCAGTTATAGCTTTACGATGACTGACCTCCTCACACTCCCACAGTGGACTGACGCCACCCTCAGTGTCGGTGGTGCTGCCTGCACTCATCGTCTCGAACCTCTTTCTGGTCTTCAGCAGCGTGGGAGTCAGATTTTTAGCCAAGTTATGCGGACTAAACACACTGTTGTTTGGTCCTATGGAGACAATGCAGATAAACCAAAACATTGAATATATCTGACACATATGTTAAATGTAAAAATACAAAAAAGCCAAGAGGACAGCTCTGGGATATCTACTATGTCGTACCCATTTTCCAAGGGTAGCGAGCTGGAGAGTCCAGATGATCTTTTTTTGTCATCAATGGAGAACCAAGAGAGCTATTCTTCTGTTTAAGTTTGCCACAGGACATGGGACTGGACATCACACATGCGCTGCTGTGACGTTTGCCTTCTCCTGCAGGTGTATTCTATGTTTGATACAATAAAGGAAAATTAATTACTTTAAGCAAACAAATTGAACATTTCTTCATGATAAACGAGACACATTGACTCACAAATCCAAGGGAGCTGATTAAGGAGAGGACTTGACCCGGCGTGCGGAAGTAATCTTTTTTAGGTTTTGCCAAAGATGGTGTAGTAAGGATATCCATAAGACTCAGTTCTGATAGAGATAAAATAAGGATGTTAATGATAATATTGGTGGTTATGATCGCATGTTGTTGATGTGTTAAGATGATGGGACTTACCTCTATCAAGTTTGACTTTGGAAAGACCAAAGTCTGTTAATTTAATGTGACCTTTATTGGATATCAGCATGTTGTCAGGTTTCAAGTCCCTAAAAAAAAAAGGTCAAAGTCAGATAAACTGTACAGGTTCTCTTTATGGGAGTTGTTGATTATACGCGTTACCTCTGATGAAGTCACAGTGGAAAAACTGGTTTTAATCACTTTAATCCTTTCAAATGTCAAACTCACAGAGACACAATGCTGAGATTTCATCTCATTGTTTTTTTAACTAAAAAGCGTACTCAGAAATCCTTTAATATATAAACATATATTATGTTTGAATTTTTGCTTGCTTGTTTATACTTTTACACTGCATGTTTTTTTTGTTCTTGCACAGGTGAAATTCTGATATCAACTGGACTACCTGATTAAATATATATATATTCATATCACCCAAATATTAATCACATTTAACACCACCTCAAATGAATATGAAAGTACCTGTGGATTATACCATGGCGGTGTAGGTAGTCTAAAGCCAGTGCAACCTCTGAAATAAACTTCACAGCCATATCCTGGTCAAAATATCCATAAATGTGAAGAAGAGATTTCACATCTCCGCCGATGAGGTATTCCATCACCTGTCAGAAACACAGAAATGGAGATTCAGCCACAACTGTACAAATAATAATAATATCAGAAAGTGGCTTTTGCAAATGTGATTTATTTCTTTTGCTGTTTGTGTTACCAGATAGATCTTAGTGGTTGTCTGAAGGGAGTAAAACAGGTGAACCACGAAGGGGCTTTTGCTCAGAGCCAGTGCATCTCTCTCTGCCTTCATTTGTCCCGTCATGTTTTTATCAACCATTTCCGCTTTCTTCATTACCTGGAGATAAAGAAAAACAGTGTTTTAAACTAAGCTACAGTCTCAGTCGACGTGGGAGACTAAGCTGACTCACCTTGATGGCATATAACCGGGCATTGCACCTTTTCCGTGCAAGGTAGACCTTGCCAAAAGCTCCGCGGCTGATGGGCTTCAAAATGATGAAATCCTCGATTGAAGGCGCTTTAGGAGTTTCCACAGATTTATCATTTGAACTGGATTCGTGTTTTTCTTCTGCGTCCATACTGTCACTGTTTTCAAACTATTAATTACGCTGTGTCAGGTCAGTAACAGCCAGCTAGCTCAAAGTAAACTCCTGCATAGCAAAACAACAACCCGCAGTTTGTTTTGAAATTTTGAATCCGCTACTCTTTCGCGGGGTCCTCTGGCCACCGTTTAGTTGTCTACACAACTGCCTGTACGGAAAGCGCTCTTGATATGTGCTCCAAAGAAAGGGTAGGTTATTGATTTATGATGTAAAATTGTCAAATATATTACTAATTCCAGAAGTTATGTAGCTATTAGAGCGATCTTAAATATGTATATCGGTCTTAAATATTTATTTTTAATCCGGCAGTAAGGAGCAGGCATGTAGACAAGTATTTAAACTGTGTAATAACAGTCAAATATATTCCCTCTTAAAGCGCATCATAATAAAATATTTTTAAAAAATTATTTTCTTTACACACTTAAAGCTTTTTAAATCTAATTAAATTTCAATAAACGTCGGGCGTTGAGTTCCACGAATGATGTAACGATGCCAACGGTACCGGCAGCGTGACGTCAATTTGTAGTCCATTTGACCTCGGATGTCGGAGAAACCATTTGGTGTTGTTAGCTAAGCTGCTGAAAGTTGTGTAACACGGGAAAACAAAAGGACACAGGTTAATTCGCGACATATAGAGGGTCCGTCCTCACACATTCTCCCTCCAAATCTTTTTAATTTTTAATATTCATTTGGCAAACATGTTTTCACTGTCGACATCGTTTCAGCCACAACAGGTAAGCCGTCTGAGTAGTATCTTTTTTTTTTTTTAATCAAGCTAGCTAATCCGTCTTTTAAACGCAGTGGAACTGACAGCGTCGCCTAGGAACGACAGTTAATGGCAGTTATAACAATAAGATGCGCTGACTGTCGGTGCGTTTGTTATGTATTTGTCCGCCGTCAATGACAAACACTGCTCGGCTAATGTTAGCATTAACAAGCCAACGCTGGGCTTCTTCATAATCAGCCCATGCCTACGTCACATTGTCGTGCTAACCGATTTTAATGCACGTTTGGTACGTGCGGTTTTGTGACTTCATTATTATACATTATATTATTATACTGTACAAGAAGACCACTAATCTCTGGTTAATGTGAGAATTGAGGTTACACAACTTAAACTCATCTGACGTATGTGGGCCATACTGCTCTGTTTGCCGGTCATAATGATAACAGTGTTGCTCTATTAAAAAAAACCCAGATCTATAGGTGTTGTGATCATGTAACAATAACAACACGATTATACATCTCACTACATATTAAAAGGCTGTTTTCACCCTCTGTCTCCTGTCCTCTCAGATGATATTGCCCCTCAGCCAGCTCATCAATGGCCTCCACTCTCTGAAGAACACAGCCACAGCTTCAGTCCAGACTCTGCACAAAGACTTCACCCCAGAGCACAATTCATTTCTCAAAGAGGTGAGACTGACTGTATGAACATATGATAGACTTAGATGCTTAACTGATGAGACAGCAAAGTGATCCTCATCCACATCCTTGAATGTCTTTAGATACCCATAATTAGAGCAGCAAAGATTAATCGATTAGTTTTGTATATATATTGTCTCTCTTTGTTTTCCAAGTATGACTAAACTCTTCAAACATCAAGCTAAACAAATGTAAAGGACGCCACTTGTAGGTTATTATTTCCATACAATTAATTCTTCAAGAGATAGATATAAATATATATATCTGCTGGTGCCGTCCTTTCTCAACAGACCAGTGTGAGCCTGCGGGACCTCGGCCTGTCTGAGATCAGGGCGAGTCAGCTGGATGAGCTGGTCAGCAGGTTGCTGCCTACACTTGGACCAGAAGAACCTCCTGCTGGTCCTTCGATATGGAGGACAAGTCACCTTTCAGCAGACAGCTTCTTTTACAACAAGCATGGTGAGCAGCTCAGGCAAAAGAGATGGAGGAAAACAGTTCGCTGTTGAGATAAAACACACATTATTGTTATCTCAAACAATGTTGGTATGAAGAAAAGTTAATTTACACATTTGTCCATGTTTGTTCGTGTGTATATATACAAAGCTAAACAGACTGAGTATTTTCATCTGTACAATTTGTCTCACAGGGTTTTCACAGAGACGGTTGGGAGTTTTCGGCTCACCTATATTCCATAGACAACACCACAGTCCTCTAAAAGAAGTTTGCTCAGAGCTTCATTTCTTGCCTGGTAAGAAACTGACTTTCTATGTGTGCAAAGGGCTTGAAAGTGAGGGTCATGTTTAATATATATATATATATATTTGTTTTTCATGTGTTTGCTCTTTTCAGTATGGGTTCAAAGTCGTGGTTTCAAGACACTTAGATCAAAGACCAGGCGAACGGCAGCCAGTTATGATGGTGCGGTGGAGTCTGAGGCTTACACACCAGCCTTCATGAAGGTCAGCATTTTACTGCTCAGTTTTTAAATATTTCCTCTAATGGAAACGATGCTTGTAAATAGAGAGGCCGGGTTTTTATCTGGCAATTTCTATATTAGTTTGTTTGATTTGATCCTTACTTCACTATAGCACCTGGCTTACTTTTAGTGACACTGTGCAAATAAGTAACAGGTAGACATTTTCCCAGTCATGAGTAGTGGAATAGTTTCATTTTCTCTGACGGTCAGTGTGCAATTTGACTGTTTGTATTTTGAGCCATTATTCGGAGAACATGTTGGATGGAAAAAGTAGGAGGATTACGAATTTTATTAACCAACTTTCTGTTTCCTTCACAGGGATTTCTCCTGAGGGAAAAGGGACCAGAGGCGCAGTCGCTGGACGAACTGACGAAAAAAAGAAACCTTCCAGAAAACCAGCAGGACGCTTTCAAGACGGGTTTCACTGAGGGGTTCATGAGATCCCAGGCCTTTACTCAGAGAACACAAGGCATGTGGCTCACTTACTATCATCAAGAAACTTGTCAGTTGTCCAAGGAGTCCCTGGTATTCAGTGTAACACTTGCAGCATGTTTTCTCTGGGTGGCAGCGTTGAGTTGAACAGGAATGACGAACCTCTGTCTCTGCTCTGTTTTGACAGACTCATTGAGGAGAACCAGGTTGATCCTGTTGGTCCTTTTCCTCGTCGGTCTGTATGGTCTGTCAAGAACCCCGTTTCTCTCGGGTAAAGGCTCCTTTTCTGATGCTGGTTTGTTTCAGATTTCATTCTTCTCTACACTTGCAAATCAATTCTGACCCTACATGCACAACGCAGATAGAGCAACGCTTGTTGGTGTCTCCCGTGTGCATGTAGAGTTTGACTGATTGTTCTGCTGCTTAATACTGCTGAGGACTAATACTTAAATATCTCAGCTGTTTGTTTTCATGCCCGTAGGCATGTACAGTAGTAATCAACAGCTGTATTCTGTGTAATCATGATACTACAGTTTGTTTGTTTGTTTTGGGGTTTTTTCTGTGCTGAACTGGTTGTTTTGGGATTTCACAGTGAGGTTTCGCACCACATCTGGTCTTGACTCAGCAGTCGACCCCGTCCAGATGAAGAATGTGACATTTGAACACGTCAAAGGAGTGGAGGAGGCAAAAAATGAATTACAAGAGGTTGTCGAGTTTCTCAAGAACCCCCAGAAGTTCACCGTTCTGGGTGGGAAGCTTCCTAAAGGTACTATAATTTTATTTCTCAAATTGTTCATTTTTCTCTGTTTTAATGAAAATAAGACAAACGGTCTTAAGCTAGATTTTTAGTGTGCTGTTAATTTAACTTTGTTTGTTTTACCTGTTATCCTCTCAGGGATCCTCCTTGTTGGCCCGCCAGGCACAGGAAAGACTCTGTTAGCACGAGCCGTGGCCGGAGAGGCAGATGTGCCTTTCTACTACGCCTCTGGTTCAGAGTTTGACGAGATGTTTGTGGGCGTTGGTGCGAGTCGCATCAGGAACCTTTTCAGTAAGTTTGTTAGATGTGTGAAAATGAGAACTGTACTATAACTTTGCTCACTGTTTTTTATGCGATGGAGAGTAAACGGCTCAGGATGCAGCAACAAAACAGCAATCTTTCTCTTTTCTCTGCTTTGTAGAAGAAGCAAAAGCTAACGCCCCCTGTGTGATCTTCATTGATGAGCTGGACAGTGTTGGCGGAAAGAGAATTGAGTCTCCTATGCATCCGTACTCCAGGCAAACCATCAACCAGCTGCTGGCTGAAATGGATGGGTCAGTTTTCTGGAAATAATATTAGACTTGCAAAACTAAAACTGCAATGTATGTTTAAAAAATCTTGTAATCCACCACCTTAATTTCATATTCTTTTGGTTTTTCACAGGTTTAAACCAAATGAGGGTGTCATCGTTATTGGTGCTACAAACTTTGCTGAGGCTTTGGATAAGTATGTTTAGATTTCAGATAATTCTTTTTTTACACATAGGATTTAATTAGAAAACAAATGTGATGTGCTGAAGGGTATCAGCAAGTGAAACTGAAATAAGGTTAATCCATACACTATCACACAGTACGTACCTATAGTTTATCATATCCTCTTTGAAACTCTTTTCTATTGGATGAAAATTGTGTCACATTTTCTCAGCTCCTTCATTTTTTATTTGGGTTTTTGGAGTAGTGTAGTTTGTTTTCAATATAATATAATATATTAATTACTACTTTGCTACTACTTTTCAGTGCTCTGGTTAGGCCGGGCAGGTTCGACATGCAGGTGACGGTCCCTCGCCCAGATGTGAAAGGACGCACTGAAATTCTCAACTGGTACCTCTCTAAAATCAAAGTGGACACTGGTGAGTGCTCAGAAGTTTAAGTAAAATTGCATTATACACACTAAAGATAATATCTTGACTTTGTGTAAGAAAACAAATAAGCATTTTTTCCCAAAAAATGTTGAACGTTTCCTTGAATTTTGAACGCTACAGTAATTATTAATCAAATTACAAAGCAGATCTTTCCAATTAATTGTGTTAGTGCATTCTTTCATTAGCTCTTTTTATTGGCTTTTCATACTTGATTTGAAATCCTGCACATCTTCCAGAAACGGCAGCTGTTTTATCAATTGAAACCTTAGACAAAGGAAGCCTGGGAGAATACCTTTTTGTTTCCCTGTTGTCTAAAGGACCCTATTGTCTCTTGAACACTGATCACCTTTGTAAATCTGGTTCATTTTCTCTTGTGTCTGCTCTTCTACAGCTGTAGATGCTGAGATTATTGCCCGAGGCACAGTCGGCTTCTCTGGAGCTGAGCTCGAGAACCTGGTCAACCAAGCAGCCTTGAAGGCGGCCGTGGATGAGAAAGAGATGGTCACAATGAAGGACCTGGAGTTTGCTAAGGACAAGATTCTCATGGGTGAATACACACAGTGATCAGATCGGCTCTGCAGACCTAGACTCAGTTAATAAACAAAACGAATGATAACATGAATGAATCACAATCTTTCATCAACCTTTTTATTTTGTCCTTTTCATTTCAGGCCCTGAGAGGAGGAGTGTTGAAATCGATCAGAAGAATAAGACCATCACAGCCTACCACGAGTCCGGCCACGCTATCGTTGCTTTTTACACCAAAGATGCAATGCCCATCAATAAGGCCACTATCATGCCTAGAGGCCCAACTCTCGGCCATGTGAGTATTTAGTTGTGGCTTCTCACAGTCAGAGCAGACACTGTATCTGTCTCTGTTTGTAACGAGGTCCTTAAACTCAGTATTCTCCTTGCCTCCTTCCTGCAGGTGTCCATGCTACCTGAGAATGACCGCTGGAGTGAGACCAGAGCCCAGCTGCTGGCTCAGATGGATGTCAGTATGGGCGGTCGAGTAGCAGAAGAGCTCATCTTTGGAGATGACTACATCACCACAGGTGACGTTAAGAGAACGAATAAAATATTAGTTTTTTTTAAAGACTTTTTATCAGCAGTAAAACATTGTCATATACTGAATGTGTGATCATTTCACCAGTTTAAATCTTCTCCTTGTGTTTGTGCATTTTAGGAGCATCCAGTGACTTTGATGGAGCAACCAAAATAGCAAAAATGATGGTGACCAGATTCGGCATGAGTGATAAGGTAAAGGTTCAGTTCGTGTGGCTGAAAACGGAGCACCACACATGACTTGTTCTTGATACTTTGCTGTAGGGCTCTTTCTTATACTTGTTTATGAAGACTTTCAGACTCAACCCGCTACACCTTCTGTTTACAGTACATAAAGCAAAATGTTTGCACAAAACCAAGTGTAAATATACATTTAAATGTTAGTTCTGAATACAGACATTTCTTATTCTGAGCAAATGAAGACATTCTTATAATGTACAGTCATTTTCTTAACTAGTTTTTAACTATGAGCCATGTGAGTCTAAGATCTTGTAGGTTTTTATTGTAAACACTACAGTAGCTGATCTGAAGGTTCAGGATTTCTTTGTTGTTCTCAGATCTCTCATACATTGAAATTAAATTCAATTTCTCCCAGTGTACGTGCAGAATAAATTATTTAAACAAACACAACACACAACTACTAAAAATATACATAGCAAGTGTTAAAAACATAGTAAAGTACACAAAAGTATCAAGGCCTTAAAATAGAAGAAACAAGCTTAACGGAAATATTGCGTTTAAAGATCAGTAAGTGATTTTATTGTTTATCTTCTACCATTAATAAGACACACAGTAATTCTCCCCAAGACAATGACAAGCTCTGTCCTCAGTGGCCTCCAAAATAAACTCTGTAATTACAAGCAGCCGATGCATGAAAAGGTCTATTGTTAATTTAACCTGTGGGTGTAACACTGTTTGTCCTGCAGCTCGGGGTCATGACCTACGGAGACGTAACCAAGCAGAGCCCCGAGACACAAGCCGCCATCGAACAAGAAGTCAGGGTTTTACTGAAGGTGAGCTTTTACATTTTACAGATCACATTTATACAGGCTTAAAACATCTCCTGCTCGTCTTCACCTTTTTGAGTCACTAATGTTTCTCTTCCTTCCAGGACTCATATGAGCGTGCTAAAAGTCTCCTGAAGACTTACAGTAAAGAGCACAAGAATCTCGCTAATGCCCTGCTAACATATGAAACTCTGGATGCCAAAGAGATCCAGCTGGTGCTGGAGGGAAAACCATTGGACCACTAGATACCTCAGGAGACATTTTAGACTCTTGTATCATGTGTATATATATATATAAAGCTGTGCAATCAAGCACAGGCCTTTTGAAGGCCTTGTATTTCATTTGTTTGTATCCCTCCTTATTTTCAATGTGAAGATGACACTGAAATTGTGTTTCACCTCTTTATATACTTTTTCTTTTTTAATTTTCACTTGTCTTTACATTTAATGTGAAAGACTTTCGGGTTTCACAGTAATTTTTAAAGTATTTCAAAGTATCAATTGGATAGAAATAAATATTTGTTCTCCTCAAATTTGTGTATTGCAGTTCACAAAGATGTTTGAGGTTTCATTAACTTGTCCTCTAATGTCAAGACTAATGACTTCTGTAGTAGTTTTATACATCAGAGTCATATTGGGTTTCTTAGCAAGATTAATTAATGAACTGAACAGAGATCATCGTTAATCAAGATGACCGAGTTCTTTTATTTGTCTTTTTCATTGTCGACGTCTTTCACTCAAAATTTCTACACCATAGAACCTTAAAGTACCTCAAACTAGAACGTACCATTTGGCTGTAGCAAGGTACAGGTGATAACGCTTTTCATTGTTGGAAACATCATGTTAGAAAAGTTTTCTACTTGGATGTATTTCAGTTACAGTTACCATATACTATCTGTTTAGTTTTGTTCTTATTTATTTAAGTGCCCAAAGGTGTGTCCTTTTTTTCTTGAATTAGCGATTAGGCCCTAATGTCTTATTCTAAGATCACCTATAACAGACAAATAAATGAGGGGAAATGTGTGTGTATATAAGGTAAGCATGTTGAAGGATTTGGCTTCTGTTTGTTCCTTTGTACAAAGGCTTCTTGGAGCTCAAATAAAGGTTACTCTTACCCATTCATGTGTTGAATATCATTTAGATGAACATTAAACCTTTTTTTTTTGTTGTTAAAAGAGTGTCTGCTGATAAATCACAACAGCAAAACTGTGGCAGTAAAATAAAAAACAGTTGCAGAGGACTTTGAAATCTGCCAGTTAGGATACAACTGTCCTTTTGTCAGTCTCTGAACAAGAACAAAGGTTTATTTACTGTTTCCCCTTAATTATTTTAACCCACAATTAGTGCATTTAGTTCCAGATGAAGCCAACTAAAACGCAACAAGCCAGGACATTGTTGTGTCCTCGTGTCCCTTTACAATGACACCTCAGCCACTGTTTATAAAGGGTTGTGTGGGTCCTGCAGCACCACTTACAACTAAAGAGAGCATCCAGGACTCAGCATTAAGCTTCACTATGGAGAAGCTTGCAGTTTTACTTTGGCTTTTGGAATAAAGCAATCAAATCCCCAGAGCAACATCGCTGCCATTTCAAAGGAACAATGGAGGATGAAGAGGATGACATAGCTGTAATTGGGATCGGATGCAATTTCCCCGGAGGTAAGACTTAATTTAGAGATTATCTGTGTTAATGTTTTGTCCAGTTGTCTTAATTTCAGGATGTGATTGTAAATTTGGTCCATTTTCTTTTAGATGAGGGTTTGGACAATTTCTGGAAAGTTCTGATGGAGGGAAAAAACTGTGTTGTAGATATTCCAGCAGAAAGGTTTGACACAACGTCCTGGTACGACCCTGATGATAGCAAACCTGGAAAGATACAGACAACCAAGGCTGCTCTTATAGACGGGTAAGCATTATATCTGTTAAAACACATTCATTATTAACTCCTCTCTTGAGAGATGTTTGCACTATGATTGATCTTCTGTTTCTATATTCTAGGTTCAATGAGTTTGATCACAAGTTTTTTGGCATTACTGAAGCAGAGGCTGATTGCATGGACCCTCAGCAGAAACTTCTCCTTCAGTGTACATACAGGGCGTTAGAAGATGCTGGGATGCCAATGGAGTGCATCAGTGGAAGCAGAACTGGAGTTTATATAGGTGGCCGCTATTCTAAAAAACTTAAAACGTCCAAGGCACAAGTACACAATGCACAGAACATAACCTTTACTGCTTTCAATGTTGCAGGTCTAATGAACAGGGATTACGAGATGCTTCAAAGTCACAGCATTACTACGATGACTCATTACAATGGCACCGGAGCAGCCATGAGTGTTGCTGCCAACAGAATTTCCTTCGTCTTTAATCTCACCGGCCCCTCTTTTGCCATTGACAGCGCCTGTTCCTCGTCTTTGGTGGCTCTACATCTAGCCTGCCAGGCTATAAAGCAAAGCAAGTAGCCTAAAAGCAACTTAATTAATGCATGCACGTTTAAATGTTTCTAATTTTATGACTTCTTTCTCAACTAGGAGACTGTGAGATGGCTCTATGTGGAGGGGTCAGCTGTATCATTGAGCCGAGAGTGTTTCTTGCTCTCAGTAAGGCTAAGATGATCTCACCTGAAGGGATCAGCAAACCTTTTTCCAGTAAAGCAGATGGTTATGGTAGAGGGGAGGGCTGCGGCGTTGTTCTCCTGAAGCCGCTGAAAAAGGTGAGAACATTACTGTTTATTCTTCACATCATTAAATACATTCATGCAACGGTGTTAATAGCTTTCTCATGCTTTGACTTTTTAAACATAAGGCTATACAAGACTGCAACAAAGTTTGGGGTATCATCAGCAAAACGGCCGTCAATCAAGATGGTCACTCAGTCACTCCAATCACCAAACCGTCTATGACACAACAAGAGGAGCTGCTGCGAAGAATCTACTCAGAGAGTGACCTTGTAAATGTCCAATACATAGAGGCACATGGGACTGGGACTCCAGTTGGAGACCCAACAGAGGCAGGGAGCATCTCAAATGTCATCGCTAAAGCCAGACCTCCTGGTTCAGAAATATTACGGATTGGCTCTGTGAAAGGTAACATTGGACACACAGAATCTGCTGCTGGAGTGGCAGGACTCATTAAGGTTCTCTTAATGATGAAGCATGAGACCATTGTTCCCTCCGTTTTCTATTCTGAAGAGACCGCCAGCATAGATGCCAAAGCCTTGAGTATAAGTATCCCGACTAAAACTGAAAGATGGAGGACAAATGCATCATTAAAGAGGGTAGCTGGGATCAACAGCTTTGGATTTGGAGGCACAAATGCACATGCAATTGTAAGAGATTACAGACAGCACGCATTTCCCGCACCGATCCCAAAAGATCATCCCAAACTCTTTGTAATATCTGCAGCTTCTGAGAAATCATTAATCCTATCCATGAATGACACCCACCAAAGGCTTTGCAGCGATCAAACAGTTGACTTACAGGCATTGTCGTACACATCGGCATGCAGAAGGAGTCACAGCAAACACAAATATAGGAAGACCTTCTTAACATCTTCTCTCCCAGATTTACAAAACCAGCTGACGTCTGCACTGAAAACAAAGGTCGAGTCAAGAAAGTCAGACATCCAGGTGGTGTTTGTGTTTTGTGGAAATGGGGTTGCCTACAGGGGTATGTGCAAGCAGCTCTTAAGAGACGCTCCTGTTTTCAGAGATAAAGTCAGAGAAGTTGAGAATATCTTCCTCAGTCATAAACGTATCAGCATCAGTCAATGGCTTGCTGGTGACTATGATAATGATGACCTCAGCAAGCCAGATGTTGTCCAGCCTCTTCTCTTTGCTATTCAGGTTGGCATTGCCACTCTGCTGAAGTACTTGGGTGTCAAACCCGATGCTGTTCTCGGACACTCTGTGGGTGAGGTTTCAGCCGCTCACTGTTCTGGCCTCTTGTCTCTTGAGGATGCGGTGAAAGTGTTACACTGCCGTAGTACTCTTCAGAGTAAGGTCATAGGAGGAAAAATGCTTGTGGTCGGCAATGTGGCTGTAGAAAAGGTATTAAAAATCCTTTGTGTCTTCACTGGGAAAATTTGTGTAGCTGCTTTCAACAGCCCTCAGTCATGCACTCTGTCAGGAGATGCAGACGCAATCGACGTCCTCCATGAAAAGCTGAAGATTATGTTTACAGCTAAAAATCTCTTCCTCTATGTCTTAGATGTTCCAGCAGCATACCATAGCCATATGATGGATCCTATAGTAGATGATGTTGAGAGAAGCATCAATGGTTTGGTTGTTAACAACATGGACTGCGCACTTTTTTCAACAGTGAATGGAAACAGGCGTTCAGATGGTGACTTCAGCACAGGCAGGTACTGGGCAAAAAACATCCGAGAACCTGTTTTATTTGAACAAACCCTGCGTGCTGCCGCAAAAGAAATGCAATCAAAGAGGAACATGGTCTTTGTGGAGATTGGACCTCGTAGTGCTTTGCAAAGGAACATACATGAGACTTTAGGAAAAGATGCCATAGTTCTTTCATCTGTCCAGCCAGAGAAAGAATATGAAACACTCTTGTCTACCATGGCAAAACTATTTGAACTTGGCATCAGTGTTAACTGGCATGAACTCCACAGGGGTTACAAGACGTTGCCCACAGTTCTTCCAGTCTATCAGTTTGACAACACGAAGAAAGAATTGTGTTTTGAAGCTGTGGTCAAAAGTGATAAATCATCTACTCCTCATATGCTCATATCCCAAATAAAGCGAGAAAACAAAGAGTACATGTGCAACATATCATCAGAGTCTGTACCATATCTTTGGGAGCATAAAAACAATGGTGTTGTCATTGTACCAGGCGCATTTTATGTTGAACTAGCTTATGCTTCAGTGATGGCGAGTTTAAAGCCAAAGAAGCCTGTCTCCTTACTCCAGCTCAGTGTGACATTTCAGAGTCTGTGTACACTCAGCTCGACCTGTCATCAGTTGAAAGTGACACTAGAGAATGAAGCTTCATTCAAAATACAGTCTCCTGTGGCCACACATGCCTCTGGCACCTACAGGTGTACAGAAGGACAACCAGTGTTAGAGGAAACAACCATTTGTCTTGACACGATCTCCCAACGGTGCAAATTGATTTTGAAGAGAAAAGAGATTTATTCTATTCTTTCTCAAGCAGGTTTTGAGTATGGCTCTGTCTTCAAACAGCTTGATGATGTGCATTTTGGAGATGAATTCAAGGAAGCTATGACAACAATTAAGGTGCCTAAAGAAATTCTAAAACATCTTCATGATTTTTTTGTCCATCCTGTGTTACTGGACTATTTCCTGCAAATGACTGCAGTAGTAGCTAACGGACAGCTAACTTCCAAGCAGGGATTCCCCTCAGCTATTGGCAGTGTCGCCATTTCAGGACCACTACATGAGGAAATGGTCATGTATTTACGAGCAACTCAAGAAACTCCAGACTTCCTTGATGTATGTGGTTGCTTTTCCACCATAGAGGGAAAAGTATTGGTGGAACTTAAAGGGGTGAGGATTGCATTTTTGAGCAATTGTTCAAATGTTCCTCATTCAGTTTTCTTCCATAATGAAATAATTGCAATCCCTGACAAGACAGATTTCAACTGGAAAATTAGGGCATTAGTTTTTGAAGACAAACTGGGTATTGCTAAAGCACTTGGGCCATACATGCACCCAGAATCGACCACTGTGGAGAGTAGAGAGCATTGGATGCCAAACCAACTTCGAGATTTAGTGTTTCAGTCTCTTAATACTAAAGTTGATTTGGAAGAAGTTCTCTTCATTTGGGCCGTAGACGACATCAGTCACTTATCATCTGAGAAGACGCTGGAATGCTTGGTGACTTGCTGCGAGCTATTTCGTCAGGTAGTTTTAGCCCTGAAAGAGAGAAATCGCTTTTGTACTGTTCGTGTCGTAACCTATAGATCGACAGAAATGACCGTGAACCGTATCAGTCCTGGTTTCGTGCTGTCTGGTATGATAAGGGCTTGTGCAGCAGAGATGGTGGGTCTCTCTTTTCAGCTAATTGATCTTGCTTCTGTGACCAGGGAAGACATTCAAACACTGGTTCGTGTAATAAACACCTGCAGACAACAAGAGGTCGTGGTCAGCGAAGGGAAGGCATCAGCAACAAGAATAGAACGAACCCCTATAAAGGACAAGGTTTCATCTAAGGGTGATATGCACTCAGTGTATCTGAAAGACTTCGTCCTGCAGACTACTAATCCATACAGAATGACAAGCTTGTCTGTCATTCCCTCTGACACAAATGACAACCCTGTCCTGGAGAAATCAGTTGAGGTTCAGCTAACCAATATATGTGTTCATTCATCTGATTACTTCCCTGTCACCCTTTCACATTTGAATTTCGGCAAGACGTTGTATTGGAACAAGCATACGTCACACAATCACAAGCTTCTGGCTTTAGACTTTAGTGGTGTTGTCACAGCTGTTGGGAAAGATGTTCATAATCTCAGAGTAGGAGACCATGTTGCTTCATGCTATCCAGTGGCTGCCACTGCAAAGATTATAATTCCTGAAGTTGCCTGTTACAACACAAAGAGACTCCCATTCCTTAAAGAGACTCCATGTATGTCTTACTTCATACTGGCATGGGAGATACTGAAGAAAATGCTGCTTATAGTGAAACCGCAAAACAGAAAATTGGCTATTATCACCTCGAACTCAGCCTCTGCATTCGTGAAAGTTTTGGCTGTGACAGCAAACAGGTCAGGATGGCACGTGTCCTGTTTGAGAAGAGGACCTGTACATTTTGATTCGTGCCATGCATTCGTTATTCTGCCTCCGTTTGATCACTCTTGGCAGGAAGTACATGACATTAGTGGCCATGAGAGACATGTTATTTTTGTGTGCAGTACTCACATGTCATCCTCATTCTCCACAAATATGTTCAAGAGTGATGTTGTGCATGTACATAAACTTGATGTGGCAAATGTTCTTCAGAGAGCCAATCTACAAGCACAAAACAGGATTGTCTTTAATTGGCTACTATCATTAGGCTTTGATACAGTACCTCTGCCTCTGAAAAGGGGGACATTTCAAATATCAAGCACAGTAGGACCTCACACCGGTGCAGATGCTGAGTCCTACTTTAGCACAAAGACAGTGCGACAACTGGTTTTAGAGCACACAAAATCTGATTGTCCAGTGTCTGATATCCCTTTACTCACCAAGTCTGGACAACGCTTTAAAAAAAGCTGTGTTTATATTGTAACTGGAGGGCTCACAGGTTTGGGACTTGAGACAGTAAAGTTCATTGCCCATAATGGTGGAGGTTGTATTGCAACGCTGTCCAGAAGGACTCTGACAGCTGAAATGCAATTTGAAATGGAGCTCCTCCAGAAAAGATACAGGGTTTCTATCATGAATGTCCAATGTGATGTTTCTGTGTCGATGCAGGTGGTGAAGGCAATTTCAAAGATTGAAAAACGATTCTCTCCTTGTCCAATCAAAGGGGTGTTTCACAGTGCTGCTGTATTACACGATGCATTGATTGAAACTCTTGATCAGACCCTTTTCCGAAAGGTGCTGCAGCCCAAAGTGAGTGGGGCTCTAAACCTTCACTATGCAACACTTCACAGGAAACTCGAGTTCTTCGTGTGCTACTCTTCCATCTCTTCATTTATTGGCAACGCCTCACAATGTAACTACGCCGCAGCCAATTCGTTCCTCGACATGTTCTGTCATTATCGGAGAAACCTTGGGCTCGCTGGACAATCCATTAACTGGGGTCCTTTAAACCTCGGTCTCCTGTTGAACAAAGACCATTTTCAAAGGTTCCTGGAGACAAAAGGGATGATGATAATGGACGTGTGCGAAGTTCACGAGGCACTCGAAAAGTGTCTTCTGATGAACAGACCCCAGCAAGTCATATGCAAGTTCAACTTCAAGAATCTTAATGTTCACGTTCTTTCACAAAATGCGTCTCTCAAAGAACGACTGTCACCTTTAGTGGAAATTGAGCTAAAAGATGATATAAGCACTGAACACAGGGTTCAGCATTTGTCTTTCACACATGAAAGTGTGAGAACGATTGTCAGTGACATAAGCAATGTTAGTGTCGATGAGCTGGATGATGACGCCGCTCTGTGCGCGCTGGGGATTGACTCAATGTTGGCCATGACTCTGCAGAACAAGCTTTTCCAAGAGACAGGTGTGAATGTGCCTTTGGTTCGAATATTGGACCCCAACAGTACTCTGGCTACTTTGGCGACTTGTGTAATGAATAATGGTTAATTTCATGTTCATCAAAGAATAGTTTGAATGACAAGAAAGAGGATTTGTGATTGCATTAATTTTAGTTTTTACATATAGCAAACGAATTGGATGCAATTTTTAAGCAGAATATTCTTCAATAGTTTTTTTTTATATTACAATATTATTTTTTTATTTGTTATCTTACCTCTGACATTTTGGCTCAGTCAATATGTTTGATTACAGTGTGGTACAGTTTTTTTGTATTTATATTGTAATGTGTACATTTATGTTGCTGACAAACTCTTGATCTGTAGATTTATACAATAACTGTGGTCATCACTGTGCTATGGTTACATTATGTTAAGAGCTTGTTGTTAGTCAGCCTGCAATTTTACATAGAAATATGCTTAATCATAGCAGATCAGCTCATTAAATGACAGAATGAGATGGGATTTAAGGGTAAAACTGGTTTTATTTCATCTTTTTATAATTATCAACAAATTCTTTGAAGAGAACACCGACAATTATTGTGTGTATCTGTAACGCTTTATATAACTTATGTGCACTAAACTCTGAACTTGTAATTCTATTTACACTGTGGTGATTACTTATTTACTACTTTTTTTTGTTCTTATTACCGTATATATTGTGCATATTATGTATTAGGTTTATATACAATAATAGGATTATACATTAAAATGTATGATTATGCAAATTGATTTTTGAAGCTGTCCATATATTTTTTTTTTTGTATTATTGATTTAAGGAAATATAGCCACACAAGCAAATATGATACTGTAATGACTGTGCCAATTAGACAATCTTGGCATTATAAAAATACAACAACGTGTAATCAGCATGAAAGAGCATTTGTAAATACTATCTTTATCGATATAGAGAAATTGGCAGCTTGTTTTATTATACCAAATGCTTGTATTGTAAAAAAAAAAACCAGGTCACTTATTTACTGAGAGGAGGAATTGCTTAACTAGTAAAACATTGGTGTTAAACACTAATATAATAAATTACTGTATCTCTTTCCATTTGAATGTATTTTCCTGTGGTGGAAATATCTTACAGCAAAAGGCTCAGTAGGCATACAAGCCCCCAATTTAATATTTAATTTATAATAGGCAGATAAAAGTGAAAGTATTTAAGTTTATTTTACCATTATATGTTCTGAATCCTTTGACAGATTTGAAAAAATACAGAGACAAGTTTCAAAGATTCAAGTTTATTGAAGATTTATAAAATTTTGTACAAACTACACAAATTATTCACTATTCAAATAGTAATTTATCAACAGCTATTTTGTATTTAATTGTAATGTTCAGTGTTTTCAAGTTTTTTATGATAAACATGTCCATAAGTGAAATGAGTAAAACAGTGATACAAAATATTAATTTCAAATTTTTTTTGTCTCCACAAAATTTTGTAAAAATAAATGACGTGTGTTTACAAGAAAAACATGTAAAACTACAATGTTAAAATGAATCACAACAATAAACAGAGTAAAACACAAACAAACAAACAAAAAAACAAAATAAACATACACAAATAATATAGAGAATCAAGATATGAAATTAACACAGGAAAGCTGTTGTTTTGCATTGGCCATTATCAGGTTACTATTGAATTCACTGGCAACATTTACATTTTATGTTTCTCTAATATCTACATTTGATATTTTTACAATCTGGTTGAAACATCATTCATGTCCTGTCCTGTTGGCAGAGACTCTTGATTATCACTGGCATTTCTGTCTCCAGCATCTTCACTCAGTATAGCTACGACTGATGATATTGTGGCATTTGCATCCAACAACATCACCAAAGGCACATTCACACCTCTCCCTTGAAAGATGAGATTCTGCAGAGTCATGGCCTGCATGGAGTCAATGCCTAAGGATGAAAGAAGTGAGTCATCTTGCAGCTCACTCATGTCTATGCCAATGGTTTCAGCGATCAGTGAGACAACATAGTCTTTTGGTGAGACTGAGTTGGTTTGTTTAGTTTGAGAATCTATCTCTTTGGACTTTTGGAAAACTTCCTCTACTAACTTGGAGAGACGCATGGTCAAAGCGGCATTCTGAGAGAGGACGTTGTACCTGATATTTCTGAAGTGAAACCTGCAAACAGCCTGTTGCGGTCGGTTGAGCACAAGGCATTGCTCCAAACTGTTATGAATCTCAGGCACATCCAACACCATCATCCCCTTTGCCTCCAGAAATTGTTGCAAATGCTCCTTGTTCAAGAGGAGCCCGAGGTTCAGAGCTCCCCAGTTAATAGACTGTCCTGGCAGTCCGAGTTTGCGCCTGTACTGACAGAACACGTCGAGGAATGTATTGGCTGCTGCATAGTTAGTTTGTGAAGCGTTTCCTAGAAAAGCTGAGATGGAGGAGTAACACACAAAGTAATCTAACTGACAGCTTAGTGTTGCACGGTGCAAATTAAGTGCACCGTTTACTTTGGGTTTGAGAACTTTCTCATAGAGAGATCTGTCAAGGGCCTCAATCAGCCCATCATGCAATACAACTGCACTGTGAAACACTCCTCTGATTGAACAACCAGGGAATTTCAGGTTGATGACACCGATAACCTTGTGCACATGCTCAGCGATGGATATGTCACACTCCATGGCCGTAATGCAGTTTTCACACTGTTTCTCCACATTGTGTATCTCTTTTTGCACATCTGGAGTGGGCTTGCTCCTGGAGAGTATGACAATGTACTCGCCCCCTCTTTGCGAGATGAACTTGACCGTTTCAAAGCCTAGACCAGAGAGACCACCTGCCACGATGTACACAGCTTTCTTTCGGAAAAGCAGTTGTTTGGTTGGCACCAGTGGAATATCAGATAGTGTATTGCTGAGGCATTTTTCTAGGGTCACGACAGCCAGTTTCTTTAAGCTGAAGTATGATTCTGGTTTCTCAGAATGGACCTTGATGCTTTCAGATTTCATATTCTGAAAGGTAAAGCTTTCAAGAGAAAAGTTTCTGCTCAGGTTCAAGGACTTGAGCCAGTGATAAATGCGTGGCCCTCGTGCACTCAAGGAACCCTTTTGCAAAATAACTGGCATGTGAATTGTCTGCACGTGAACACTTTCCTTTACACTTTGGAATATATCCTGAGCAAGCAAAGATGGCATCTGAGATTCAGAAATGATGACAACATGTTGGACACCAGGAAAATTGCATATTTTAGCAATCAGGAATTCATCAAATGGAGGCAGGACAATGAATGCATCCATTTTTTTGACATTTACAAAACAGCCATTGCATTGTGTTCCCACAATCACATTCCAACCGGATTTGTGAGAAGTGATTGTCAAGACTTTCATCAGAGCAGAGTCAGGCACAGAGGATATGATTCCTAGATGGCGTTTGGCTCTAGGCAAGGCTCGATGCAGGATTTCCCATGCTAGCACAAAGTAGGAAACACACGGTGTTTTTTTAAGCCACGGGAGGCGTTTGATGCTGTAGCACACATCCTCTGGAACTCTGACCTTGCTGGCTGCCACCACAGGGTAACAGCAAGCAACTTGGTCTCCCACTTTCAACTTCCTGACATGTTTTCCAACTGCCGTAATAGTACCACTGAAATCAAGAGTCAGAAGCTTGTGGTTCTGTGATGAGTGTTTGTCCCAGTATAGTGTCTGGCCATATTTCAGGTGTGAAGCACTGACAGGGAAGTAATCTGATGAATGAACACATAGCTTAGAGGGCCGAATTTCAACTGACGCATCACTGATTGGTGGGATCTCCTCGTCAAAATGAACGGCACTCAGTTGAGTCATCTTACGTGCATCAGCTGTCTGAAAGATGCAGGGTTCAGACATGTTAGACATGAAACTGATCTCTGGACTGTCGATTATTTCAGGTGGGGTACGCACAATGGAAGGTTTCAGAATCACCCCGTCTTTTACCACCAATTCTGGGTACTTGCTGCAAGAATAAAACCTTAGGACATCAGAAAGAGCTGCAATGTCCTTAGGAGAGATAGCACTTATATCAACCAACTGAAATGACATCTCTGGTATCTCTGCAGCAAATGCTCTTGTCAGTCCAGCGAGCGCAAAACCTGGACTTATGTGCTCTACTGTGATGGCAGATGAACAGTAGGTTACTGCTCTGATGGAGTTTGGGAACTGAATTCGCTTGAGCTCAAGGACTATTTGGCGGAAAGTCTCGCAGTAGCTCACCAAATTCTGCAGGACAACATCAGCAGCCAGTGAAGTGAGGTCTTCTTTGCCCCACAAAAATAAAACCTCATCAAAGTTTTTGCCAATATCTGTGATGCTGAGATTTGCCAAGAGAGCAGGGAACCCATGGTTCATGATGTCTTTGGCATATGTGAAGGAAATGTATCTAGACGTTGAGTCCAAGTGATGTTTCAGGCCTTTAGAGATCCCTATATCATCACAAAAGACCAAGGCCCTAGGAGGAGGAGCAGATGTGATGTCTTCAGGGATGACGCTAAAGTCATTATGGTAGAAATACTCCTCGACCACATGAGAATGACTGCCAAGGTATTTGACCATCACATGCTTAACCTCAACCAGCACCCTGCCTTCTGTATCTGCAAAGCAGCCATAGACCTCAAAGTGATCAACACCCACATCAGTTGCTCTCAGATAGATGATCATCTCATCTTGCAAGGGTTCCAACACTGTCAAACTTCCTATTTTCGCAGGAAATCCTGGTCTACCAGCAAAAATGTGCTTGATCGTAGCTGGGAGAAGCTGCATCAGATAATCCAGTACAACAGGATGAATGCAGAAGTCATGCAACTGAGACTGCAGTTCCTCTGGAACTGTGACAACTGTTAATGCCTCTTTCAGATCTTCTCCATAGTACACATCCCCCTTATTCTGAAAAACATCTCCATACTGAAAGCCTCCTTGAGAGAGATACCCATAAAATTCCTGAGAGCTCACTACAGATGTGCATCTTTTGTAGATGGAGCTCAGGGAAATGGAGTGCTCCTCAATCAGCATCTCTTTCTTTGAAACCACTGTGCCTGATGCATACATCACAGATGGGGAGAACACTGTGAAACTTGTTTCTTTGTCTGTTTGTTCTAGTTGCACCTTCATTTCTGGTGAATTTTGGGTCAAAACAAATGGACTGTGAAAAATGATACTGAGCTGTAGTGAGTTGAGGGGGACTTTTGGTTTAGCATTGGCCATGAATGCAGCTAAACCCAAATCAACATAGAAGGCCCCAGGGATGATGGGTATATCGTTGTTTTTGTGCTCTTTCAGATAGAAAGAAGAATCAGACATCAGATCACAGTTGAAAATGTTGGTTTCACTTCCTCTCTGACAGAGGACAGGATGAGTACTTGTTGGCTTTTTCTGTGCTGCTCCGATGATAACATCCCTGTCTGAGCAATCAAACTGATATTTTGGGAAAGGCAGTGGCATCGTCTCACATCCTGTGTAGAATGTGTCCCAATCTACCCGAACGCCCAGTTCAAACAGCTTGGAAACAACTGACATTATTGTTTCTCGATCTTTCTCTGGCTGTACCGTTGCAAGGACAGCTGTGTCATTACCCAGGGATTCCATGATATTTCTCTGTAGGGCTCTTCTTGGTCCTATCTCTACAAAGACTGTATTCTTCCTTCCTTTAGCTGCTGACCTCACTGCTTCCTCAAAAGCAACTGGCTCACGAATGTTTCTAGCCCAATATTCACCTGTGCAGAAATCACCCTGTTGTACTTCTTTGCCTGTCACTGTTGAGAACAACTCTGTGTCAAGATCATTCACCTGTAAGGAACCAATTGTCTCCTTGATTTCTGGCAGTATTGGATCCATCATATGGCTGTGATAAGCAGCAGGGACATCCAGTATACGGAGGAACAGCTTCTGGTTGTTGGCTGTGGTGGTTAGCACCTTATGGAAGCTCTCTATTACATCTGCATCACCTGAGAGGGTGCAGGACTGCGGGCTGTTAAAAGCAGCAAGGCAAATTCTACCAGAGTACTGAGGAAGAAGAGCAGTCACCTCTGATACAGCCATGTTGCTGATCACAAGCATCTTCCCACCTGTGACCTTTGTCTGGAGAGTGCTGCGGAAATAGATTACCTTTATCGCATCTTCAAGAGACAAGAGGCCAGAGCAGTGAGCGGCTGCGACCTCGCCAACAGAGTGACCCAGTATTGCATCAGGCTTGACACCCCATTGTCTGAGTAGGGTGGTAATGCCTACCTGGATAGCAAAGAGGAGAGGTTGGATAACATCTGTGTTTTTGAAGTCACTACTCTCAAACTCGCTCTCAAGTGTGTCCAAGATGTTTAGCGCGCTCAGCCTTTGAAAACATTGTGCAATCTCTTTGATCTTGTCTCTGAATACGGGCTCGTGTTTTAGTAGCTGCTTGCACATGCCATGATAAGTTACACCATTTCCACAGAGGACAAACACTAACCTTGGATCTGAGTAGGCTGGGGTAAATGTTTTGCTAACAGCAGCACTTAGCTTCTCTTTAAGGTCGACTATGGATGAAACCACAATGGCCTTTCTGTATTTGTGTTTTAGATGGCTCCTCCTGCAAGCCGACGTGTACAACAGAGAATCTAAATCAACTTCACGATCTGCGTCTAGCTGTTTAATCGTGTCTTCCATCATCAGAGTGATGGATTTTGGTGAATTTGCCGACATGACAAAATACTTTCCCTGCTTCCTGTCATTCTTTTGCTTAGTGTGTGACTGTTTGTGCTGTTTGACAATAGCGTGTGCATTTGTACCCCCAAAACCAAAGTTGTTCACCCCTGCAGTTCTTGCACCAGAGGCTTCCCACTTTTCTACTTTCTCAGGAACTTTAATGTTCAGGGCTTTGGCATCTACGCTGGCCGTCTCTTCAGAATAGAAAACGGAGGGAACAATGGTCTCATGCTTCATCATTAAGAGAACCTTAATGAGTCCTGCCACTCCAGCAGCAGATTCTGTGTGTCCAATGTTACCTTTCACAGAGCCAATCCGTAATATTTGTGAACCAGGAGGTCTGGCTTTAGCGATGACATTTGAGATGCTTCCTGCCTCTGTTGGGTCTCCAACTGGAGTCCCAGTCCCATGTGCCTCTATGTATTGGACATTTACAAGGTCACTCTCTGAGTAGATTCTTCGCAGCAGCTCCTCTTGTTGCGTCATAGAGGGTTTGGTCATTGGAGTGACTGAGTGACCATCTTGATTGACGGCTGTTTTGCTGATTATACCCCAGATGTGGTCATGGTCTTGTAGAGCCTATAAAGCAACAAGACAAGTATAACGCTTGTAACACTGAAGTACTACATGTAATATTGATTTTTAATGAATTCAAAAAGCATTGCTTGAGACAAACAGGGCTAACAGCAATTTTCCTTTTATTGGCACTGTTTAATGTTTAAAGGAGGTATACAATGAGAAAGTAAAGTCAATCATTAAAATGATATGGTATGGTATAATAAAAAATAGGGGAACAGAAGGTTATGAACATTTTTTATTACCCTCTGCATATTCTGACCTTTTTCAGCGGCTTCAGGAGAACAACGCCGCAGCCCTCCCCTCTACCATAACCATCTGCTTTACTGGAAAAAGGTTTGCTGGTCCCTTCAGGTGAGATCATCTTAGCCTTACTGAGAGCAACAAACACTCTCGGCTCTATGATACAGTTGACCCCTCCACATAGAGCCATGTCACAATCTCCTGATGAGAGGGAACATATATTTTGTAAATCTCATATTACAGAAGCTGTCATTGCCTTTAATTAGAAATACAGACCTTGTTTAATGGATTGACAGGCAAGATGAAGAGCCACGAGGGATGACGAGCAAGCGCAGTCTATGGACAGTGAGGGCCCAGTGAAGTTGAAGATGTAGGAGACTCTGTTTGCTGCTATGCTCACGGCAAGTCCTGTGCCAGTCCAGTGGTTGATCACACTTTGGTGCACATGTGCAGAGTTTGTTTCATAATCTCTGTTCATTAGGCCTGTAATAAACACAATATATAAAATTTTTGTCAACTTAAAGTGATTAATATTACAAACAACTGTAAATAGCCAGTCACTGGAAAATTGTTTTTATTATCTTACCAAAAAACACTCCTGTGCTCGTCCCACTGGCCTTCTCCATAGGTAGTCCAGCATTTTCTAAAGCCCTGTAGACACACTGGAGAAGTTGTTTTTGTTGAGGATCCATTTGTTCCACTTCACTGTCACTGATGCCGAAGAACTTGTGGTCAAATTCATTGTAACTGAAAACATAAAAAAATAAAATAAATAAAGATCATAATGAACACCAGTACAATTAAATCAGGCGCTGGTCACAGCAAACGTCAAAGGCAAGAAGATGTATCACTTCTATCAGTAGTTTAAAGCAAATCTTTTCATATATTTCCATTTGCATGTTTTTAGTGTCCATATAATAGGGTTAAATAGATCATACCCATCAATGAAAGCAGCCTTGGCTGTGCGGGATTTACCCGCTTTGTTGTCGTCAGGGTCATACCAGCTGGCTAAATCAAATCTCTCTGTGGGAATTAACGCAGCACAGTTTCTCCCGTTGACCAGAACCTTCCAGAAATTATCGACCCCTTCTCCTGTTTGAAAGACATATACAGTAGTTAAACACTCCTACGTTGCACTATGAATAGTTTAATAGTATTAGCATTTAGTATTTGTATGTACAGTATGTGTTTGTGTTCGATATTTTGTTTTTTAATGTACCAAGAATGTATTTAAATAACAGAGATAAGTTTATCCCAAATAAAGTTTAAACATCTTTTTATCTGGTGGTCTTTTTTTGTAGTTTTTTTTGTCCGATTAATTTAGTTGATTTTCAGGTGTTTTTTTTGTATATATTGAGAGAAATCTGTAAATCTAAATTCAAACGTCTTACCGCCTGGAAAATTGCATCCGATGCCCACCACTGCAATGCCGTCTTCAGTTTCCTCCATCCTGCCTGAACATCACTGAGAAAGAAAATCAAAAATCTTTACTGCTCCATCAAGTCGACATCACTGTTGCTCCCAGACATCACATCCAGATATGTAAATGCATTAGTGCAGTTTTATCATGCACCGGTGCATCCTTACATCCATACTGTTTGCCTTTACCCCCACTGATGGTATCACTACTGGACTGCAGTTGATTCTTATAGCCAGCTTTACAATATTAAACATTAATGATTGACCGTATGCGTGACCATGGAGATGAAGGAGTTCAGTGCACACATTTATAGTGCCTTGCAAAAGATTAGACCAGGTTTAATGAGTAAATCAATACCTTATGGTGTGACTATAGGTCTTGTTTCACTGAAGCTTATAGATATACAGTATAGATAGATAGATACTTTATCAATCCCAAAAACTGGGAAATTGGAGTGTAGCAGCAGCATAACACAAATACAACACAATGAAATAAAAAGAACAACCAACAATTAAGATAATAATTAATAATTCAATAAGAATAAGAAATTAAGATAATAATTAAATAAGAATAAGTAAAATAAAATATAACATAATAATATATTATATATAATATTATATCACTGTTATACCATAACTAACAACCAATCAATCAATAAATAAAGTTTTTAATATTTTTGTTAGTAACATTGGTAACAAATATTCTGATTTTCATTAATCAAAAACATTTTTCTATGATTTTTAAACTCATATTTTTTTATTAATATAAATCAGACTAAAATTAATATTTAAAATTGACATATGATAGATTTAACTGTTAAAATAAATACTGAATATATCATGAATTAATTAACATTTGTTGTTGTTTTTTTATGTGTAATACTGAAGTTAAGAGCTGACGGATCATCACGTCGAGTATCCTCAATATTCATCTCTTTTACTCTTTATCATAATAAGCCAGTTTTTGCAGAAAACACAAAAATCTGCATTGATCTTATACTGTTAACATTATGAGTAGTTAAAAAGACAAACGTGCTTTAATTTAACAATGTTATTGATACTCCAATATATTATATATAATGTATATAACACATGTTAAGTAATAGTGTGGCCTTAATTCTTATTCTATTAGCTTAATGCTCACGTTTTGATTAGATATATTGAGGTCAAGATGATGAAAGATGCACATAAACAAACCTTTAATATAGCAGCCAAACATCCTTAAATACAAACTTAATAGAAATCGATTATTAACATCCATTCGCAAACATTGATAAACCTGTAATGCGTCTAAATTGCTGTGTTTGCTTAATTTCTATAGTGACATTTAAGCTTTAAGTTTGTCAGTTGTATAAAAGTCTCAGGTTCATTTGGTTCATTTTTATGATGACATCTTGGTTGAAGTTACTTTTCTTATCACCGTTTATACGATAATTATAGTAGATCATTGTCGTTATTTTATTCCCTTTATCAAACCACTTTCGTCACATAGTGATCATATGATGGTGGTGAAAGTTAGTTAGTGACAGAATAAATTATTCATCTGATGTTATGTTGTAATGTTAGCAAACTTTTACTCACTTTAAAGTTACTGGATTCTAACAGCAGATATACAGTGATTTATCACAATGAAAAAGTTATAAAACTGCTTTATCATGTTGTTGTGCTGGATTCTTACTCAAATCAACCCTCCTTATAAATAATAAGGGACGTCGTTGGTCAAAAGAATGTGTTTCTATAGAAAAATATCTGTATGTGCAAACAGGGACAAAAGCAAATTGATGGAGTGTAAGATTGGATTTATTATATGAAAAAATACAGGTAAACAACTGATTTTTCTTTTTTCATGTAAATCCGTAATTTAATACAAATATCCAGAACACAAAATGGATAGAAAAGAATCTTTGGTTGAATTTTTATGTGGATAAAAATCCTGGCCGGTGCCGATATACTCCAATACAGATCATGGCACATCGTGCAAATACTGTGATCATATGCAAAACAAATACATACAAAAACTGCAGGAGAAATATAGAAATGTAAGACATAAGTAAGTCATATATTAAGATATTAATGTTTTGCATATTATTTCTTGGCAGGCAGTGTTAGTGTGATAAATTGCCATGAAACAATATATATATATATATATATATATATATATATATATATATATATATATATATATATATATGTGTACTGCATCAGATAGTAAGGAAACGCAGCATCGATTGCTTCACTCCCACGTGACAGAGAGCATCTGACAGCTCAGCTCCCACAGCTTCTGCGCCAGCTCATCGTCTCTGCCGGCCGCTGAGCAGGTGGCGGGAGCACAGTCGCTGCAGGAAAACACTTACAAGATGAATAACTTGAAATTTGGATTTACTTCTACACACACACACACACGCTTAAACGGGCGCTTCAGCAATTTCAGTATTTGTCCTGCATAAAGTCGGAGGTATTTAGAAACAACAAATTAAGAAGAGAGAATTAGTTAAAATCAATGCAGCAGCGTCTTTTATAGGACACAGTCTGGTTTTACAGTAGGTCATTCAGACACCACACAGTGTAACTGGGTTAAAAACATGTCAGATAACGCTGTGACAGATACAACTGTTTACATGTGTCCTCACGCCCTCTTCTGTTTGTCATTCGTGTCCTTTTGTTATGATCTTACATGTCATGTTACATATTTTCTTTATGGTTAATAGATTAAAACATTTTACACATTAAAGTGTCATTTGCATTGCTTTTAGTTAAGTTTTTAACCGTGAGACACATTTCTTTGTTTTTTGATACTTAAATAACAAAATTTAAGAAAATCTCTTTAAAAAAATGTTTCATGTGTTTATGTAAAAAAAACAAATACTGGATGATATATGGTTTTTAAAATACTTACTAAACTAAACACTGATCTTAATTTTCTCATGAAATGCAGGTTACAGCAGCTACTGAGGATCCATGTAAACACATTTCATCTACAAGCCAAATAACATCCTGTGAAAGCGTCTTTACCTCAACAAGAAATGTGTCATGTGACCACAAATCTACTGCATGTAAAATAATACTGCATGTTACTACTGTACCTGTAGTATCCACCGCTCTCGTTCCCCAGTGTGGGTTCCACAGCGCAGTAAATCGATGTCTGGGCTCCCTGGACGGGGCTTTTGGTGAAGGGTTTGACCATCTTCATGACAACCTGTTGAGGACCGTTCAGATGACGCCATAAATCCGTCTGGACAACTCCGGGGTGAAGAGAGTACGTCGTCACACCTGTGCCTGAAGGACACAGCAACACCTGATTAATGTCACTGTACACATCAAGTTAAACACTGGAGAAAACCTGGCAGAGATAAAAGGTATAATGCACACCTGCTAGTCGTTTAGCCAGTGAGCGGGTGAAGAGGATATTGGCTAGCTTGCTCTGTGAGTAGGCCCGCTTCTTGTCGTATCGATTCTCGCTATTGATGTCTTCCAGATTGATGGAGCCCCAGGAGTGAGCCATAGACGACACGGTGATAATCCTGGCCGGCGCCGATTTTTTAATCAGGTCAATTAGCAGATGTGTCAACAGGAAGTGACCTAGAGGACGAGGCAGTGGACCAGCAATGTGATGCAGGGACAATGATCTTCATGGTTGATTTTACATGAAATTTATAATAATTTGGGTGTCAAATTAAGAGAAATTTGGTCAAAATAAGCTGTGTGACTTTGCACATCTTTTGAGTCCAGACGTGTTTTATTTACCCAAGTGATTGACACCGATCTGCAACTCAAAACCATCTGCGGTTTTCCCGTATGGACACACCATCACACCAGCGTTGTTGATGAGGATGTTGAGTTGTGGCTCATCTGCAGAAAAACAACACCAACGAATCGAATTACGTGTCCAACTAGTGATTATTTTCTCAGTTAAATCGAAAAAAAATAGTTCCTAGTTTTGTCCATTTTTTGCTTCATAAATTTGGTGCACTTTTCTAAAGAGTAAAAGCAGTTTCTTAAAGCTTGTTATTTACTCTAAAGCATATGTGACGGCAGCTTCATTTCATCCTTCCAGCTATGTACCTTTGTTGATGGCTTCTGCAAATTCCCTTATTGACTTGCTATCTGCCAAGTCAAGTTTCATGTAAATAACATTCTCGTTTCCCGAGTTTTGAATGACTTCTTTCACAGCTTCCTCTGCTTTCACCACGTCCCTGCACGCCATGATGATCTTTGCACCTGAACAGAAATATAAGCAACAATATGTACAAACATATACATACATACATACATGCACTGTGGATATTTCAAAGTAAAAATAATCATTAATCATCTCTTGAACTTCATCTATGATGTCATTTTAATACTTCCTTCCTCATACAAAGGAAAATCTGACTCACACAGCAGATGTGTTGCAACAAGTCATGACAAAGCAAAAAAACAACAACAACACAATCATTACATGTTGCTTTCTTTAAAGATTACAACCATTTCAACCAACCTCTCTTGGCCAAATCTATGGCTGTATCTTTGCCGATCCCAGTGTTGGCACCAGTGATGACCACAGTTTTACCGTCCAGTCTTACAACAGAAGACCAAGGAGTCCGGAAGAGGTTTCTAGGATGTTTAGAAAGAGGTCAAAGTGTCTCAATGAGCCAAAATGAGAGTTAACAATAGTAAAAAAAGACTTTACAACAGAACATATGATAGTTTTACTCTCAAATACAACAGAAGAAAACTTTTAGCAACTATTATTTAGCTGTTAGCTTGTTAATAAGGTTTTATTTTTTTCCCTATCAAACTTATAGGCTTAATTTAAAGACACAACAGGAAACAAACAACATAATGTTTAATATTACAACATAATATTTAAGTATTTAAGTAGGATTTCTCACCTCATAGACTGCATATTGCTTCAATAAAACTGTCAAGTTGCCTGAAAACACGAAAACAAATTCAAAAAGTGGAAACCCGAAACACAAGACACAAGTAGTAGAAAGTATCAGTGTTGAAAGCACTAATGCGGAAGTAACGCGAGAGCGTAATATTAGACAGACGATGATTCAGCCAATCAGAGGCGGGCTTCTAGTCGTTGGACAACTGTGATTGGCTGTAGTGTAAATTTGGGCGTGTGTGTTTCACATGCAACAGGGTTGAGTTAAAGGGAGTGTCAGTTTATTGACAAACAGAAGAAAACAAGGCAAATTACTAATAATCTATTTAACTATTAAAGATGCTTATATGTAAGATTTATGGAAATTAACTGCAATTATCTACAGAATGTGAAGAAATGATTGCACCAGTTTTAAAGGGCGGATAGAAAAGATCAGATCTTATAGATTTCAACATAATCTGACGTGTGTTTGTATGCATTCATTTCATGTTTATAGACATTATTTTATCGATACGTTAATAAATTAAACTTGATCAGTCAGCTGTCGTGCAGCCTCTCTCTCCATTTAAGTGGATCAATGACAGTTATCAGACATTTCTGATCCATAAAACTAACACATATTTATTGGAGTCACCAGGTTGCATCAGGCTACGTGCTGCTGATAATGTAGTTTCTGATTCTTACATACAGCAAGCTTTTAAGTTGATCATTAATTTATCACCTAATAGGCCTAATCTTTATTGCATGTTACTGTGACTGTAAGAGAAGTAATGTAATGACAGAAGATCTTGATCTTGATCTTTGTGAGTGCCAGCAGACTCTTGATGCCTCAGAGCCTCATTAATGATGTTTACAGAAAGAAGCAGTTTGACAAGATGTGCACTGTTTAAAAGGTGTGAACAGTTTTTGGTGTGTGTACATACTAAATACTACAAACTGACATTGGGCTGTGTATCATGCACATTGAACATTAATAAATTGTAACAATGCTGTAAGGGATTTCTGTCTTTTGGCTTGTTAAAATTGCCATGACATGTGTTTTTTTTTAAATTTTCATCTGCATTTGAAATAGTTTTTTACTGTTTTACATTTGTTCTGTCTCGTCATTGGCTCGTCAGTCATCTGTAAAACACTTTAAATTGCACTCACCTGTACAAAAGGTGCATTATGAATGATTGATTATGAAAAAAACAAACCAAAATAAAACAAATAAAATCCAAAAAAAAATAAAAATAAAATATATATATATATAAATAATTTTTAATCAACTGCTATATTATTGAATTTACAACAAATTATGATCACATAAAGTCTCCATAACATAAAGAAGAAAAGCCCTGTTTCTCTTTAGATATAAACTGTTTCATCATTTCTCTCCAGCAGATGGCAGCAAACGACCAGCTACCATCATGAACCAGCAGAGGGAGGCAGCTTCTAAGTTTGACTTCAGTCCAGCTGGGAAGAAAAAAATAGAAAATCACCTAATCACCCGTCATGTCTCTCACCAAACACACCATGAATGGTTCATTCATACGTTATTATTGATGCAGAAAACAGCCGGATTACACTGTGGACAACAGTTCATTAAAGCAGGAAACGGTGCCAGTCGTCACTCCATCATTTCCTTCCCAGTTTTCCTTCTAATTGATCACTCAGCAAAGGAAGTTTGTGAGCGTAACGAGATGAGAAACAAATGAGAAGAAGGTGTGTTTGTTCATGTGAATGTAGGACATTAGAAAGCAGCCAAAAGGACTAAAAAACAACAAAAAAACAAACAAACAAAAAACAAACCCTCCACTTCCTCTCTTTAACTTCCTCTTCAGTCTTTATCTAAACATTTGGCTGGAAGTTGTTGTTGTAAGCAGCTAATTTTTCATGTATAACAACACAACATTATTGTGGTTTGTCTCACAATAAATGAAATGAAAATACACACTGAGCTATGCATCCAGGTGAAATATGAAACCCGTCTGCTTATGTGTTTATTATTAGCATTTTCCTTTCATGTTCGCTATTGTTGATGGGCCACTGTTTTCTCATTAGTGAAGACAACATGAGACATAACAGTTTACTTAATGCATTACTGGCGCCACGCTAAGACAATGGAGCAGCAAGAGGATGCACTGAATAAACGACCAGAACAATCCATTAGCTATAATAATCCTATTATGTATATATGTTTCTTTGGCAGATGAAGAGCAAAAGGATGCAGGTTTTTATTTTTATACAGACAGGAGGGAAAAAAACACAAATAAACAAGCCTATAAACAGGCCTATTGATACGACTACTGCATGAAAAAACTCTCACTCTGTTGTCATGGTGTCGTACGTCTTAACGTTAGAGACGTTGTTAACCTCCAGGTCCATCATTATACTATATTCAATGACTGATGAATGAATATTTATTTCTTCTCCCTTATTGAAAAATCTTCATGCATAAAACTGCTGGATGCAACATGTCTCCGACGTCACTGAAAAGTCAATTCTCAGTGTATGAGGTGTCATAATTACATATCTGGACACAATTAACTCCCAGATTAGTTTGCATGTATAAAAACTCAGAAACTCAGATTTAAGGAGAAGAAACAGAGAAACTTTCCCACTTTGGGAAATGATGAATCAAACTCTGCTCGTACATCGATCCAACTGAAGTTGCAAAACACATTTCCTGAGTGGAGACGGACTATATTTAAAAAAGAAAAAAGGCCTTGTCATAAAAAGTCTGATATTTTTAGGTTGGGAGTTGCACATAAACAGTGAAAACATAGTGATTTTGAGAATGACTATGTTCTTCTTGCCCTTTAACACACAGGTCAGGAGCAACGCTGGCAGAACAAGCAGCTCTAATGTTTATATTATAACAATATCTTTGCAAGGTCACATCCCTGACACACACACACACACACACACACACACACAGGCGGCCAGCAGTCTAGTTTCTCTCATCTACTAAACCTCGTATTATCTGAATCTTCGGGGGAGGACAAACATCTACTATCACCTGTACGGGTTCGTCCTTTCTGTTTCCATCGTTCATGTTCTGTTTTGTCTAGCTCTTTTTGTCCGTGTTTGAGTCTACAACCCTCCCTCTGCCACGTCTCTGTATTTGGTTTCTCACCCTCTTAGCCTCCCTCAGCTCTTTGAGCAGTTACATAACACATAAACGGTGCCATTCATTTGACTGTTCCTCTCTGCTGATCCAATCTCCGAGCCATAATGGCTTTTTCAACTGCTGCACCATTTTCCTGAGATACTAATCTATACTGTACCTTCATAATTACAGTATTTTTTTTTGGATGACAGACCCCTTCATCTCACCACTGCACTGTTGGCTGAAACACACGGTTGCGTTTAACGCCGCCACACCAACTCTTTTTCTCACCAGTTTTCATTTTCTCTGGAGAACTCAAACTGGAAGGTTATTTAAAGGTGATCATGTGGTTGTTATACAACAACAAATCTGCTTTTTCGGTATGTTTATGTTCATGTCCAGATGTGCGGTAAAGAGTTGTAGGAGGTGGATGGACGGGAACAGGATGTAGGTGTTTGGTGATTCTAGGTGTTGCTGGGTGCGGTGCTATGCTGGCTCCATCCTCAACAGACCGGTTGGCATGTTAAGTAAATCAATACAGGTTCATCAGTGGATCCGTCAGGATTTTAAAGCATGACTGAATTATGCGCTCAAATGGCCACGGATGTTCTACGTATCACGACATGGATAGAAAGTTAAAGTTTTCCTGTTTTTCTTTACCTCCAATTGACCGTCCCTGCAGATCTGCAATATATTTTGGGCCCAGACTATTGAGTGACAATAAGCAGGGCCTTCTAACTGTATAATAGTATAACAGGAGTACATTACAGCAGTTCAACCTACAAGAAATGAATGAATGAATGAGCTTTTTGTTAAAATGATGATTTACACCAAAACAATTTCACTCTAGTATTTGTTTAATTGAAGGAAATGTTGTTTGTTTGTGCGTTATAAGGGTTAAAAAATATCCATAATATGCAGGAGAGATGCACCAGATGCATTAATGAATTATATAGCACTTCTCAGATCCTTCCCTTCATATCCACCTTTTGATCTTCACTGTTTCATCTTGTTGGCAGCATCATGCATCATTAACCTAAACCTTCATGTCAGTTTGTCTCAAACAGAAGAGCCGCGTCGCTGGTATGGATGTGTTCAAACAGCCGTCTAACGTCATTATTGTGTCCTGCTCCGTCGGTCAGGACAGAAATGAGGTCGTGTTGTCATTCGAAGGTGAGCGGACGGTCATTAGAGGCACTACTGTGAGTCCCAGGAAACAGGTGGTCAGTTATGCTATGTGCTATGTATAGAGCTGCCTCAAGAATGTCTTCAGTTTTCATGACAGCGATTTATTCATGGCGGCATGATACACAGTGTCACGGTTTAAATGTCTGTCATCTAATATCACGGATTTGGACTAAAATGAGGCCTTTTTGTTATTTAGTGGACTGAGGATGCTCAGTTACAACAATAACAATACCAGTATAAGTGATAAAGTGACCTCTGTGTGTGTGTGTGTGTGTGTGTGTGTTGAGGATCTGGATCTGACCCCAGCAGTTTAGAGGTAAAGTGTCTCTTATGGCATTTGAGGCACTCGGTCTGGCTCTTGGTGTAAGTGTCCTGCAGGCTGGAAAGAGACTCTGTGGTGAGAGACGGAGCAGTTCCTGTACCAGGCCTGGCAGGACACTCTGGAAGTACATGTCTGGTTCAGTTACAGGAACATTACAGGCAACTGTGACTGAGGATTTGTCACAATGCCACTGTTGATGCCCTGCACATATTAACAATGAATCATATTTTCCAAATTTTGCAAGTTTTGGCTTTAGAGCAGTTTTTTTTCTCCAATATTTTTGCCCTCCAACTTTGAGCTGCTCAAGTAGGTGTTACTTTTAAATGATTTCTGACTAGATTACTTTATGATTTTCCCCACAGTAAATATGTTTTTAGTTCTGTTTCATGTGCAGAGCGTGTACTATGTTTACATGTGATCACCTTATGGCACATTTATTCTCCTACTTATACCTCAGTGCTCACATATTTTAACTTTCTGTCTAACTCTAACCTGCATCCAGTGTCAGCTTTCTCTTTTCACAGACTAACCGGGTGAAGTTTCAGTAGTACATCAGTAATTGAACGGTGTCTGCTGCAGCAGCCGGGGTAAAATGATCAGGCTCGTAGCGTCTGATCCCTGCAACCTTTTCCAGAAATCCCCCCCTTACTGTCCTCCCCCATCACACCCCTGAGAGACCCCTGGTTTCTACTAAAAGTGGATCAAAACAAACAAATTAAACACATTAATTTTACATTGACATTTATAACTAGATTATGCTTACAGAAATCATTGCTGAAGCACCCGAGACTGTAAAGAAACAATATAGAAATTCAAACCATGAGGAAGATTACATTTTTAAATTAAAGTAAAATTTAAAATAACATGAAAGAAGATGGAGAAAGTGGTTTAATTATGAAAGACAAACAGCCGTCTGACCCGACCTGAAACATAATAGCTCCATTTATTACATTATAAATGAATGTGTATCAGACATCTGGCGTCGTCTCATTGTGTTTTTCATGTGTTGTTTGTTTTGTTTATATGACTTTATAGAAGGTGTATTGTTCCTTTACTTTCTAGTGTTACGTTATTTCTTTTCATAAATGCTCATCTGTGAACTGCTTTTATTTCTTATTATTATTATTATTTTCGACGCCACACACACACACACACACACACACACACACACACACACACACACACACACACACACACACACACACACACACACACACACACACACACACACACACACACACACACCTACAGTTTGGTTCTGCTTGAACTTTCGTCCTATAAAAAGGAGGTTTTTTTTACGGTCTAGTCTAGCTGCTATTTGATGCTATAAACAATAAAATTGGCAATCACAAAATAACAGGATATTGTTATGATGTGTTACATTCTGTAAGCTTTATATGGTATGAATATTTGTTTATCCAGGACATCATTTCCTGTATCTCTCACCCTTGTCTGGTTGTGTGAACAGTGCAGGAAAACTACTTCCGCAATAATCTGTGACTGAAAATACTGTATTATGAAATACTGTATTATATGTATGTATGTATACAGTATATATGTATAATACTGTATATATAATATTTTAGAATTATATAAACATATATATGAACCCAAATATTCCCTCTTTAGTAGTACTTTGCTTGGGTTCCTGTTCACAGATTAAACTTTGCACCGGTTATCTTATGTATTATTAATTATTATTATTATTATTACGTTTGAATCACTTAAAGACTTTTCTGTCCATCTGTCATTTAAAATAATAGATGCATTAGTTACGTAACACTCTGCAGGTGTAAAGTTGTTGAGCGTGTATACACATAGGGCCCATATTTTACAGTGTTTCTATTCATTTTGGCATCTGGCAGCAGGCTCCGTGTGTAATATTCACAGTAAATGATGGTAATTTGAAAGAAAACACGAGTCACATTTAAAGCTTTTGGCTGCTTGGTTGATTTTCAGTCACGTTGGGAAACAAATCGATAAGTGAGAAAATGAAATATGACTGAACTCAATTCTCTTTTCAATCTGCTAAAAGGTTTTCATCAAACACTGAAATGAACTCTGCAGCTTCGCTCACAGCGTGTCGCACGGCAACCGTGATGTTGCTGCAGCCCGTGTCCGTCTCCAGGTTATTTAAACCAGCCTCTGATTGGCTCTACTGCAGCTTTGTTCATATCCCTTTTCATTTGGTTATGTTGATTGAGTTCTTTATCTTGCTTTCATGCACCTTTCAACACACACACACACACACAGAGACACACACACCTATATATATCACACACTCTTCTGATTCCACTGAATTTCACACCCCCATACTGTGAATATTTAGTTAATGCTTGAATTAACGATCTTATCTTCTGTTAAAGGATACTAGGTGTGACCTCCTGATGTCTTACTACTGAATCAGTAGATGATGTGTGTGTGTTTTAAGTCATATACTCTATAATAAAGTTCACAATGCTTTTATGAGACTTTATGGATCAAGCTGAAGGATCAACGACAGCCGCAAACCTTCTGATGAATGACTGTGTTGTCACGGTTAATCAAATGACATTTAAATGCTGCTCATCATATTTCACTAAACAAATGATCAAGGGGGATAATGGATGATTCTGTGTTTTATATTGGCTCGATATGCTATATCATATGAATGGTGTACGACGTCTGGCCATGTTTAACACAGATATAATAAATAATAATAAACAAAATCCTGTTATGTCCCCTTTAAATTCTTCAGGTCTGCTCTGTACTACAGTTTACTGCACCTCATGACGTGGTTCTACTCAGTGATTCGATGCAATAATCACCTCGTGATGTTGGCGATATGTTCGTATAATGTACACTACATTTGCTGACCTCAGATTGTATAATCACCGGCTTGTACGTGCATATATCGTTACACATGTACAACGCAGCAATGCAAGTAAGTATATCTTGTTCCATCAGTGGAAAAAACACACACAGTCACAGTCATGCAGGACCCAAAGCACACAAGATACAGAGTATATTTGTGCTGAAAGGCAGGGACTGTGATGGATGAGTGGCATGAAAAAAAACAACATTTGGCGGAGGAATAATAGTGGTGCAGCAGCATACTCTGACCTCTGCCGTCCCCTCGCTGTGCCCGACAGGCTTCCCAGACATACAGCGTCCAAAAATAGACGAACCGAGTCCAGATGATTAATTAGGAGCAACTGGATTGGGGGACACTGTTTTCCATAATCTGAGCGGGTTACATTACAAACACACAAATGATGATCAAGAAGAATTCGGTGTTGTTTAATTGGAGCCTAAACTATTTAAATTGAGGTTGTTTTATTTCGGACTCTCCTTTGTATACTTTAGGAAAGAAATGTCCGCTTCAGCTTCAGCACATCTGGACAGTTTAGGTTTGCTGACTAACTGTATAAATAATGGTTGCACACGCATGTTTTATGGAGCTATGCGAGTGTTTTAGGGAGTTCAACCCTTTTTGCGAGACTCTCACTGTGCCTTAAATTAGATTGATTTCATCTGTTTTCCTTTTCACGGATTACATTATGTATACACATATTCCCAATTAGTGTTTAAACTACATTTCAGATCTGATCAAATGGATTAGAAAGCACTCACACAGTTGAGTTAAAGAGACAGAAGCTGAACTGAGGCGCTGCATGAAGGAGCTGTATGAGGAAAAAATAAGGAGTGTTTTTAAATCATGCAAAGATATTCCAGTTGAGCCTTATAATATAAATATATAGAGCTGAAAATGTGCATGAACGTCCCCTTTAAAGTCAAACAGGGCATCAATGTCCTCTTTTTTTAATTATGCATCTGTGATATTAAGATTAATGAATAATATTAAGTTTAACTGGTGATATGCAAGCGCAGGCGGACTATACAACACTGTTCTTGTTCCTTCTCATCCGTGCTTTTAAAATCCTGGAAATTGGCCATCTTTCTCCACTGCAGCGAATCCACTGGTGGGCGTTATGTTAAACACTGCAGCATACTGTTTACCAGGCAGCTGCTGCTTGTAGAGAGGAGATAAAGCATCACACACACACACACATACAGCATGTAATGTATATATATGCACTGACACTTCTTAATTTCAATAAACACTATGAACGGACTCAAATATACATTATATAACTTAGTGTCGCCATGCAAAGCTTGGCGACACTATGCATGCAAAGTCTCCTTTGTGCAGTTTTTTTTTTTCATTGACAAAAGGGGGCACGGACCTCTTTGCTATTCACCGGACACGGAGGGTCAGAAAAATGCAGTCTCAAAAGAAGACTGAGTCAGAGCACAAGGCTGAGGGGGAAACTCGCAGGGTTCATATGCATCTGAATGAGGGGGGAACAAACCGGATTTGAGCTGTGATCCATGGCAGCTGAGATAAACAGTGCAGCCAAGCCTATTAATATGCCATTCATGCCCTTTAGTGTTTGTCCCAGAGGGAAGTTCAGGTCTCAGCAAATCTTTAACACACATCATTGTAATTAATTATCACCTTCAATATATATATATATAATGTCCATATTTATCATTTGTGATGTGAAATCAGCATCAGTTAGATTTTATATTTTCTAAAGCTGTGACAAACACCAGAAAAATGAATGGTGGCATGATGGAGCAGCCTGCTTTTTTTCCCACACTATTAACAATGATATGTGGGCGTGTTAAAATCCTTTTTGTATTTCATGTCACACACACACACACACCTAGGGGATGATGAGCAGGTGTTGATGAGGAGCTGTATGGTCGAGGCTCTAGACTGCTACCCGCCGTATTCTTGTTGTCTGCTGCTGAGCTGTGTGTCACTGCAGGCGTCCTCCGTGCTTTCACCCAGTCAGCCGTCAGCAGGGAAGCACACAACGGGGGAGCTGACCTTGTTTCTATGCCTCCCAGTTATAGGACGTACACCAGTGTTATTTGAGGCAAGACTTAGCACATGCAGTGTGCACGTTGAATCAGCCACACACGTTATTATTGGCTTCCAGCTCCCCATCAGCCCTCCAGGTTATTGGCAGGAAAAGAGTTCGCAGTCCTATAAGAGCCAAGAAGCACACAAGAGTTTGTTTGTCTGTGGATGAAAAAGAGGAAAATATGAGCACTCTTCTTTTTCCAAGATGAAATGAAAATTAGACTTATGTGCGTTTTTAAATTGCAAAATAATTTCTTCCTTTTTAATGGATTATTTTCTGTATTACAGTCTGTGGTTGATGTCATAGTCAGTGCATGTAAAGTATTGAACGGGCTGCTGATTGTGGTTAATATTAATGAATCAGTTTTATGTTGAATTATTATAAGTTATTTGATCAATTCATTCAAAAGTTTATCTGAAGCTAATATGAACTTTGAGCCATCTAAATAAAAACAAAAAGAAAATATATTTTTACTGTTCAGTTATTATGAAGACAGATTTGAAAAACTGCAGACTCCTCCTTTAAATAAGCAACGAAATTAAATAAGTATCATCTAGTTTTAATGTGTTTCCATCCGTCTCTGTTGTTTACATAACCTGCATTAATAAGACCCTGTTTTTACCATTTAATCTCTGTTGTTGTTTATTTTATTCACTTTGTTTACTCACCATGTCTTATCCTCTCAGGGTCTGGTAATATACCTACTATATATACTGCTATTAGTTTGTGTGTATAGTATTTAGCATGATGTGGCAACAACAAATAAAAACAAAAAAACAACAAATGATAATAAACAACCGAAATATAAAATCATTAAACATAATTGTGTGACCAGTCATGACTTTCTGAAGACTAATAGATATCAATGGAGGGGAACAGAAAACTGTCCGGTCACCTTTTGGATTTGAGTCTTGGCAGTTGAATAGAGGACAAAGAGCTCAGAAAGATAAGCTGGTGCCAGTTTGTGTAGTTATGGATAAGATCATAAGGTCATGAATGGCTGATGTCCTTGGTGAACCCTGCATTATTCTAATATGTTAATCCTCTTTGGTTAAATTCAAGATCTTTCATCCCAACACTGAGACTTTAAGATTAAAAGTATCCCTGAAAGATGCATATTCATGATTTGTCATATTTTGACATCTAAATCTACCTCATTTAATATATATATATATTTTTTTTAGAAACTTTTCTGAATGAGAATCATAGTTCATATAAAAATATAATATTATTATATTATATTTTATTATTATTTTATTATATTATTTATTTTTTATTACCTGGTGGTGGTGAGCTTGCATCCAGTGACTGTGCATTCGCAGTGAACCTTTGGATTAATGCTGTCGTGTGCTATATTAAGATAATCAGATAAGGAGCAACCTTGACACATAACTGAGAACGAGACACTCATCAGCTCTGCATGTTACTACAAAGGTTCGCATTGTTTCAGTGAAGCAGCTCCATGTTGGATAAAGTTAAATTCCCACAGAGAAACGTGACTAAGCCTTAGGTGCAAAACACCTTTGAATGAACATAATTAAAGCTACTTTAATTAGTGATAAATGGAGACCTTTGTTGGTTTACTGCTGGATGTTGGAGTAGAAGACGGAAGTAGACCTTCTGTAATCCACCATGAACCTGAAAACACACTTTTTGTTGTGACTCATAATATTAGTCTCTGAAACAAACATTTAGATTAGGAAGGAAAACAGGTTGTCCCTTATTTATCGGATGTTCATTATGTTTATGCATATTTACTTGACTATAACTATGCTTAAATGCACAAAATATAACACAGATTAAATATAACGTGACAATAGATCAAACTATATGTCGACTATGTGTCAGCATTTCATTAAAAAAACAACAACCCACACAAGACAAAAGGTTTACACAAACAAACAAACAAACAAACAAACCAAAACAATCTCAGTTCACATTTAAATATTGTTTTTAGTTCCTCTTATTTCGTCCACCCCTATATCGTCTAAAAACGCAGCCAAAGTGTCTCTGCTGTCAACTCTTAAACCTTTAAACTCTGAAGGCCACTGTATGATGTACACACAGATATGTGTGTGATCATTATCCTCGAACACCTGCGTGTGTGTGTGTGTGTGTGTTTTTGACAAACCTGTTTCTCCCTTGTTTCTCCGTATTTGTGCCAGACAGATTGTGTCTGGTTGCATAAGGAGGCCTGACTAGCCCCTTCAGTCTTTCCCCTGGAGCTTACTGGGGAGGAAATGTGATGCCAATCAGCTGGCCCATTAGTCCGTCTGTTTTTACTTCAAATGGCGGAGGCATTTGTGTTTGCTTTGCCAACATGGAGACACAGTCAGTGTCTATTTTTTTTTTCTTTTCCAGATAAGGAAGCTGTGTTGTAGGTCAGTGAAATGTCATCCAAAAAAAAAAAAAGTTTGCTTCTCCTTTATTTGATTTGGCCCGAATTAACCTTTAGTCTGAAATCTGAAAATGAAATATGAGCTGCTGATTTCTGCCAGAAAGATACAAACAACAAAAAACAGAAAAAAACCCAAAACAAACAAACAAGCATCCAAACATGACGCTCATGCAGCAGATTTAGCAGATTTACGGCCATCACATTTGATAAAACGATAAGATGTTTCCAGCTGAGGTGAGATGTCCTAAAACATGAGCTAACACGTATGTAAGAACTAAGCTGTAGACTGTAGTTTATTGTTTCCTGTTTGTGTTTGTTAACGTGTATCACATCATCAGCATATCTGCACATACGGTGGTATAAAATGAGTGAAACATGTCTACGTGATGCCTTAGTAGGTGACAGAATGCATATGAACATTTTTATTTTATGTATGAGAGCTACTAGAACAACAGGTAGAGGATATGTGGAGAAATGTGTGGCTGAGTCACTGCATCAGACGACTGAGGAGCATCTCAGAGAATACAGGAAACAGCTGCAGTGACTGCGCTCACTTTGGTAGGTGTCCATGCATACTTAGTGAGCATTGTTTTTATCACGTTCACTCTTCTTTCTTCTCAGCCTCACACATACACACACACACACACACATACAGAAAAGCCTGCATCAACGTCCCACAGATTTCCAGCCCTGACCCCTGAGATCTTCCTTGCGTCGTGCTATTTTTCTGATTTACAGTGAAGCTGTCGCTTCGTATTCGCTCGTACAGCCGCTGAGCTGCAGGCGAGGGACCGCGGTCGACGCTTCAGCTGCATTTAGCTTTCGCTGGAGTGCACAGACTTGCTGCAGAATCTCATCTAGTGAGAAAATACCCTCCAGACTATCAAACTAAGACATAAACAATAATGTAAAGATAGAAAATAAACCTTTTCTTTTATTGAACAGCATGTACAGTAACATATGATTAAAAAGCCACTGATAAAATATTTTCATTTGTCATTTTAATTTTTCATCCATTCTTGACATTAGAATAAAAATACTTTGACTACAAGGTCCATTTAGTAGCTGTTCTGGAGCTTTCGACTGCATGATCTTCCTCTGCAAATGTTGTCACCATAAAATTATTGATGATGACATTTTCCATTTTTCTGGACACGGGACTTCAAATTCAATTTCATGACAACTTGGAAAACTGAGTGTGATACAACTAAAAGCTCCAGGAGAGCTACTAAATGGACTTTAGTCAGATTATGAAGTTAATTTATATGCAATCACACACAAAAAAATAAAATAATACAATAACACTTTTGCTTTGAAATGGACAATATGAAATAAAACAAAGCACAGACATGAACAATGACTGTAACGCCTTAAGTTGCAGTTCTTGTTTTTTTTGTTTTTTTTAAAAACTGAAGTTCATCTATAGGTTACTGTAAATATAGGAGGTCTTTTTCCCCCCATCAACATCAACAACAACGAACATCCAGTACGTTATCAGGGTTACAGTGTGTTATCACAAAGCCAACATATGGAGCCAGAAGTCTGGACTAGAAACAAGACAACCACGCCCTTCGTAGCATCAGATATGACACATTTCTCTGCAAACTGCACACAGCGTCACAGAATCCAAAAAAACAATAAATTTAAACATTTATGACCAGAGACATCATTGCACATTGACTTTCTGTCAGTGGTGTAAAACAAGGACAACACAGTGAACCATTAACTATGACATAACTACACACATGTACATAACACACAACTACTACACACAACCAGCAACCAGACGGTTTATGGGTGAACGAGAGTTTATGAAATATTAGTTTCGCTTGTGAAATTCACGTTCCTTCTTCCCCATATGTAAATGTTACAACAACCGTACTGCCATCTATGAAGATGTGAAACCTGAGAACAAGAAGCCAACTTCCTCAATGATTCAGTTTTTAGGACGTTTGTTTGATGAACAGCGTGAGTCAGAACGTGAGACTCATCTTTTGCTTTGGCTATTTCTTGATCTTATATTTTTTATAGTTCAAATAAATACTTCACCACGGTAACAAGACCGCTCAAAACCTTTTTTTATCTATCTGCTATCAGCGAGTTGTTCTTCAAGGTCATTTGAAATGTCACATAAACGTCTGTGTCATTGCACAGAAGGACGGCCTTTGGTTTTGCGGCCTCGGTGACACCGTATCTACATTGCGCTCCTCTGCCATCCTATATAGTTTCTTACACTGGACAGTTTTGCATGTGATTTTGTATGATGCCATAGAGACAAAGCATCATACTCTGAAAACCACATTCACTAAAGGGGAAAACAACCAGCACCATAAAATAACGTTAAACACAATGAGAGTCAGGTTTTCTTATTCTTGCTTAAATAATTATAACCATTATAATCATGGCTGTATATGGTAGTAAATGTTATAGTACCTGTGCTCTGTGTGTGTGTGTGAGGTGTAAACCACCTGTAACGACGCCGCAACCTCATGACAGGAAATCTCTTCCATCTCCTTGAGGCCCTCATTGAAGCTATTGGGGCGATGTTGCACTATCAAAGGCTCGATCTTTTCTGTACACTAAAGGAATTTCCTTCCCTTTTTAGACGGCGCCAGACAAGTGTTCCTTAGAAATGAAGGGGGCGAGAGACAGTTGTGATGAAGGCTTGATAAGTGCTTCAACCTTTTGGTTTGCATTTATCTTTTTGTATTTTTGATAAGAATGATGTGCATTATTATTATTATTTTTTATAATGGGTTTGATTTGTTTAGAAAAATATTTTTTCATGTAATTGAATGAGTCAGTGTAACCTGTTGCATTATGTTGTTATTTATGATGTTCAACGCGGTTTTCTGTTCGTATCTCATTTCAGGAACCATCGACAGTAATTACTGCTTCACCCCGCCGGCATGTTTGCGTTGACGTTTTAGTCGACAGTCACATGATCAATCTTACAGCCAAGAACGTCAAATAACTTTACAAGGAGGAATGACGACCGAACACTATTACAGCACCTATCGCCTGATAGGTTGTGTAAATATGAGCTCTTTAATACATAATCTAAAACAAACACATACACACCTTTAAAGACGGACATGGTCCAACCTGGTAATTCAAATTAATATTACATAAAAATCTTCACAAGCCAACAGGTGGTAACGTGAGAGACATGACCTTCTGCAGCTCTACAGGAAACCTTACTCCTGTGAGGAATGGTAGCTAGCATACCGCGGAGAGTGCACGGGAGCATGAACACAAATCCTGCCCATGGCTGAGTAATGAGACGAGGGATGAATGAATGAAGGAGGAAAACTAAATGTTTTAGGATAACTGGTTAAAGAGTTTGTCTCCTTGTGAATGTGTGAGAGAAAAAACCAAAAAACAAAGAGGACGAATGAAGAAACAAACAATCGAATGGACAAAGACACAGCTGGGACTGGTTCAGGTTTGGCACACTTTCACTGAGCAAGCTGCCAGCACGATAGCCTCGTTGAATAGCTTCATTCTTCTTATCAGTGTGACCAGCAAAGCAGGACGAGGAGGAGGAGGAGGAGGAGGAGGAGGAGGAGGAGGAGGTGAGGTTCTGTGTAGGTGACCTAGATAAGGTTTTTCCTGTGCTGTACGAGGATAGCGGGGCGGCCTCCAATGGTGACACACCCGTCCGCTATCTATCTATCAAACCCCCCTTTTACGCTGTTATCGGTAGAAAATACGGACGTGTTAGTCGAGAGATATCAGCATATGAGACGGCAGGCGGCTTTCTAAAAACAGCACGATCAATACCTCATCTTATGTCATATGTCACATGCTGCAGGATCCTAACACTCAGCTGCTACTGCAGGCTGAACTCTCTGATTAAAGGGTCAAAGCAATGATTCATGTGAAAAAAAACACTGAGTGGAGGTTTTGTATTGTTTATGTTTGGGTAAAGCCTGCAGCATGACAGGCATCCAAACATTTCCATAATGTTTGGATGCCTGTCATATGATGTATAACACCACTGGGTTGTTTATGGTAAACTGATTACATATGCAGCTATATATATATATATATACATTATACCAACTGAGTTGTGAAGTCCACAGGAGGTCAAGTGCAGTTTCACCCCTGCTGCAGCGGCTCTAATTAAATAAAGAGAGATGCTACTGGAAAAAACCCCTTCATCATCATCATCGCTTTGCCCAATGACGACATCAAAATGAATAAGCATTTTGAGGATTATGGGTTTAAAACAGACTGCAGCAGTGAGGCCACACACACACACACACACACACACACACACACACACACACAGTCATCATCGTCCTCCTCCTCCTCATGAGACCAGGACAGAAATGACTAATTAATACAAAATATAAGCAGATGCTGAACATAGTGTGTCAGTGATTGGTCCATATGTCACAACAGTGTGTAATGAAGTAGAGCATAATCACCACAGATAGTTTGGTTCAACAGTAGCATGACCCTGCAGTTAACAGGGATTATCCCATGATCTCATTAAAGTTGGAGCTGCCGTATGTGGACGTGTTATACTGATGCAGAGAAGCAGGAGGAAAGAAAGCAAATAAGTTTGTGTTTTTTTTTAGTCTCATCTATAAATACCAAAAAGTCTTTGTGTCATTTTTTCATGTCATCGCTCCATTTGCATGTGTAACTTCTCAATTTCAGTCACTATTTTTAACAGGACGATGAGCCTGTTTGACATTTATATCGAAGACGGGGAAAGAAAATGAGGACAAAATGGAGGATGTTTAATTTAAAGGTCAAATTTGGAAAAAAAAATATTTGTTAACAACTTTGATTATTTGCCTTTTCCCATGAGAAATGAAACAGAGCGGCCCTCGGGTAAAATTCCTCTCTCCGTGAATGTTTGCGTTTTGTTGACGGAGTGCATGTTTTCTGGTCACCATGGATTAACATGTAAAAACACTGTTGGTGATGTTTGAAGCAAATATCCGGTTGTCCCCGACGACAACAGTTATCCACCAAAAAACAATGTAAAACAAAATGTAGCTTCATACATAATTCCCAGATTATTTTCTTCAACTTTCATGTCTGTGAAAATAAAGTACTTTATACAAGAGATTAGACCATGAGACATAATACATTTGTTTAAATACGATCTTAAACTTATTGCTTTTACATTTGTCACAATAGACATATATAAGTGAAATATCTTCTTGATAAGTGGATGTTTATTGCAACATCAGTGAGGACAGAGGGCAGAAATTATGAGGGAAATTCACCAGTGAAATGTTTACATAGAGTCATTCTCGCTGCACATGTGGGTTTAAGGAGTTTTTCTACCAAAGCAGATATGAAATTGAATATGTCATTCATGTTGCTTATTCTACTTTATCACATTTGAAAGATTAAAACAATGTTTTGACTTGATGAAACAAGGCCTCATTGTTTGCACTCCGGAGCCTGGTTCACAATAAAAAAAAGGCGTGTTGCGTGCACTGATACACGCAGATTAACGTCCCGTCTCGCTAACGATTGTTATTCGTTAAACTGCAGATACATTTGTTGCAGTGTTACAGTCGTCTCGCATGCTTGTAGATGGTCCACAAGTACGGTGTTTCCTTCGTTTAGTTAAAATACGACAAAATGAACTCGAAAGGAAGCAAATAGCAGCTCGCATGTGCAGCTACAGTATGTTGTAACAGCATTCATATGATCAGGTTTAAGATGTGGACTCATTTTACTTTTTTTAAAAGATAAATTCATACAGGATTTAAAAAAATAAAAATAAAAAATCAATCCTCAAACTGCATCCAAAGAGCCAAATGAGCAAAATGAGTCACAGTATTAATTAAACCTGGATTAATTAAGCCTGGATTAATTAAACCTGGATTAATTAAGAACAAGGCCGTGGACACAGAAACATCATGATTATTAGCCTATAGATGTCCAGTGAGTTTCCTCTGTGCCGCTGCCCTTGAATAGACGTCAGATTGCAGCCTTGTTAATTACATAAAAGTGCAACGTCAGATTTATTGACTGCATTTGGTCGGCCTTCTTCTTCTTCTTTGATGCTCTCACCAGCTCTAATCTGAGATAATGGATGTGTGCATAGTTCCTGTCTCCTTAATATATATCACCCGCCTGACACGCTTGATTATGCAACAAGCTGCAGTGATGATCGAAAGCCTGGAGGGAAAAAGTGTGACACGGTCACTGTGGTGTGTGTCAAATCTCTGTTATGAGACCATAAAGAAATAGTCCTGGTTTTTTTGTTTTTTTCTCACCTTGCAAGTTCAATCAACTCCATTAAAAAACAACAACAACACAACTAACATAAATATATTATGACATTGACGTTTTTTTTTGTCCTTTGACAAACATTCATGCCGCAGACTAAATGAGCGGCGAGGCCATGTTCAGTTCATGAAGTCACATGTCCCTGAAGGAGGCACAACATGCAGATAAGCATGGCCACATGTGTGTAACATGATTGAACCCAGCAGGATCTTTGCTTCTCATCCAGCTGTCACAACACCGAGTGAGATGGACAGACACAGACAGAGGAAGTGCCAGTTTAAAAAAAAAAAAAGATAATAAAAGACTTTTCCAATTGTTCATTTAGCTCTACAACAAAAACTAGCTTTGGTTTCCTGATGCGTTGAAGCTTCATGAACTGGTTTGACCACCACGGCTGATCGACTGCCTGCTGCTACGTGTGGAGTTATAAAACTCCTCCTGATGCAGCTACTACTGAGTACATGTGACCTTAAACAGACATTTCCATTCTAGTTTGTGTCAAAAGATTTTTTTATTTATTTTTATTTTTTTAATGAGACAATGTGGTATCGATCGTGGGTTAGTCAGACAGGCATTTAGACATGTCAATAACTCTTATTTGTATTGATATTTTGGTAGGACACACGCTAGACTGGAGTAGCTGAGGGCACACCGAGGATGCATTAGGGACAAGTCCAACTCTGTTCATTGCTTTGTGTGCTTAAGGCCAACACGACAGACACACACACACACACACACACACATGCACACACACACACACACAATCCTCCAGAGAGCCTCAAGAGCAGCTGAAAAAGCGTATTAACACCTACAGCTCAAGAACAGGACGTAGAGTAGCTCTGCTGATTAAAATCTGTCTCATCTTCCTGTCGAACGTTTATAGGAGAGATGTGAAGTTGCTCACCTTCCTCTGAGTACACTGAAGGTGTTAGCGGTTAGAGGTGTTTTTCAGCCCATGCACGGTAGGCACTTTGCAGGCATTCGTGCAGTTGGTGGTTGGTTAAAATATGTTTAGCTGCAGTTGCACGTCAATGCATAAACACCTTCCCCGCTGCTAAGAGTTCAGAAATGTGGATTAGTTTTTTCAGTTAACCTTCTTTTCTCAACAAATATATCGAGACAACCAACTGGTCCGAAGGCCATTTATTATTATTACAAAACCCCAATACTTTGAAAAATGTTTTCATGCATTAAACAAATGAGATAATTATACGTTAGCTAACTTTAGATGTGTTGCTAGGCAGATATTTGACCTTCGGTTAGCTGTTTTCTCCCAAACAGACAAGACATCAAAAATATGTCAAAGTAGGATTGTAGATGCACATGAAGGAATATCTCACATGTTTGTTTTTGACCAGCATTTCATTTGCGATTGCGTAATGCTGTTTCTCGGTTGGGTTTCAGGTGTTGCCAGGTAAATACACCGAGTCACCGAGGAAACGAGATTTTGTTCGACTTGTATAAAACTCAAATAGGAAACAACGGTAATTGAACCGCTGTAGCGAAAGAAGCACAAGTGTAATGACAGAAAACAGTCGGCACACGTTAGTCATAAAATATATTTATTAAACTAGTAAAATGTCCAACAAGACAAACCTGGAATGGCCCTAACAGTGATTTGCATAAAGGCATTTTATTGTAAATACATCACCAATATTGTTTCAGAATTAAATCCGGGGCCAAAACCTAAAGATCCTTTGTAATTATTCTCCTATACAGGGCCTGACACCAGGCTGACTCTATAATCCTATCTGTTGGCAGCTTCTTCTCTTCCTTGGCAGGGTTATTTCCTCCTTGGCTTTGTGCATTCACCGCTATGGCATCGCCCACAAGGCGACTGTACGCTTTAAGCATAAGCACTGGACACGGCGGGGTTTCAAGTAAAACACACGAAGGAATTAAAATTAATGTAGAAAAGGACAAAAATCAATCCTTTCTATTGCTTCATTTCATCAATGACACGATGCAGAAGAGCTTTTGGTTACATAACATCATTCAGGAATCATTTAAGACTTATTTTGCATAAGTCAGACTTAAAAAAAAAAAGAAAAGACATAATTCGTAATAATAATAATAATAAAAACACAACACCGGATGACAAACATGTGAAATAGTTGAAGATTAGGTTGTACAAACAGAGAATCAAGCCATCGTCGTGATGTTCAGTAGCTAGCATTAGCAGCACTCTACTCTATTGATGTATTCTGAAATCAATAAGCAGGTCAGTGCCTATAGGCCTCATGTCTGTCTGTGTGTGTGTGTGTGTGTGTGTGTGTGTGTGCCAGAGGGGGATTGTCTGAGTCAATCGGTTGTGATGGAGGCGGCTGCAGCGTTTCATTAATCTGCTGTGATGCAGAGACTGGCAGTCGGTGAGAGATTACAGAGGGACTGGCAGCGGGAGTGTATGTGGCCTGCGTGTGTGTGTGTGTGTGTGTGTCAGCATCTTTTATCTGCACCCTCCTCACAGATGGTGATATAGTTTCATCCTCCCCCCTTGCCTACTGCAACTAGCTTGTGCTTTCTACATCCTGCAGGCTCCAAAGCACCAGTCTGATTGTAATTAATCTTCATTTTCAGAACATGTCGACTCCGCCGTGACGTGTTGGTCTTATAAAATAAATTACGACAGGGCGTCTTTGCTGGCTTACTACATACACGGAAACAGAAATCCTGGAGTGCTCTGATTCAGTTTTACTGCCCAGCATTTAAAAAGGGACAGGAATTCAATTTCTTTTAAAAAAATCGGATGGAGAGAGATATGTGTGCTTTGTGGCTCACTGCATGAGAGGTAACTCTGGGCATTTCACTAAAGGGAAGGGGGAAGGTACAGGGCAAAAGGGCAGAACGGGTAGAAAGGAGAGGGAGGGGGAGGGGGTATTACTGGAAGGAAGCACGGACAGAGCGACCCTTGAGCGGCTGGGGAGGGCGGTAGTTGTCCACCATGCAGCACTCGGCCTCACTCTCAGCAGAGAAGAGCAGGCTGCGGAATTTGGCCATCTGTGAAAAGGGAGAAGACAGTTGCGGCGTTAGTCATTCCTGCTGCGCCTCCTGTGATTGTCACTCAGCGAACACGTCAGTAGGCTCGCTTGCTGACTCACTGCATTGAGGTCTGAGCCTGAAAGCTTTTTATAGCCTGAGCCGTTTCTTGATGCTTTTTTGAGAGTTGTAGGAAAAGATCAATATACAAACTCTGCACCTGTAGAAAATCAGAGTCATGCTAAGCAGCTGCTTGGGACAAAAACACGAATCAGGCATCAATCTTCGTAAGCAACAACTCAACAAGGACGGTGTCAGGTGACCCGTTTAAGAGTCAGCTACTCTGGTTAATGAATTAGTCCACGTTCAGGACACAGAGTGGGAACCTGTTCACTGAAAATCAGCTTGTGGTTGTATCCTCTTTCAAGCTGATTACAAATCATTAACTAATGACATGTATTATGTTTAACCATATCCATTATTTTCTTTTTATCAGCGGGTCGGGCCTTATATGGCACCAAGTCTAAAGGTTATGTCCACACCTACATGTTTACTCTACATGAAATAGACATTTAACCAGGTAGTGTTGATTTTCACATGGACTAGAGAGGCTGTTGGTTTAGATTAATGGGTGCTTTATTAAGTGGTAGTATTGGCTGTAATCTTAGGAGTGTTTTGTAGGAATGAATACTGCGTTTACTCAGTTATGATTGAATCGTGTCGGTCTGTACACACTCACAGACATCATTGGCTTGTGTGTGTGTGAAAAGTCTTGCTTGTACTTTATCCTCTTGGTTGGTCAAATGTTTGAAAGAGAAACAGGCTATGCTGTATTGCATTTCCCCTCATCACAGGGCTTTCTTCTTCTCCTTTCAGCTGTGCAGCTATCTGAACAATTAAGCCCTTGATTTAGATGGTTGTAAAAAGAGAGGATTTGCAGGCAGGGCTATTCTAGACGACGGGAACGCAGCCAGCTGAATGTGCTCTTTGAGCAAGTCATACCTGCTCGGAGCTGACACTGATGGGCTCTTTGCAGACTATCCAGGTGACGCTCTCCAGCAGGGGGGGTGTGGTCAGGGAGCCATCGTACGTCCAGTAGTCCAGGCATCCAGGGAGCAAGGTAGCAGGGTCGAAGCCAGTGAAAGTGGTCTGCTTGCCCTAAAAACAAAGGAAGTAGCGGGAAGTGAAGAGCAGGTCAGTCGAATCACAAATTATTAATTTAAATGCAGTAAAATATGGTTGTCAAGGAAACATACTTTAAATTTGATGTCATTGAACGCATCAAGAACTTTCTGGAGACCGGCGTGTTTATCACCAATCTGAAAAACAATATGTCAAAGGTCAACTATACAGTATACAGGTAATTAAACGCAGATCATGGTATGTAATATATACGATATGCAGATTATCAATTCGTACTGACCTGCAGGAAAACTCCGACTACGGCGAGTCCGTCAGGCTTGCTAGCAGCATCACCAAAGCTCGGGTATTTGGTGTTCCAGTGCACCAGATGGAGCTGGAGATATAAAATAAAAACCATCCAGTTTATTTTCAGTTTTATTTTGGTATTTTTCACACTTCCTGCTCAATAAAACCTTCTGTTTCACCAAAGAATTGTTTTATATTTAATTGTAGATGGACATAATTTCAATATTTTTGTTTGAGAAATATGTTTATTTTGCTTTTTTTTCATAGAGATAGAGACAAAAAAAAAACTTGATTCAACATTTTGTGACTGTGAATGAAATTAGGAAAAATCAGATTGGAGACAATAAAACATTTAGCTCAACAGCAAACATGAAATAAACAAATTTACCTGAAGGCATCACAGTGTCCAACCGTGTCCAAAGTCAAATCCTACAGATTTTCTTTTGTTCCACTCATCAGGCTTTAACCCAACTAATGAGATTAATTCTTGCTTTAGAGCAGCTTTGAGCTTCAGAGAAATGTTAACAACCCACAATACGAATAAAAACCTAAAACTCTAATCTGTCTTTATCTCCCTGTTACATCCACCCCAGTTCTACCAGGAACTGTCGTTGCATCATCATCATCATCATCATCATCATCATAATCATCATCATCATCCTTACCTCAGCAGGATACTTGGTCCCAGCTACAGTGTGTTCAGAGCCTTTGTCATCAGAAGCCCCCCAGTGGAAATGAAACTGCTTGAGCCTGTAGGTGCCAGAGATCGGTCCATCTCTCAGAGCTGCAGAAAACACACACACACACACACAGTGAATGTGGGTGGTGCTATATTCAAACCATGAAGAGGGTTTGATTACTGCTTTTACTTTTATAAACACTGTTATAAAAAAAATGATGCGTGCAGGTTTGAAACATCCTACTCGCAGGAAAATATCACACACACACACACACACGCAATCAGTGACTTCCTAATGCATGGAAGCAGACTCATTTCCTGTTGTGTAACCTCTCGGTCAAACATGAAGGTTACACTCAGTCCAAGACGATGTCCAGGTATTGTTACCATCAAACCTCCCTCCAATGTTACATAATGCATCTATTTACAGTATACAGCCTGTTTATTGTCACCAAATGCTGAAACAAACACACACCCGTCCATTCCCTATCCCCTCATGTTAACCCCTAAACGCCTCACCACGACCCTTACATCTGCACAACCGACCTTATTTACCAGTATATGACTCTGAAATGGGATTTACTTCACTTTACTGCTCAGTAACTGAGTAAAGACGTTGTGATATTCATCTTTTCCACCGTGCACGCACACAAACACAAGATGCATGAGCTGATGAATGATGATGACAAGCAGGCCGAGAGCTTCTCCTTTTATTTAAAGTAGCACGGCGGAAAATAAGTGCAGTGAAATACTGAGGAAGCGATACGAGGCTTTTATAACACATGTAGCTCAGGTTCCCATTATACACTACTGTTTTCTCATTTTGACATGTGTCCATGAATTGATTATTGATTATCAGATTAGGACAGGTGGAAGAAAACCAATCATTTTAAAGGCCTTTAAATAAATCCTGCATGATAAAGACGAGCTGGAGCAATAATTTCCTGTAAAATCGAAGCGAAATGGAGAAGAACATGTAATATAATGAAAGAAAAAAAACAAATGAAATCTTTATTACATAATAGGACAAAGGACCCAACCTTTATATGTCAACTAAACACATTCCCACGCACTTTCTGGCTCATTAATAGTTAACCCAGAGTAGGTTTGTTTGCAACCTTGGTTTTTTTTCAGCTCTTTTGACCTCACTGTCTGCAGAAAAGAGTTGGCGTGGGAAAGGTTCACCAGGGGTTACATTACCAATTCAATTAGATCTGATGCTTTGTTCTCCTGCAGCCTATTCACCAAGAAATAAAAAATAAATAAAAATACTAACATTACAACATATATCTATTAATATTAACACGTTATTAACATGATTGAGATATATAGTCTTTAAGATGGAGTTTTCCAGGTTGCTGCATCTTATATTAAATCCCCACCAGGACCGGTCTTTGTTTGCAATGTATACACACGTTGCAGTATTAATATAAATATATATATATACATATACATATATATGTAAATGTCACACTAACTTGAGCTGTCGGTGTCATCTGCGAAGGTCACTTGGAAGGAATGTCCGTTGTTGAGGATGTCAAGGCAGGTGGACGGGTCGTACTTCAGGGCGAGCTGCTTCAGCCCCGCGTCGTAGGATGCTGCACCAGGTAGGATGTCAATGGGAGACTGACGGGGTCCGTTGGCAACAGGGAAATTATCGGCCCATTTATCGGGTCCTGGAATGACACAATGACAGCATAGTGAATATCACAACATTAGTCTTGAAATATGGGGCTCATTCATCCAATAAATTGCGCATTTGGGGGAAGAAGTGATGCGCTTAAAAAAATCCCCCTAAAATGTGCAGAATCCAGAATATGTGCAGTGACCCTGCGCCTGCAGTGTCCTTGCACTCATCCAGCGCACTTCTCGCTGGTATTTAACATTCCTCTATGTCATGTCACCCCTGCGCATTATGGCGCCTCACCGTTGTTCGCTGCGTATCCCCAAGCATGAGCCATGGTTACAGTGTGGATCTATGAGTCTATCTGGTAGCTATAATCCCCCTAAAGCGAGTCAGTCGTCCCCCTGTGTGAGAGAGTGTCCTCCATCTGACGGCTGCAGGTCTTATATAGTGTCCCCGGTGCGTCTGTCAGGCTGCTGTTGGCCACATGATGTCCGCGCAATGACCGGGAGGAGTTTAGATGGACCCGCATCACCGTGGATCAATGAAGATCTCTCTCTCCCTCTCTCTCCCTCTGTGTGTGTGTGTGTGTGTGTGTGTGCAGCACTATTGACAATCTGCATATTCATCGATCATTTTTCAGCTTTTAACGGCTTTAAAGTTGCCTGATAATAACTGGAGGTGACAGATTTGCAGCACGCAGCGTTATTAGTTATTATTGGTCATTATGGGAATACAGAAGAGCACAATGAAACAAAAACGGTGCACGAAAAAAAATAGGTCAGAAATAATCACACTGATCAAGTTGTTTACTGGGTCACAGTTTGAATAAACAAACAAACAAAAGAAGCGACTGAGTGTGTAATGATTGACATGTTTTATAGAAATATAGTTCACCCTGATATGGTGATACATGAATCTCCTCTAAAACTATAAACACCAATAAACAACATGAATTAGATTCGTCACTGGAAAAACATGTAAATATGCAAAGTCTGGATTAAATAGACTCATTATACTCATAATTTATATATTATCATGCACAAATTGAAAAATGACTTAGTTACCATGCAAGGTTCCCGCAGTGTTACCCAATTCACAAACAAAAACAAAATACTAGTTACACAAACATTGAATATGCTAAACGAGGAAATAACTAAACAAATAACTAGAAAAAGAAAAAAAATACTATCATCAATCTAAATAAAGCAAATACACAGAATAATCACTCAAACATGACTAATTATTAGTAAAACAACAAATAAATACTAATATTTATTATTATGAGAAATAACATCAGCTCAGTAACATTTGACTGCATTTAAGTGCTTTGTGGTTTTTAATGAACATTGCTGGGAAATGATGCCCAGTAGTAGGCGGTGGTGTGAGGCTGCCACCTGCTGTTGCTCAGGGGTACTACAGGCTGAGAGGCAAATGGCAGAATTGAGCATCTTATCTTATTCAGTTTTTTTTTTCTTTATTCACAGAACAACTTCTGGTTAGATGCTACCTGCATTTTTATTGCTTTTGTATCTGTACGCTGCACAATGACAATAATAATGTAATATAATGTGGTGTTAACCCAGTCAAAGGGGAAATTACATTGTCTTACACAAAGCCTATAAACTTACTTACAGATGAGGGATCCATAAACAGCCTAACCTGCTGTCAGGTTTCATTTAGAGACCAGAGAGACTGACAGATGGGTGGAGACTAAACGCAAACGCCCTTCCTGGACCTGCACACCCAGAAGACCCGCCCCATACTCTGCCTCTGATTGGCTCTGACACTGATATTTTTTTTTACTCAAACAAATCAGAACCTCAGAAACCTCTTCGTCTGCAGGCCCAGCAAGGACATATAGTCTCTCCCGGAAGTTGAGTGGCGTCGCACGCAAGTGACGTAGCAACGGAAGCACGTTTGTAGCAGCACATGAGGAAAACAACACGGGATATCTCCTCTAATAAGGTCCGTATATTACTGTGTTTTACTGTTACGTGTTTACTTGACTCTTTTTGTCAACATAATGTTTGTTTTTTTAAATGAATCAACTTTATTAGAAAATGCTGAAAATAACAAACAACACATGTGTGTGTACACGTAGCTAACCGACAACATGTATGAGTTTAAGTTTACCAAGAGGAACACAGATAGATGGATAGATGGATAGATGGATAGATGGATGGATAGATAGATAGATAGATAGATAGATAGATAGATAGATAGATAGATAGATAGATAGACGTTTTATAGTAATTTAAATGTTTCTCCAACAAACCAGTCAGAAGCTTGACATTATTATATATTTATTATATTTATTATATTTAGCTATATTAGCAGGACCTCTGTTTTTCATTAAGGACAAATATAATATATTTATCCATGATGAATAGAAGTTATACAGTATTAATAAATCATATAAATATCAGTCTAGTTGCTGTCATCACAGTGGACTGAAGGGTAAACAGGAAAAAGTTATTGTTTACAAAAAAACAACAAAAAAAGAAACAAAACAGTGGTACATATTTCATTATACATGTTTAAAATCAGATTTAAAATGCACAGTTATGATTAGTATTATATCACTAAACATAATGCATGCGTTAGCAGGCCTACAGCATATCCAGTAGTAGCTTTTATTACTGATACCAGGCGGGCAGAATCAGCACATTTATGTTGTTTACCTTTTATACACACTGTGATCTGGACATGAATGTGTGTGTGTGTGTGTGTTTTGGTGATGCTGGAGCTTCTGGAGCTGCAGGCTGACAGCAGCAGGATGTTCTGCTTTGAGCCAGGAGTTGTTTTTGTGTTTGTCTGTGATGCTCGCTGCTTTTCACCCTCAGGAGTGTTGATGCTGCAACTCCTGGTAAAAAAAAAAAGTCTAGACGCGGTCGTGCATGAAGTTGTAAGACCGTTTGATCAGAATCACTTGAACTTGGCTACATACTCTATATGTTTTAAGTTTTAGGTTCGGCTAATCAGGTGCCCGCTGAGCGTTGGACCAAGTGGGAGGAGCAGGAACCTCAACCTCAACAACCTCATCATCTGTGTTGTTTATCAGAGCAGGAAAACACAGCAGTTGTGGGTTTAAGTGGAGGAAGAAAAAGAAGCAAACAAACAAAGATGAAACGAGGTGTAGAAATGAAATCTTTCCCACGTGTGCGTCTATGCTGATTGGTGTTCTCTCTCCAGACAACATGGCAAAGAATAAGCAAAAAGGGAAAAAACAGAAGAACGTCTTTCAAGTTGCAAACAAGCATTTGAAGCACAAGAACAAAGCAAAGCCGGTCACGACAACACTCAAACACGTAAGATCTCTTTTCCATTTCTTTTTTTTTTTCTCTCCTGTACGTATATTCTGAACCCCCACTTGTACTCTTGTGTTTGCTGCACCTGCTCCAGTGTAATTTGTGGCTTCACAGATCAATGCTGTGAAAAATGAGAAAGTGGAGAACCTCAATCAAATCTTCACACAAGTCCAGAGGGACGTTAAAAGCATTTCCAAATCTGTTGCGCCTGAACCAAAGAAACAAACGCAGGTGAAGGTGAAAACGGACAAACCACATCCAATATTTCAGTCGTCATGATGCATTTCGGCACGATGTTATGTGTTTTTTTTAAATTTTTTGTCTTATTAGGTTGTCAGGGGGCCACCAAAGGAATCCGTAAACGTTGACAGCGCTGCTCAACTCTTCTCTCAGCTATAACAGACCAGGAGAGAAAGACTGTGATGAATACTGACAGCCTGCAGGCAGATTGATGGATGTTTAAAGCCTCAGAGAAGCTGTCGGTTTTCTGCTGAAACGTTTTGACATCTCATTCTTTACTGTAGATGAGATGAAAATCACACTTATTGCACGATAGTAAAACCTTCGGAATATGAATCGATAAAAGATATTTTTTTATTGATTCATATTCTTTTGTGTGGAGATGTTTTGCTTCCCTTCGTTGCAGAAACTTTTGCTCATTATTTTCTTGCTTATTGATGTTAATTTCCCAAAAGTCCAGCTTGGTTTTTTTTGTTGTTTTTTTCTGGTCGACCGTCCAGAACAAAAAAAAAAAATACAGCAAGTGTTTGTTTGACGCTAATTGAAATGATTAATCGATTTAACAAAATAGCTGCCAGCTGATTTTCTGTTTACTTCAAAGATTTGTTGTATGTTTTACATGAAAATGATTAAACTTGCATATCAATCATTGTTAATTATCAAATGTTGCCCAGGTCATTTTTCTGAAGGTCTTTGCAAGGTGTAGCAGACATAATAATAGCACATCATCCATGCACTTTATTTATTTTACCTCTGTACCGTATTTATAAGCTTATTTCATGACTTCACACTGTCATTTCGATTAGGAGTGCTGAACTGAAGATGAAGTATAGATTTTTTCCCGCTCCGCCTGCGAGCAGCTGGCCATTATCAGTATGCTGCTGCATCCTGCTGTAGCAACTTGACATTGGAGGTCACGGGTGTAGCCGTGCCCAGCTGATTGCTTGTCTCCGTGACGACCTCTAACTGAGTTAGTTGGTCAATAAATCTGGAGCAAGGTGAAAGCTCAGGTGAGGATGGTAAACAACCCGCACTTGACTGTCGTGACATAAAAAAGCGGAGCGTTTCAAGGTGAAGATGAGTCTCAATAACAGCCGTGTCTGTTTTTTAATCCACTCGAGTGAATTTAGTTGCACTGAAAAGCTTAAATCTGCAATGATGGCATTTAATATAATTATTGATTTTTTTTTTTTTCTGTTGCAGCTTTTCTGTTGGAAACAAGGTGCCCAAATGATCATTTGTTGTGCCAAAATGTATTTAAAAGTTTATCTGAAGCTAACGTGAGTCTTCAGCAGTCTGAGATAATCAAATCTAGTGAATATCATATAATATCAATATCACCAAATTTCTTCTTTTTTGGTATTATTCCACTAACTTCCAGGTCAGCTCATCAGTGAAATTACAAACAGTATTAATGACAGAACACATAACATAAAGGAAACAATAAGAGTTAAGATAAAATACTGAATAGAAAGTTGTTTTTTTAAGAGTCTCTGTGCTTCCTTCGGCTGGTTTGAAAGGCTGTTTCTGATGCAGCGGAGCAGAAGGCTCGATCCCCCGGAGGAGCGAGCTGTTGGCAGATCTGAGGGTGCGGCTGGAGGTTTACGATCAGTTCCTGTAATAAGGAGACGAGCGGCCGCTGATGGATTTGTATGCGAGCAGCACGACTTTGTAGTCAATCCTGAAGGAGGCGGTGAGCCAGTGCACTGAAAACAGATTTGATGTTATATGTTTGTGTTTTTGCACTCTCATCAGGGTCCTGGCAGCGCTGTTCTGAATGTACTGATGCTCCTGCCAGAGATCCTCGTGAAGAGAAAAAGTTTCTCTGCATTTGACAGATTTATAGTTGTTTTTGAGGTGGTAGAAAGAGTGTTTGCATAGATGCTTTATATGGTCTTAAAAAGTCAGCTGAGGGTCAAACCAAACACTCACATTATTGACTGAGGATGAGAGGAGGATGTGGCTGAATGTGGATGTCTGTGTTCATCAAGACCTTTATCTCCTTAAGACAGGTGCTGATGCATGACATGAAACAGGAGGGAGGATGGAGGCATCAACATACAGTATAAACCACTTCAGGGTGACACAGACCGCAGCATCCTGTCTGCAAAAGTGCAACTTTTCCCCCTTTGAATGAATGAAGGTAATAAAAGATTTTAATTTATGCCATTTGCATTTCCTGAAAAAAAAAAAAAAAAACTAATAAAAATTGATTTGTGAGCGAGAGCTCGGTTCAGGGTGCTGCTTCCACTTCCATCTGCCAAGTGAGAATAAATCGCCTGGTTCGGTCGCAAACACTGGGTGACAAGGGGTAACCCTCCTCTTCTGTGTCCTTAGAGGAGACACTAGAACTACAAGGGTGCAACCACATGGTTCAGCTCCAGCACATCTGCACTATGGCAGCACCACTGATTATTATTAAATAAGATAAGCTTCATAGCTGTTAGGGGTTTAAGTCCCAATCTTAAGACGGAGGTCACCGGGGCAGGTTTGAACCTTATATCCTCCACTCTTCTACACTTCCTGCGTTCGCATATCTTTAGAGCTCAAGTTGTCTCATGTCAGGGACGAGGCCAGTGATCAGACATCAGACGCTAGGAACTACTTTTCCCTGCGGGCTCCGCCAGCATAGTCCAACTGATCCACAGATTAATGAGAAAGCCTCCGTTTTGACTCTCTCTCTTCTTTCTTCCTGCCACCTAAGCGTCTTTTTCTTTTACATTAACAGTTTCATCTATGACAGCAGAATCACAGAGATACATATTGCAGATTTGTCCCTAAATGCGTTGAATTGACGCCTTTTTGGGCAGAAATATTTATCTCTAATCCAGAGGAAAAGGGTTTTTTTTTTTGGCGAGGAGAGTGTAGCAAATGCAGCGTTGAGGTGTCAGCCTGCGAGCAGGTGCTTCCCACTGTGAACCAGATGGCTGCACCTCTGCACAGGCAGTGGGGTTGCACCACTACACACCCTGGGGAGACCAATATCATGCCAGCACATGCACATTGAATTTTGAATGTAATCTACATGAGCTGGTAGGGGGAGGTAGTTGGATCTGTGGGTGGAGGCAAGTGTGTGTTTGTGTGTTTGTCATTTTTATCGCCCTTAGTCATGCAATAAAATTAAAATTAAAAACTTTTCTTTTTCAAACTTATTTCTTTGATCCGACTCCAAACTTCAAACCCTTAATTTCATAAGAACTTGGCTCAGTATGTCTTCCTGAGACAGATGCCAAGAAGAGCTAGAGACAGACAATACTAATGATGCTGTTTCATAATGGAAAAGTAAATAAATTACTTTCATAGTTAGAAAAAACAAAAACAAAAACAACCTCCCATACACTTTTGACTGAAACTGATTAGTCAGTTGCTAAATTGAATGTAATCAAAAGTGACATTTTAGACGAGCACCAGAGTTGGAAATGTCCACAAGATGGTGCTCTGGATGGGCTTATCAATATGCATGGTGATGAGGAAGAGTGTGTGTGTGTGTGTGTGTGTGTGTGTGTGTGTGTGTGTGTGTGTGTGTGTGTGTGTGTGTGTGAGTGTGTGTGTGAGGAGCGTTGAGCTCGCTGAATGCCAATAAGAAACCAAAGGCCTATTTGCAGTATGTCATTCCTACTGCACAGCTGGGTTTTTCACTCTGACAGGACTCGCAGCAAAAGGTTACAGCACCTGCACTCCTCCCTGTGACAGAAATAAGAATCAGTTTGTCTGTACAAGTGTGTGTGTGTGTGTGTGTGTGTGTGTGTGTGTGTGTGTTTGCCTATGCACATTTGCTTTCACAGTCATTTCGGATCAGTTCTCACAGTATCGACCCAGACATCACGTCAAGACTTGACAGCGATGTATTCTTCTCTCTTAAGATCAGAAAAAATAAAAATATAAATAAATAAATACATTATCAGCTTTAAATGAAATATGCTTTTAAAGGATTAATGCTTCCTTGACAGCTTGGTCTTATTTGCTCTGTCAAAAGAGAGCATGATGAATTACTCAAAGCAAAAAAACACACTTGACTTTGAATATGACTGGATTTTTAAAGGGATGCAATTATGTTGTTTGAAAAGGTCAAAAAAGACATTTAAAAGAAATGATTAGTCGTGATAGAAATCATGTGGCTATTAAACTATGCGGATGTAAAAATGGTCGTTTTGAATCTCCCCTTAATGTCTTTAAAGGCATCTTGCCAACACGTTAGACAGCCAAGATTCAAACTGTGATTAAGGTTTGCCCTTGAGACCGACCGCTCAGTTCAGGCCTGAAGACTTGTCCCGCGTGAATCTGTATGTTTTGCTTCAGTCCTGCTGTTGGAGTCAGAGATTTTGGCTGCTACTGGGCCCTCAGTGTGATTTGTTGTTTGATCGGGAGCCTTTCCCATCCGAAGCTAAGATTAAACCGACACCTGTGGTACCAGTATTATCGCTGGCAGACAGACTGACAGATAAATAATAAAACCAGCGTAGAAGTTGTAGTTTTATCCTCATCTGAGAATCTTTCCTGGTTAATCTGGATTTTTATTTCTATTCAGATGTTTATAAAGGACATAACATTTCATTAAAGCTTTTTCATGTGTTATTCTCGACACTTGAAGTCCAGAGGAAAGGTCTTGATTAAGAGGACTCCTCGCTGAGTTAATTAAAGCATTTAAATGGCGGCCATGATTAAAATGGTCTTAATGCCAGCAAGGAAATGTTTTTTTTTCTTTTTCTTTAATTTTTTCTTCTCTTTTTTTGTCTACTTTTTGGACATACCAGAGTTTCTTTTGAATCAAGGTCAGTAAACAAACTGAATTTTTTTTAAGACAATACAGAGACAGGATCTTTTGCCTCAATGACAAAATAAGTTGTTACTGCAAGACGTTGCTCGTCAGAAAAACTGAAATTTATTTGAAGCTTTTAAACAAATGACCAATGCTGCCATCAGCATTAACTTGGTTTGACATCTACTGCATTTCTATTTCGTATAATCAATTTGGGAACATTCACAATTTCTGCACACTAACTATATTTCAGCTTTATTAATTTTTTAATCTAGCTTTTAAAAACAGATTTTATTTTTCTTTGTTTTTATGTCTTACTGTGCTTTCCATCTCCTTCTAACATTTAAAATGATTATATATAAATATGTTATATTACTATACATTTTGAATGCAGCAGCACCAATGATTGCACTAGTTATTCCTATAAATATATATAATTTATCACTTGTTTTTTTTTTATTTTAAAGTTTCAGAAACATTTATCGCTCTTGTCCACGAGGTATATTAGAAATCCCAAATATTTAGAACAGCTTAGGACCGACCACTATGAGCTTATAGGTGCCTCGATGTCGACTCCAGGCAACATACTGCATCTGGATCACAAACCAAATGCCAAAACAAACAATCCTCTGCAGCTCTATTTTCCATCTGCAACAACCCACCAGAGCAATAAAGCGACTGCAAGCTGTTTGGCTCATAGGGAATGAAATAGGCTTTACACTTGAGAGAACACAGCACACAGAGTTGCTTTTTTTTTTAATAGGATCTCAGGCACGTTGCTCGAATCAACCGGCGAGGTTCCTCCTGCAGGTACTGTGGGCCAGTTTGTGCCTGAGGGACAGGAGAGCGAGGATAGAGGTGTACAGGCTCAGATGAGATCTGGTGAGGAGTGCGTGCGTGCTTGTCAGTGAAGTGGAGAAGGTAGAAGAGCTTTCTGGTATGCCTGTCAGACGTATGAACAAAGTACATCTGTTCATCTCCTCCTCCGTTGTCAGATGTCACTGTCTAAAAACACAGCACACTTATTATATTACTGCCTGCCTGCGTCGTGCCAGATGAGCACACACACACACACACACACACACACATACAGACAAATATATGTTCAAAGCAGCAATACTGCATGGTGAATAAATACAGCAGGTCCCTCCACATATATTAATATTCCACATGTTTTGCTTCTAAATCGACTTGCAGAAGAGCAAATATGTCTTGACTTTGAATCATGGCTCCATGTTGTACAGTGAAGCATCATAAATATCATTGTTATTATTATTAGGATTGAAACCGTTCAAATATTCAACACAAGAGTGGATTCATACCTTTAGAGTCATTTACATCTTTACTGGCAGTGTTTGAAATGTTTTGAGTCTACTGAAAACATTTAGAAAAGAAGGAAAATGATGGGAATCGTTATTCCTTTTTACATCTGGTGCTTATAGAGATGCACATGAAAGAAAGTAATAATTTATAATTAATATCAATGTAATAGGGTCAAGATAAAAGACTACTGTGCATTGATTGTGCATTTAACAGCATCATATGTCTAGGTCCCCATTCTGACTAGTTTAATTGAGAAAATTAAAATTATTCTTGAAAAAAACATATAAATACATTTTCCTATTTTTCTAACTAATGTGTCAATTTGCAGAAAAATTCTCAATTTTCCTTTTTATGTTACCAGAAGCAAAAAATAAAAATATAAAAAAAATTAAAAACATAAGTAGAAGATGAGCTGTTATAGTCACGTACAAAAACTTTGCAAAATTTAGAGAAAATTGAAAAATTTTGCACACAGCATTTGATTGACAGGCGATACCTGGGAAAGGATTGTCACCAAAATAGGTTAAAAAAAAAAGAAAGATTTATGGGTTTATGGCTCTTAACACGAAGTGATTTCTAGCATGTGTATTGCTACACAGTGCTGCCAGACTCACAGTTGTATATGTTGATGTTTGCTTCAATGAGAGATATTTATAAAACTCTGACTTTTCTCTTCAGACTCTGCAGATAAGAGCGGGAAGTTTTCAACCTGCAGGAAAAAGCCGAGAGGAGACGATGACAGCAGGTCTCACCTCACCCCAGGGAGGTGAGGGAGCCCAGAGGTGTTGTGAAGAAATGGATTTCAGGAACGCCGGCTGTGCACTGAGAAAAACTAAAAATGGAAGAAAGCAGGTAAACAGGTAAACATGAAAAAAACAAAGTGGCAGATGCAGCTTAGAATATGAGGGGAAGGAGCTTCAAGTCAATAACCGGTAACAATGTGAAGAAAAGAAACAAAAAAAGACGTATAAGCGTCCACACGATACATCTAAACATCAGCCAGGAAGGACAGTACTTCAGTACATATAAGAGACACACACGTCTAACTAAAGATGTGTTTCAATCCAGAAGCTTTTGGTTGAGATGCTGCTGTTATAAAAATGAGTCACCAGTAAACAATATTTAAGATGTCTAATTAGCCAAACACCTGAACACCTGTGTGAGCTGGAAAATTACAGGTCTCATTCCCAAAAGGTAGAAGCTGAAGCTCTTTTTTTTGTTTTAGATACTGAGTGGGAGTCGGAGTAACTTTGCATGATGATAAATGACAATGTTAGATTTAAGAGAGAATATTGAAGCTGAAAGAAGGATTCAGCCTTCGGTTTCATTGCCAGAAAATTAGATTTTAACAGTGTTCATTTCATCAATTAAGGGTCAAAGCTTTAAATCTCTCTCTCCCGTAGATCATAGTTAAGAGAGAAAATATGTTTCGTGTCTGATAATACGTGTGTGAGTTAAAGCAGTTTCATTATTTTTTTTAACTTTCAGTCTAGCCTTCACATAGAAATTCACTGAAACAAAAAAGAAAAAGGAGAAGAAAAAGAGGAAAATCATGCATTTTATCAACTAAAACAAATTAAATGTGTTGAACTCCTTCAAGGTCTCTCAGAGTCACACTGAAATTAATAAAATGCAAGAAATAAAAGGGCGATGATTTCACTGAAAGAGATGTTTTACTGTTTACTGTGCAGGTTGGCATGTTGTAATATTCTTTATTAACTTTCAACTGGACTGAACTGCTGAACTTACCCAAAAGTTTCATGATTAATTGAAGTTTGTTTTTTTTTTTTTGCTCAAGCTGACAGTCTTTTAGATTCTGGTCAGTTTTTTTGTCTTTATATTGTACAAAAAGTGCTGCAGGAATTAGTCCTAAAACCCGGAAATGAGTTAACGTTTTTGCTTTTTTTTTGTTCCCTCATATCAAAGTCAATTTTTTTAAAATTTGTTTTTGGTAAGATGCCTGAAATAAGAAAAACTGAGATTTTCATGTTTTGTTCTACAACATAAAATGCATGTGCTTTCCTACGTAGAAGACCACTTCCTGTTTGCCCATTGCAACGCAGTGGCAGGATGTCATTTGCAAACCAACTATTGAGGTATCAATCCTCCATATTGTTTTTCAGCAGCCTGTAGATAATAATCAAAAACAAAATGATCAACGGGTCGTATATTACCTGAATCTATTGAAACCTCAATGCAGGTGATGAATCATTTGATGATGTAAATTCATTAGTGAATGTGCAGCAACTCATTGATGTTATTCTGCAGACATCAGTATTGTGTCTCTCTCTTGACAACCGTTGTCTTCAGAGCTGCAGCAGTTTTTGTTTTCGCCCGTACAGTACATTACTCATCAATGCACACACGCTGTAATTCCGCAATCCTCTTCTCAGAAGGCAGTCTAAGTAATGAACTGTACGAAAACCCATCTGTGCTGCGTTTTCAATTTGGCACATCTTCGCAACGCTATTAATGACCTCTCAGACACATTTGTATGAAATGTGATATGCTGCAGCGTCTTTTCACAGCACACAATATATATTAATATGTTGCATCTCAAGATTGGATTTGGGATAAAGTTGAAGGTGTTGTAATATCTTAATGAAAAGGACATTTAGAAACCATTTCCAATTTAATGTATTTATTATTTATTTTTTATTCTTATTTTTGGAAACAAAGACACATCCTGAATAGCTGCATTCGTTTAGAGAGAAAACCGCCTGAAGCAATATTCACAATACGGCAGATCCGTCTGTGAAAAACTGAACATCTTCCCACATAAACAAACATCTGTGTCACGTCTATCTAATGACATAACAATTTTAAAAAAAAGTATCTTGACACAGTTAGCAAAGCCTTTTAAATTAGCCTGTATTGGATATCAGATCAAACAAACAAAAAATCAGCTGCAGGAAAGATGAACAAGTTGCCCGAATTAAATTATAAAATACAATGTTAGTCCAATCAGTATCTGATGCAGGATAAAACACGGCTGTTGTGTTAATTATCCAAATTGAGTCCCAAAATCAACAGCTTGACAGTGATTTGTTTATTGTTTATGTTCAGCTTGATCAAGTGAGGCAATATTTTTTGACTTTGATGTTTTAACGATGGCAAGAAATCAATTCTTCATGCAACAGCAAAATAACATGAACACAGTAAATCCACACACAGCAACAGGGCTGTGGCAATATGATTAAAGATTACATAAAGTTCATCCAAAAATGTATAAAACTATGAAGCCTAAGATTTAAAATGCTACATGCTAGTCATCACCGTATACTGTACATACACGGTTTAGGTAGAAATATTTGGTTGGCAAAGATCTTAAAGCAGAATTTATTGATTATTTTGTCACTTGGAGGATTTCATCTTATTTTACCTTATCTTATCTTGTTTTAGTTTAGCTTAGTTTATCTTAGTTTAGCTTAGCTTAGCTTAGCTTAGTTTAGCTTAGCTTAGCTTAGCTTAGCTTAGCTTAGCTTAGTTTAGTTTACCTTATCTTAGCTTATTTTAATTTAGCTTATTTTAGTTTAGTTTAGTTTAGCTTATCTTAGCTTATTTTAGCTTATCTTACCTTAGCTTAGTTTAGTTTAGTTTAGTTTAGTTTAGTTTAGTTTAGTTTAGTTTAGCTTAGTTTAGCTTATCTTAGCTCAGTTTATCTTAGTTTAGCTTAGCTTAGCTTAGTTTAGTTTATCTTAGCTTAGTTTAGCTTAGTTTAGTTTAGCTTATTTTAGCTCAGTTTAGCTAAGTCCTGGACAGCACTTGGGAGAAAAACAAAGCAGACTTCAGGAAATTTAGTGGGTGTAGTACAGAGAAAGCCAGTCCACACCAAACTGATGGGTTGTCTTATGTCACAGTTTATGTGTTAGTATCAGAGACATAAATATAAACCCCCAAACATTGGAGTTTTTCATAATATGGCCTCTTCAGTGAAGTAGTAACCAACGCCACATTTCAAGCGATCGTTTTAACCCAAACCGTGATGTTGTTAACAGTGATTTGTAATGGTTTTGGAAAAGCAGCGTATTAAAGTGACGTATTATAAAACGGTCCTGTGAGTTGTGTGCACAGTACAATCGACTTTGTGTTGAAATCGGGAGGGTTAACGTGAGTATTTGACCTGCAGCATTTAGTCATTCCAACTCCAGCCGTTTAATCCCAACTCATTTAAAACATCTGCTTTCCCATCAAAACAAAACCAAGCCATTTCACATGTAGACGGCCTCCAATCGATCACACCACATCCTTTTAATTAAAAAAGTCATTAAATCAGACCTGTATTCCAGCCACGAGGGGGCTTTAGGGAGCTAAGCCCCCTCAGATGTATTTCCCCCTCTTCTGTTTAAGCTTTATATATATATCTATAGAAAAATAGAGAATCATTCATGAATTCAAAAAGTATTTAGTGCTCTTAGTGAGTTTGAAACAGTAGCCTTGTGTTGTTGTTATTTAACCTTCCTGAGGCTATTGTGTGGTTGGATCAATTAATTTATTTCATGAATTTTTTAATTTTTTTTTTAAACACCCCCCTCAGTCACCCTGGCGCTGGGTCTGATATCAGCCATCCTTATCTAACGTCAGCCATCTTTTAGATCCCTTCTCCCCTGTAGGATAAAGTCCTCTACATTACCCTGAGCAGCTGTTTAGGAAAATCTAATTATACATGCAGATGCAATTTAAATTCATTCAGCAGGCACCCTCAGTGTAACTCATGATTTATTGATACATTGGAGGAGACTTTAATATTGTCATTATGATTAAGACTCTTCTGACTTAATTTACGACCGGTCCCCATTCTTCCTCTGATGTCTCTATCATCTTTCTGTCAGTTTTCAGGGAGGTTAATCTAGTGTTGGGGCCCACACACTGGTTGTCAAGCACCGTGGGTTTGTACAGTAAGGCTTCCCTTGTTATGCCTAACCTTTTGGAAAGGTTGCACTGTTTCATTTGACATTTTAGAAACAGCCCATTTGCTTCGACAGGCAAGCCATCACTGAATCACATAACTTCTTTCTTCGATGTGCAGCAAAGCCAATAGCTAGAGAAATATTTAGTGGGTTGGTGGGTTTTTTTCTTTTTCAAAGCAGTACTTTATTCTCAGGTATTTTTTGATTAACGTCTGATGAAGTACTGTGGTTCAAGAATGTACTGGGCACTGTAGTATGTATGTATTGCCTAGTTAGCAGATCAGAAAACACAAAGGGAAGTTACACACAATGTGTGTTATTTGTTGTGCTTATAGTGATGAAGCCACAGAAACCGTTTTTTTGACCGTTTTAGCATCTTTCAGCTCAACAGCCGGCAACCGTTTTTACCAAAAGGTGCGTCCAGATGCTAACACATTAGCAATATCAACTTGTCAGTGATGTTTTGACTGTTTTATGTGCTACCCCACCCCCGAAGTGACCGAGATACATAAAATAAATCAACAAATTTAAAAGGGTACGTTTAAATGATTTCAAATTAGAGTCAGTTTTCCATGAGCTAACTCCATTTCATGCTTCTGGCTCTTCAATCAATTGATTTTTTGAAAATCAATTGTCTCTCTCATTCAAACCAGAAAAAGGCACAGCGGAAAAACTCTTTTGCAGAAAAGACCAATCAAAGCGACTGTTATTCACTCGCTGGGACAGAGGATTTCTCTTTCTTCTGCTTCCTTATACAATACTACAGTCTGAGCCTTTGAACTGCCTGAGCCACAGCTCCGTCATTCCACTCTGCCACTATTGATTGCATCAAGTCCCTCCAAACGAATGAATGGGATAACCTTCCTCTATGTATCCATTTCCTTTTCAGCTGATGTCAGAAATACAGAGGCTGTGGGTAACATTGAGCCAAAGAAACGAGGAAAAAAGATCGGTCTATGTGGATTCCTGCTTTACTGATCATGCGCATCGACTGCCAGGCTGACTGCAACCTCAGACAATCATCCTCATCCCCTCTCCCATCAACCTTGGTTTGGCACGGCCGGCCACAGCCAGCACAGAATCAATCAGTATCGAGATATGGGCAGCTGTCATGCCAGTGACCAATTTTGGCATGCAAGGCTTCCCCTTAATAGACAAAGAGACAGCGATCAATAGGCAATTTGGCCTTGGAATGAGGCTCGAATGGATCAAGGAAAAGTGTCCGACGAACATCCGCGAAAGTACAGTAAAGGAGTGAAGCATTCATTGGCTGCATATGACCAACCTTGGTTGAGCAAATGTGCAGTTGTGTGTTGCAAAAAAAGTACAATTACGAGGTACTTGTACTGGAGTATTTTCATTTGAGGCTTTAATGTATACTTCTACTCCACCACAGTTCATGTTGTCTGGTAAAGATTAAACCGGTAGTTTCCAACCTTTTTGGTTTGAGGTTTGAGGGTTTCAGATTTCTGCACATTAGACCCCAACACAAGTGATTTCTCCTTTAAACCTCTCAGATGGTTTCATTTAAATTTATTCAGTTAAAATAATCAATACTAATGGATGTTGCAGCATTTAGTCATTTCTTCTTTCCTACCACATAAATGACCCCTCAGATTTATCTTTCGGAGTTTTCTTTCTTTCTTTCTTTCTTTCTTTCTTTCTTTCTTTCTTTCTTTCTTTCTTTCTTTCTTTCTTTCTTTCTCTCCTTCTACCTCATTAAAAATCCAAAATCTACGAATATGCAAAAATTGTTCATTTCAAATCATTTCTGCATAATATTAATACTAATAGTTTGTACTTGTACGTGTGAACCATTAAGTACATTTTGCTAATAACTGAATATAATTTGCATCTGTACTTTTAAAAGTAGAATTTTTGACGGAGGTTCGCTTTGTTTGCATTAAACGTCCCGACACTTCCTCCGCTGCTTATACGTCGCTCTACATCTTCTATAGAAAAAAACACATAATGATGAAGTGTTGAATCCACACTCATTCCTCCCTCTCGAAACAGCACATTATCTTCCTCACCTTATTTTAAAAAATTTGTCACAGCGTAAATGATAATTATGGCAGTTGGGACTGAAATGACAATAATTTGTGGCTGTGCATGAATGGACAGCGGCCTCTCGAGAGCGTAATTGGCGCAGGAGCGGATTCAGTCACGAAACCTGAAGGGTCCCTTTTCTACCCATTTACTGCTCATAATTATAATGTGACAATTCTCTCTGCTATGTTATCATTTCCCCAATGAGATGCATAATAACCTGTTCCCATTAGGAGCCTGTCCAGGGAGAGTTATCAAGCGGCGATACTGTTCATATGCAGCGTTATCAGAGGGAAGGGGGTGGGGGCCGTGGCCTGCGGTCCCTGGATGTGTTCACGTCGTCTTCCTCGAGCCTCATCGGCCTCACCGCAGTACAAAGAAAGAGATTCAATTACGAACTGACACCTTGAGGCATGTAGCAAAACCACACAGCTTCAAAAGAGATCACTCAAAATGTATCCGCTGCTTTTATCTCGTCGTGTCTGCCTGCCTGTCTCACCCTCCGTCTGTCTGTGTGCCTCTGGAAAGCATAAAACTCAGATAAACGTGTCCCGTCGCTCCTGCGTAGATGGTGATGCCCTGAATGTGTGAACGATTCCTTTTGGATTAAACTGTTTTATTGATTCAGAGCAATTAGTGCAGAACTGAAGAGACACAGCTGCATAAGTAATGAGGATCACACCAAGTCTTGTTTCCAGCAGGCAGAGGTTTCATCCTCTTCTCACTTTCTGTGCTGGATATTTGCCGTTTTGTTTGATTTTTCACCCTGCAGCGCTACGGAGCGTTTTAGCATCTTTCAGCTCGTTGTTTTGGTTTTTACAGCTCATAATTTACTACTGTTTTCATTCAGTCAACTCTTAAAGCTTGCAACATTTAGCATTTTGTCTTGACGTTGTATTACATAATCTTTGCCTTTAATGGACCGTCACAGCTCAGGCAGACAGTGTCACAATTACAAAGGCTACAGAGATATACGTGAGTCATATTCGGCTGAATATCTACAAGCTTTAATAGACCTTGTTATAAGAAAGATTTCAAGGCAACTTAGAGGCACAAAGGCTGCAGCGTTTCTGAATTGCCTGTCAACTAAAAGACTACATTACAATAATATGTAGATGTAGCATGAAGAAACGTCTAAATATTATGAAAACTTATGCTGCACCAGCTAAAAGATACCGTGTGGGGCTTTTTGACCACTAGTAGTGCTATGGAGCAATGTTTTATACAGTATATTTCTAAATAAGTGCTTTACAAAATATTTTATGAGGAATGAAAAGCACTCACAACACATACTGTATGTTTTAGTGAGAAACAACAAGTCTTAATTAATCAAATGTATTAACAACAAAGTTATTGTACTGCGAGGGATCGATAATCTTTTAGCTTTTCATCTTGTCTTTCTGATTTGACATTTTCTTTCCGCTGAAACTGCAAATCCAAAAAACTACACATGCAGTATCTCCTTTCATGTGCGTCTGACTTATGTTTAACAGGATTAACCTTTATGATGCAACCTGCTCTCCGTTCTACCTTCGCTATACATCACTGTGACATGTTTTCAATCTCGAATTACCCCCATGATGGATTTAATCTAACGAACCCGGTGACTTTCGTAGGCCAGGACAGGAGGAGTGATTGTTCTTCCTCGCCCCTAAATCAATGTCATATCATCCAATAGGCATATAATTGCACAGACAATAAAACCAGGAAGAGGTACTGTAGCATTCAAATGTCTGCGATGTCTTTTCATGTACTGGACGTTACGTAGAATTGTTCTTTGTACTCGCTCATGACATATTAATTGGACACTGATAAATAAGTAAACAAAGGATCAAATGTATAATTCACACCATTCATACGTCCGACACAGATATTATCTACAATGAAAGCGAATGGCTAATGTTAGCCTGCTACCCTCCAACCAAACTTAATGACTTTGCAACATCTCATCCGTCACTGCTGTCATGAATTCAACAGATTTCATAAAAGCTTCTGCAGAGATGAAAATTTAGGACACTTTATTCTGCTTTTGTAGCTCGACACTCGGATTATTGGCAACACATCCGGATTCATTTAAATATTTTTCAAATCAGTCCTTGAAAATATGCTCATCATGCACCCCTGAGCTAACATAATATAAATGTTAATTAAGATCTGTGCAGCGAGCTCGGGGAAATTAATATTTGCAATATACCAAATGCAACTTTTGGAAAGGTTTTCAGTATTCAAGGTTTGTATACTGTACACACACATATGTATATATATATGTATATATATGTTTTCAGCTGTAATTGTCTAGGGAAAAAAAAATTAAACATATGGTAACATGCAGAAGGAGTTTTTTAACCAAATGCTCCTTTTAAACATGTTTTAAATTAGGCTCAGATCCAAATCGTGTTTATTTTTTTTCCTGGTAATCCACACGGTCGCTGTTGTTGAGATAATTTGAAGATGCAAATCTATATGCAAATGCAAACATGTGAGCCTGAAACCAAACTGAGCACATAATGTGTCTCTCAAATGGAGAGAGACAAGTTAAAATGAGTGAATTGAATCTGTCAGCTGCTGCAAACAGGAGGTCATGAATGTGCGTTAGACTGAATAATACAAAAAAAAAAAAAAGAATATATACACATTTCCAGAGAAAATATCTGCCCTTCCAAATCAATGTAATGACCAACAGGAGCAAAGCGGCAGAACTACCAATTATTATTATTTTTTTATGTCCACTGCAGCGAAAGTAAAAACATCAATATTGCTGAAGCTTAGCAGCTCCAGTGGAATTAAACTGTGTATTCAATTTAATCCTAAAGCTGACGATCGTGTCTTTTTCTTCACTTCAGAAGCTCCTCACTCAGTCACCTCTGTATTGATGAATAAACTCCAGTGCATTACACTGGGGTGAGACGTTTTCTCTTATGTGGGTTAAATGGGAACAGCTGTGTGTGATCATGCCAGTCACTGGTGGTGTGGACTTGATGCGGGGGGCTAATTGTGTGTGGCATTGGAGTTGGCCCTCATTAACCTTCCTGCATTACCTTTTACTGTGGATAAATGGAGGGCTTTAAATCGGCCATCTGTTGCTGCCCGGCTACCTTTACAGAGTCTCTAACTGAGTGGAAGTGACATACTGAAACCTTTCAAGGACATTAATGTCGTCGTCTAACGAGAAGGGAGTCACACACACACACACACACACACACACACACACACACACACACCCAGCAGAGCTCTCAGCTGGCTCGAATCGTTACCATTGCACCGATTTTCAGGAGCTTTATTTTGGCTTCCTGTCTTTTAATACATTAGCAATTTATTTAATGTCTTAGTGAAGCTTATGTTTTGAGAAAATCACATGAGTTGTATTAATTGCACGTGTTATTTTTAGAGCGAAGCCTTCGAGCGACAGGAAGCTCCAAGAGGTGAAAAATCTGTGTTTTAGGAGAAGACACAATCCAAGCAGAATAGTCGATGTGGGTTTAAAATCCTGTCCAACCAGCTTTAATATTTCACGGTTCAGAGATTGAGTTGGAAGATGAGAAGCATAATAATGTCAGCCGCTGCTCTGATGAGCTTTTCATTCAAGTGCAGACTCTCCACAAAACTTAAAAAACAAGACCAAATCAGGGTCACAATTGGCCTTTCATGTTGTGTGGTCCCAAGTGCTGCAGATTTGGGCTATTTGCTCATCTTACAAACTAACTGCTTCATTATAGAACAAGTTCAAGTGCCATATGTCCTGCTAAAGTGTCCTTTAAGCATGACAGTGATTGCCCAACAGCTCCAGTAGTAGTCCAGGCCATAAGTATTGAGCCAGACACTTACACATTTTGTTGTTGATCAGGCTCTGTGTTTCAGCACATTTGATTTGAAAGAAAATAATTGGACGCTGCAGTAAAGTACATTAAAGTATAAGCCAAAGCAGAGCCTGAAGAAGAAAAAAAGTCCAAATACTTTAGATGTGACCTGTATGTATTAGAGCTGACCAAAAACAATATTTCTCCACATGGATCAACAGAACTCTTTGATAAGATAACCTTTCCCACCTGCTGTTTAAAACATGGATTTTCATGATATTAACATTGCAATCTTAAAAATGTCAACAACTATTAGGCTAAAAAAAAATAATAAAAAAAGCAGCCTCGTTTTTAGCTTTGTGTGTGTTATAAAATGGTTTATTTGGTTTGAGAATTGAAAATTTATCTCAACCCATAAAAGGTTTTCTCAACCCTTTAAAAAATGTTCCAATAACTTAAAGGGGACATATCATACATTTTTGTGATTTCCTGTTCACGTTGTCTAATTGCATATTTCAAAGTTTCTAATTTGCAGAGGCGTAATTTCCACTGGGGACTTTCAAAATCTTTTTTGTTATTTTTTTTCCAACCACAGAAATCATGCTAATTGAGCTGCTAATTACAGATAAGACATTAATTATAGATCTGTCAATAATGGGATGGTTTTGTTTGTGTCTCGGTGTCTGCTGGCTGATGCCAGCGGGGATTTACCGGAGAAGCGTCGTTACACCCAGAAACACAAAAAAATAGAGCCGCATCCAGTTCAGATTGACAGCAGGGACTGTCTACATTTTGTATTGACAGTGTGACTTTTAAAACAAGTTTCATATTCTTTCATACATGTTTGAAGTTGAAGTTGCAAATAACACATTATCTATTGATGATGCAACAACACTATACCATATATCTGGCATATTAAGCTCATATCTAATTAACTGAATTATTTTCCAGACTTTGTATTGGTTACCATAATCTCTAATATCAGTATAGTAGAAATGCAGGAGATTCAAATCACATTTTATTTTAAATAAATCATGCAAAGATATTCCCAGACTATGAATATAGATCTAGAAATGTGTGTGATATGATATGTATATGTAATATATGTCGTATGTTACTAATACAAATCCAAAATATGGCAGCCTGTACGCATCAGAAATGTTTCTATAGACTGTAAAATGGTTCAAGGGGAGTTCAGGTTAAACTGGATCAAAATAATCTTTCACTATTAAGTGTTTGTGCTAAAATCTACAGCAAGAAACTAAACTCACTTCTGAACTTAGAAACCTGAACTTAGGATCAGATATTTTATTATATTATATATATTAATTTGTCTTCATTAGGCGCAGGGCATTGTGCATCCATGCAGTCACCAACACTAATTTGCAATTACCCAGGAGTAAAATGATGTGTCATATTGTATCTAAAAGAGTAACAAACATATGAAGTGTCTGCAGCGGGAATAAAAGACGACAAGCCGCCGTTACGGTGTCCAGTTTTCTGTTGGCTGACGTTAATTTGACATGTATTCAAACACAGTGCAGTGCAACTTGTTTACGTGTCATTTTGATGGCAGCTGTAAGCGCATGCACTGCATAATCAATGGTTAAATCATGATTGAACCAAGCAATCTGCACTGAGGGAAGATGCACGGTAATGAATGGGGAGAATGGAGTTTTAAGTGGCACAGCTGAGTGATGCACCAAATATTTACAGACGTCTGTGAGCCATCTGCACGTAATTATCTCGCCTGCATTCAGAGCACTTTACAATGAAGTCAAAAAGTTTCCTTCATTTTCATATTTATTTCCAAAATAAAAGTGTGGATCATTAAGACATTTGACCAGTTAAATATGTGACACAAACATTTTTTTATTGACTGATAAGAACACAAATAGTTATTTACAATGACAATTTTTTTTTTTTTTTTTTAGCCGTCATGATACACAGTTTTTATACATGAACTGAAAATACAAAGTTACAGTAAACATGCCTTTTGATAAAAATATCTTTACAAAAAAATGTACATTTTCTATACAACAGTTGTCAGTTACACATCTCTACAAGCCGATTCTGGTTCAAACTTGCAACAAACTGTCAACAAACTGTCAGTATATTATTTTAAACGCAATAAAACTTCCTTTTTTTTTTCTATTCTAGTTGGCGTTTTTGAAATCAACATGGTAAAGATTATTTACAAGGAAAAATTAAAACTGCTCGAGTGAGTGTTGAGCCAAAAGTGACCCAGATAAAAGTACAACAGTTAAAAGCAATGAGGCTTTCTTTTTTTAATTTTATTTTTTTATTTTTTTAAACACATCACCATACTTTTCATTAAATAACAGGCTACCAGCAAAAAAGATAAACATGTAGCAGAGCCATTTCCCTTAAACATGTTTCAGAATACAAAAATAGTGCTAAATATTACACATTATCATCATTCACCAGACACTTTGACTGTTGAGCTGCAGGATAGTCGTTTTTTTATTTTATTTTTTAATTGTATTTTATGTATTTTTTTAAGGCAGCACTGCCGGGGACTGATGTGTTTATGAAATTGTGCGAGGTGACTTTTCCTTCATATTTATGTATGTCTAAAGGGTCAGTTCAACCAAATCACATGCCAACAACACATGATCTAACCTTCCCTTAGTGTTATCCAGCCATAGATAGTTTATGGTTTTATTTGCACAGATACTTTTTTTGTTGGCGTCCAAACTAATTCTAACCTATTATTCAGTTTTCATGGGAACCATTTTCACCCAAAGTCAAATAAAATAGCAAGAAAAAGGTGTGTTTGTTTTTTTTAACCACAAATGGATTTTCACTCACCTTGTGATTGTATTGGGGTTGCGGTACAAGTCTCAGGGGTGGATATTTTAAAAACCTGCTCACATAAAACCACAACTCTCTGCTTGACTTGATACCACAAGAGAAAACAAGAGTATTTATTTTTCTGTAATTTGAGCGAAACGACTGTTTAAAACCACAAACAAAACTGAACCATGAGGTTAAAACTTTTAGATAGAAACCAGGACAGGTGAGTATAAGGCTGAATCCAAATGTCAACCCTCTGGACTCGGGCCTGGACTGAGCCCTCGCAGACGTCAGGACGCAGGACTACGAACTGCGATGCGCTCACGTCATCACAAAGTTTGAGTCTATGATACTGCATGGCTACATCAACAGCACAGTATCTCCCAACATCTACCTCCGTCTTTAAAATGTCTTTAAAAGGAAAAACTGAAAGCATGAGACAACAAACATGCCTCGGTCATCTGTTTACATATCCCAAACAAATACGCAAACTTGATGTGAATAATTACCAGTAGAACATGCTGACATCCAATCACTTGTGACATAATTCACTTTGCAGCAATTTATTTATAATCAGATTAATTATAATCGCTCAGCTCAAGCTCAAGCCGCATTTGATGTAGCCGACAAATGTGAACACATCACAACAAGCTGAAATCATGAAAACTAATGTTAGTAAAAATGCACCAATGAGAGAACGTTTATTTTATCTGTATATAGTTTGTATTTCGCTTGTATTAAGGCAACAAAAGCCATTGTGTGTCACTGATATATTTCGTAGTTATACGATCATGGATCACAGACTCTTAAAGTATTTCCATCTGTTATTTTTAAATAATATGATTTCCACCGTTTCGCCTCGCTCCCTTGCCTACATCAGATGAAATCAATGCAGAGGGAGGTAGAGAAGGAGGAGTAGAAAGGGCGTCGCTTCCTGAACAGCAGCAGTCCATGTTGGGATGCACAGGCTGAGCGAGGAGGAGCGCATTGAGATGTCAGGGCACTGCTCCCTGGTAGGAGGCCTGCGCCAGTGTTGGCTCGCAGCAACAGGAAGCCCTTTCTGCTTCAGAAACTTGGCAGGAGTTGGAATATATGATGGAAACAGCCCCACGGGGCATTTGTGTGATAAATGGATAAATCTGGATAAAGTTATGCTCATAGATATTGGCTTATGTACGAGTTAAATCTGAACCAGACGGAAACAATTCGTTTTCTGAATGTCAAACAGTTGCAGATTGTTCTAATATTCACTTATTCATTTGATTTTTGAGCATAAATTCATTGGAAAACAGTTTGTGAAATTACAGCGCAAACACATTTAATAAAAGCAGCAATGTAATTCAATTTATAAAATCAGGAAGAAAAAAAAAAAAACTTTTATTTTCTTCACTTGTCTTTTATTTTTTTCTGCCTCCCTCAGGAACGGGATCGGTGTATGATACTGTCAGACTCTTGCAATAAAATAAAATAAAGTTCCACGAAATATCCATGAGGTAAAGTCAATGCATTACAATGGGTGCTGAATACATTTTCTTTAGATAGCACATCACATTCGGTTTGTGCTGCACAGTTGGGCATCTAAACGTGAGTCAGCATCTCTTGAACACAACTTACAGTCCAGAATGGGTGTCTTGATCCCCTTTGAGATCCTTTTCTGTCTTTTGAAGGTGATGATGAAATCTAATACCGCGGACCGGAGGGGGGGGATGTCTGCTTCCTCACCCTGGCAAGATAAAAGAGAAAAGTGATGAAAAACACATTATCAGGCTGTTTCACCTCTTTAAGACACGATGGCTGTTAATAGTGATGTAAATTTGATGAGGATTAAGAAGAGTTTAAAGCGTGTCCGTTTTGAATTGCCGCAGAAATATCTCGGGAAGAAGAAGAAATATTTTGCTGGTAGCCCGAGCCGCCTCACTAATCCTTCTGGACATGACTTATTGAGGTTCTTCTCACTCTGATTTTCTATCCTTGGTCGGCCTGCAAGCAAAACATTCATATATTCTCCACAACCTCGAGTGGGATTTTTAAATGTATGTGCTCTGAGGAGGTTTTCTGAAATGGCATATGGAAAGGAAATGGAAAAGCTGAAGTGTAATGTGTGGCTTCTTTATATGTTGGACGAAGTGGGACACTGAACGCCTGGACAGGCAGATAAAGATGAAGGAAAAAAGGTGTTAGCAAAAAAAATATATATATATATATGTACATAATTAAACTTTACAGCAGTGTCCTGTGTGCTCTTGACTAAAATATTAATATATTCTTTTCTATGACAAAAGCTAAATAAAAACAATCCTTTAAAACAAAACTATGATAGCAGATATGACAATTTTAGCTAACAAGTTAGCTAATGCTACTGGTTTGTGAAAGGGGGGAAAAAACAACAGAAAAATAGATTTATGAACTATATTTATCTACAATCTTAGTGAAAAATAGACTAGTTGTTAAGACAAATAATAAAAAAAAACATGTAGGCCAGCATGCATTTATAAAACATTTAGAAACATTTATGCTAACACTAACGTAACACTGTCGAGGGCTGTGAGGAGGCAATGCTAACGCTACTTTCAGTCGGTTTTGTGTTTATAGGCTACTGATGCTGTCCACAATCTAAGTTTTCTTCTAGTTTGTTAAATGATTTTAATTTCTTGTTGTTAAGGAAGGTTTTACATTTTGGGAAATATACCTATTTACTTATTTTGAGACATGAGATCAAACAAATGATGTTTTTTTCAAAATGATATTAGCATGCTAAGCTAAGCTAACTAGCAAGTGAATAACCGTATGATCTGAAATGTCTGAAAATTTTAGTCCCATTTGTGTGTTTTTTGTGATTTAGTGACTAAAATGTAAAAGTTATACACATTTTTACACATTTTCAGAAGATTGAAACAAAAAAAACGGGTGCCAAAGTTAACACTGCTTTACAGTCCCTACTGACCAAACCCATGTTTTGAGGTTTTCCTTTGCTAATAAAAAAAGCAAGCTGTAACATATCTTAATTCAGTGTTACATAAACAGTGTGCAACCCATAAACACTGCTTAGCACCCCCGCTATGAAGAGCCAGCCAGCCTGGAGTCAACTGATGATGTGGCTGCATCATTACCCACATCCTGAGAGGCAGCAAACTCTGCTACCTTAGGCCCTGCCATTCGTACCCCCTTCCGCACAATTCAATTAGATAAATGTTGTTTATGGGCAGTTCTGGCCCATTTAAAATGCCATTAATGCTCCCTCTTTCAAATTAGCTGGCCCTCCGTGAAGCCGGTCTTCCAAATGTCATGGGGCTTATGATTAATGATGGTTCAGAGATATTCAAGACACAGTTCAGTGGTTACAGCTTTAAATGAGGACCAGATGTAAGAGCCGCCAGGACCTCGGACACTTGGATTCTCTTACCTGATCTCAGTTGTCAATATCCGATACGTGGTTCTCTATCTGAAAAAGGAGAGCAAAGAGAGGACGTTAAAATCATGCATATTATTTGGCCTTTTAAATAGAGCACACATCTCCTCTAAAGGTCATTGCTGATCTACGCTCATCAAGAGCAGCCACGCCAGCCTACGAAACAGTCTTTGTAGTTCATTATCATAATATGTGATCAACGTGACCTTCAGAAAACAAATAAATCTCTGAAAAATAATCTCTTCCATTAGCAAAGACACAAAGCTTTCATCACACACGTGCATGCCCACCCATGCTCACCTGGTTAATTGCTAATAAATATACTGTAGAATAACAAGAGAGAGCCCAAACATGGACCACACAGCACAGCTGAGCGCAGATGAAACTGGGGATAATTGCTTTGACTGCTTGAAAAACTGAGATGGGAAATAAAACACGAGTGGCCGCATCATTTAATTAATACTTGGGGGGATATAATGTTTTAATTGCTGTACAATACCGAGCTTTGTATGTGTCTTAAAGCCCCCCAGCATGCACATAGGACCACAAATTTGAGCAGAACTGTGTTAAGAAGACAGTAATTAGGTAGGTAATTACTTAATTAACCTTTAGTTTTGATTATTCAGGTGACATAATGGTAGAAAATCATATTATTTCCATTAAGGAACGACGTATGAGACCTTTTAGTTTTAGTTTTAGTTCTTCTTGCAGCACATTTTTAAGTACAGAAAAATACAATTTTATGCAAATCTACAATATGTTTTTTTTAGCACTGATGTAGGTGTGATCAAATCGAAGCCGCAAACGATTGAGATCATCTGATTCTGACTGGCTGCACAGTATATACAGTATTTATATACAATGGGAGCCAGATTTCTTTAAATGAGTGCTGAAACAACTGATCAATCCATGTAAAAATAATTAGAAAACTAGTATAAATCGAGTCAAGTCATTTTTTTTTATTTATCACAAATTAGTTTTTTTTCACGTGATGTTTTATAGCGTTTATATGTTTTATATCTGCTGTAGATCCACACCAGTCCGTGCAGGTCTGGTTTCAAAGGCTCTCCTATGTTTCTTCAGCTATCTGCTTTAATTATAGGCTGTAGGTATGTGTGTGTGTGTGTGTGTGTGTGTGTGGGCCGGTGAAGAGTCACGGTTGACAGGGAGAAACTGTCAGTCCAGGCGCCCTCACCATTCACTCCTGTGAAGCTCTGCTCTCTCATATCTGTGTCTATGAATAATTCAGGAAAATTAACTTTCAGAAGACGACGACTGTCTGCCCACTTGAGATCTCCCAAAGTGCCTCGCTCTCTTCCTCCCTGTCAGCCCCTGTCAACCGTTTCTCTTACCAGATGGTGGCTTCCCTCCTCGTCATAGTCGTCCTCGCCTCCATCGGTCATCTCTCCCGCCTCCACGTCCAGCGCCCCCTCCCCGGCCTCCTCACCGGAGTTCTCTGCCGTCTCTGAAACAGACTCATCATGGAGGGAGTCGCAGTTGTCCTCGTACTTTCTCTGAGCCTCTGAGTGAGAAAAGAGGGCCGAAAGAAAGAATCTCAGTTTACTTGGCTGCATTTTTCTATTTTATCAATTTGTATACAAACAAAGGCAAGAGTTGGACCCCCACTAGCAATCCCATGAGGCCATGCTGCCTTTATATTCAACTATTGTATTGTGCATGTGACTATAATTTGTATATCTTGTTTACACCTACACATTTCTAGACTACACTTTCATTTGAAGAAATGCAGTAATACTGTAGATGAATGGATGATAGCAACGGTGTGGGTGGTGTTGAAAAGCTTTTGGCATGCTTAACTATTTATAGTCAGCAAATTGGATCTTTGTAAAGGCTCTTTTTTTAATTAAAAGTTAATCTGGAAATGTACAGTACTGGTCACAAGTTTGGACACACTTTCTCATTCAACGCATAGCAACGGCCCTTTAAGTGTATTTTTGGCTTTCACACTTTGAATCCACCCACCATTGTCTTATGACCAGAAAACTGAGGATTTGTTTTCTTGTATCAGGTTTAACTGTTATTCTCACTTCCAATAAATCACACAGCAGTTTTCCAGGAGGAGAAACTCGCTGTGGTTTATTTGCCATTCAACTGTCACGTACACAGATGGAGAGAAAATACTCCAGAGTTTGAATAAGCCAGTGCAAACATGCTTGGTGAAAATTGGAACATGCACTTTGTGGCATAAATTTTGAATGACCTTCATCCTGTAGGGTAGCTATAAATTCCTCTCATATAAACTGAGTCAGCATAGCGTTGACACCTGTCTGCTGTTATGACGGAGAGCTCTGCTGCTCTTATCTCCCACAGTGTCAATAAGACTAATGGCCGGTGTATCCTCAGTGCTCGGTGTCCTTTTTTCTTTCTTTTCCCGGCTAGCTTGGATTCTGCTGCTTGTTTCTCACCAGATTCGGCTCTCTGCTGCTTCTCAATCTTCTCCAGACGTCCCAGCAAAGAGTCGATCTTCATCTTGATCTGAGTGAGCTCCCGTTTAATAGTCTGAAGCTGGTCCGTCTTCACTGCTGTAGCACAAAACAAAAACATCTTCATTTACTGCAACTTTAAGATGGGCTCAGTTTCTCCTAATTCTAATTCATATCCTCATTTTAACGATGGCATTTCATGCGGTTTATCACAGACTGCACGCTGTCATCTGTTAATACTCTTAAATTCTTAGTTTTGGCTTTCATATCATAACTCTGAGTCCCACTTTCCTCGGGGAAGAACATCTCAATCTGGCCAACTGTAAAGTTACCCATCTGAAATTGTGGCCCTGCTGCGGTCAGTTTGAAGATTAGTGCACGGCTTACATCCACCATGCTGTGCAGTGCTGCTCAAGTTTAGCTCAACTCTGCCAATATCTGAACAGACTACTGTTATCTTTCAGCTGCCAGTAGATGTTTGGCATTGGGTCGTTTCCACTGAAATATGACATCTGCTGGGATGAGTGCATATTGTACATTTCAGAAATAAAAGCCTTGTATTATAAAGTCAAAACAGTTTTTTTATTAAACAGCATTGACATTAACATGACAATAATTTTGAGTTTTTCCGAGATGGTCATTTTTTAGGACGTTTCTCATAATATTCTGTTTATTTCCCTAAAATTAATGTTAAATTACAGTTATTCTCAGAGAAATATTGGGAAATAATATTGAGCACCAATGAATTGTTGTATAACTCAACTATACAGTACATTAATTTACTCAAACATCATCTATAGAACATTAACTAGTATTTCATATTACTCCAGATTTCTTTGGCATCTAAAGTGAAATGTTGTAAAACAATAGCAGTTCATTCACTAGTTTAAATGTATATGTGCATTTTTTCTTTAGTTATTTTGCAAATAAATTATGATTTGGTCTGTTGATCCAGTCTAGTCTGAATTTTGATGACCAACACTTTTCTGTTTGAAACACTAATAAAAAAAAAACACCAACAAAAAAACAAACTAATATTTATGTGCAATTGCTTTTTTAAAAGTTTTTAACCCTACTGCAACTTTGCCTGATCATTGCCTCACTAACAGCACTTTCTCTCCCACAGTTTCTGTTTACTGCCTGATGAATAATTACTTTCAGTCTTATACTCAGTGTTCACACCACAATACATATCTGGGGTTTGGCTAAATTAAAGCGTAACTGTATTATGTCGACGTTTGAGTCTTAACCTTGATATGTCATATGCAAATAACATCTGCTGAAAATAAATATATATATATGTATGAGGGATGTCACCGTTAATTTAATCTTAGTCTGTCTCACGGTTGCTCAAACGAGGGCGTACTCCTTAACAGCTTAAACTGAGCAGATTAAAAGAATTCGGATCATAAAGTAATAAAATAATCTTATTCTTTAACCCTCAGCGGCTGAAATGTGTCATCTGTTGAGAGGAAGGAAAAACAGACAACAGAGTTTGAGAAGAAAACATAAAATTCTCTTTGACACCTATCAGAGTCTGTCAAGACTGGAAAAACGAAGGATGAACGCTCGGTAAACAAACACACGAGTTCCTGTTAAGCTTCAACGGTAAAATCAAGTGGCGTGACGCACACGTGGAAGCTAAACATTACATTTCTGGTATCAGAATTTTAAAAGTTTGCTTCTTTGATATATATTTATACTCACAACACATCACAATGCAGAGCTCCTCCTACGTACGAGGTAAACCGTTGCATAAAACATAAACACCTTCAGTTGGAGACGATGTCTGCGCATGATAACCTGACATGTTAGCTCACGTTAAAATACGTTTCCCAAAACGATATTTCAAAAGAAATCATGCTGAAAAACAACTGCCAGGTAAGATCCAATGCATACTGTATACGGTATGTGTCCGCGTGATACTTCCTTAAAATGGAGCAGAATGATTTATGTATGCATGAGTAAGACATAGAAGAAGAGGTGTATATATATTACCACATATATACCGAATACCTGCTTCTATGTGTGCAAACCAGCATCCACGAATGCACACGTGCACGCACGTATACCCGTCACACATATACATCTACTTCCTTATTCTAACATTATCTGAGCTCGCTCCGGGCAGCTTACTAGTTGTCCTTTGATGATAAGAAAGTGCGGAACAGTCTCTAATTTATCGGAGCCTCCAGGCTTCTTTTTTTCCTTTTGTGCTATCAGTCACATTGGCTGCAGACAGAAAACACACACACACACACATCCTAATCCAAAATCGTTTCATCAACACAGCATCTTTAGATAACCCGGGTTAAAGGAAAAGGGGAAACAAATAATTATTTAATAAGCAAAAGGAGAGATTTAGGAAATAAGAAATGGATCTAATTTTAGGACCTCATGATGAACCTCAGATGTGTTATCTTGTGGATGGTGAGGATCTCTTGAATTACTGGTCTATGAAGATTAAACCGGACAAAGAGTTTTGAAGCTTGTGATCCTGAAGTAATTCAGACTGAAATATATAATATTCAATATATAAGTTACCAGCTTGGACATGTGAGCTTTTTAAAAAATTATTTTTCCTCCATGCACTAATGAACACAAATGTAAACAATAATGAAAAGAATATACCAGTACATATTTGTCATCAACATCCTAATCAATCTCTCCATCTACTGGAGAACACTAGGGAACTCTGGGTAAATAAAGCTAGTAAATGGACGTTGAGCTGAGTTGTTTTTCATCTCAAAACATCCGTTCATGTCCGTTTATTGAAGTAGTGTATCTTTAGTGGATGGCTTCTCATATACCTGTAGGAATTAAATTCAACCCCATGTGATGTGCAATCAATAAAACTCCTTTCATCTCCAGTTTACATTGAAACTATCTTGTCATGTACTACAAAAATGAATACATTTGAATTTAATTTATAATTCCTGTATGATGTATAATGAATATGGGCCATGAATGGAGTTTGTTCTCATATTTGTCTTTGTATCTTTTGCTGCAATAAATCAATATTTTAATACAAATGAATATTGGATATTGGACTTAATATTCATTTTTAGCATGTTTATGCTTCTGTCAATTTGGTTCAGGATCATTTAGACTTTACATTTTTAGATGAGGCCATGATTATGAATGTATGAAAAGTATTCAGGAACAGGAAATTTGAGGACTTTAGAAAATTTTAGTGCTTAATTGATATAATTTTGCACATTTCCTTTCACGTTCACGTTCATTTTCTTAGTCCAAACATGCCTACATAAACCGTCAGTAAACAACGTGGATTGTGAATTATAGGTCACAATCAAAAGGTGGATTTCATTTGATCCATGCATCTGATGGCCGTTTTTTTTTTTTTTCCATTTCTTTTTTCTTCTACTGAATTATTACTCATACAGCCCAGATGTTTCAAACTGCCCATCCTGTTGTTGTTTAGACAAGATAACCTTATGTTGCTGCCTAATCTATTTAGGCCAAAGTCAATACAAACACTGATTTTTCATGGTACTGTCAGGGGAAAATTAGTCTCCAAAACATACAGCAGCGCTGCTTAGACAGAGGTCCAAAAAGACGATGGGAGATTTTTATTTTTTCCTTCTCTACAATACCGACTGCAACTGGGTCCTCCTGACAGACGTTACCAAGCTGCTTGCGCTGATAACAGCAGCCTAGACAGGCAACAATGAAACAAACACTGCAGCCAATTACACAGGCTACGGATAGAGACCGACGTTTAGGACAACACAGCTGACCACAGGTCCGCAGAGATGGCCCCAATCTCACATTAATTACATTCAGGACGTTGTTATGCATCACCAGTTAATCAGAAGACCAAGTGAGATCCAGATGGATCCTGGGTGTTTGCAGAATGGGTGCAGATTATATTTGTGTTTGTGATTTAGTGTTTTGCTCTACATTGCAGCGTGGCTGGAGTGAATTAAAAAAGCTTTTAATAGTGTCGCGACGTAAGTAGCGCAGCTGAATCGAACGAGCCAGGGTTTTTGAGATTTGCATTAAGCCTTCAGTTTTTTTAAAAGGACAAAAATGCCATTAGCATAATTAGACAGTATTCTTCTGAAAAAATAAAAATTAAATAAAAAAAAAAAAAGAAAAAAAAAAGACTCGTCTAGGGTAAACACGAGACAAGTAAAAAGCACCTTATTGTACGTACGTTTGAGCCCAGAGGAGGATGATGTGGGAGGTCTGGAGGATGAGGAGGAGGAAGAGGAGGTAGTTTTGATGGGGAAGGAGGTCTTCCCACGTCGTGAGGAGGGAGCGAGCACCCTGGAGCGTTTGAGAGGGATCACTGCTCTGGGTGGGGGGGCCACCCGGCCGTGGTAGTCAAAAAGCCTCAAGAAAAGAAACACCTATATTACACTTCATCTCTAATACTTTTACTATAAATTAATGTATATTATGAGAGGGCCAACAGCACCTCTTCTAAAGTTCATTATGTGTTTCCAGTATTGTATTTTAAAATAGATTTTCAATGGATTGTTTTTTGTTTCCTTTTTTTTTTTGCCTACATAAAATACGAATCAGACATTGACCAATATCCTTCTTTCTGTACTATCATCCAGACTGTTATATGCATAAGAAGAGGGAGCGAAATGTCAAATGAAGGTGTCAGCTGTGACTGCTTCTCAGTGTCAGTAGACGTCTGTCACAGCGCTCAACAAGTTTGACATTTAGAAAATGCCTCCACAAATAAGCACTCGCATCACTGGCGGATAAATTGGAGAGAAAACAAGTGTTCCTTCATCGGCTTGTTTGAGTGGCACGCTTGATCTGTTCAGCCACTTTGACAAGTTGACTATTTTGAAGTGTTGGACTTACATCTAACACTGGATTTTTAATAAGAGTCAAGATCTTGAGGGAAAACGTATCGACCATTTGCTAAACCCTTCCCCCAAACAGCAGTCCAATCAAAGCTTAGCAAACATACTGCAGTGGTGTGTATTGGGCTGTAATCAGATCAATATTTGCCATTTAAATTGTTGCCAATTGTTACCGAACCCCAAAACACAAGAGCAAAGCTATAATGTTAGCTGTAATTGTTAACAAATACTTAGCTTACTAACATTAAAGTACACATTGATTGGAGGCGAAGGATGATTTATAAGTAGGGCTGGGACTTTAATGAATTAATTTTGATTAATTAATTAATTAGAAATAAATGAACAAGTTAATTTTTGTAACACTAATTAATCACATAGTATAATTTTAGACTAATATCAGAAGTTTTTGGACTGGAACCTTTGTATTCACTCGTTTCTGGTACCTGTAAAGCAGATGCACACATCCAGTAAAACAAAGATGGACGACAAAAACGTTTCACTTGGCTTTGAGGGTTAATTTTTACTTTACAAAACGTCCTGATGGAACGCAATGTCCAGGTTCTTCCAGATGTAGAACCTCATTAAAACTAAAACTAAACTTATGATATCAAGTGCTGTAGTGGATGCAAAGTTATCTTAGAGTATGGAAAGATAAAAGAAGTTAATGATCTTACGGAAGCTAGCAGAGCGTACTAGTCCCCTCTCTTCTTGCCTGGGACATGCAGTTTTAGCCTCCGTTTTTTGGTACAATAACGTGTATGAAGCTATAAAGTTAACAGTTAGGCCTTAAAACAAGAAAAACAAGAAAAACTTACGGAGCTAATGTTAGCTTAATTAGCACGCTAGCTACGACCGTTACAGTCTTTGAGCGACAGTAGTTCTTTCAGCTGCAAGAATTCACAGTTGGCAGCTCTTGTCTTGTCTTGTTAACCCATTGTTTAAAAATATATAAAGCTGTTATAATTTTAATAACTGTTGTAAATCATTGTGAACTGAATCTGTGCCGTGAGAGGTTTGAACATTTGTCAGGGAGTAACGACAGTAACTGCAGAAGGGGGCAGGGCGTGGCAAACGGTCCTAGTTAAGTCTGAAATTTTTACAACGCAATGTGGATGATACATACCTGCTGTAGAAATCATCCCTGTAGTACTCGTAATCAAATTCATAACCACTATGAGGGTGGAAGACAGAGAGACAGACGGGGTAGGAGGGAAGAGACAGACGGGGTAGGAGGGAAGAGACAGACGGGGAGAAAGAAATAAAGAAACAATGGGTTGTATTAAAAGAAGCCGCTTTGGATTTGTCAAAAGTAAGCAGATCAAACTCAAGCTGTTTTGAATTGAACGGACACGCTCTAGTTCATGACGAAAGCTCACCGCTGGTTAAGCAACACGCTTAAATCACGCTGCAGAAACCACATATCAACAAAGGAAAAAAAAAGACATTTGCAGAAGGGCCGTACAGTCAGACAATGAAAGAAAAAGCTTTTCTGAGACCCTGCAGGAGAAAATCAATGTTAAGTAGACGCTTAAGATGGCAACTTATTTAGCATTCAGAAAGAAATATAAAATAAAGAGAAAAGGGGCAAAGAAGGAGCCCCTTTGAAATGTCGCTATTCTCACAGGAATCTTAATTAGGATTAATGTATTACTATTTCAATTTAAAGTGGTGTAGTGTTGGTTTTTGCCTCTCCTGTTCCTGCTCCATAATTACCATATTACATCCTGGCTGTAGCTATAAAATACAAATGAGGGTTTATAATAGCACAGTGCACAAACTAATGAATTAGTAAACTAAGAACTAAGATCGAGTATAAAGTATCCCGTTGAATAGAAACACACGTCTGCCCCTGTGTCACATTAAACTCTAGTAAACAAGCGCTGCTTTGATCTGTGTGTGACCAGGAGATGTGTACACGGGCAGAAAATCAGGGTCACACTTAATGAAGCTCATACAACAACATCTTCTTTGAGCTTTACAGGCCTGTGCCGAACCGACTCAAGTCAAGGCCGGGATATGTGGAGTGCATTAAAAACTAAATTAGAAATTCAAGGTTCAAAAGAAGGAATAAAAAAAAAAAAACCACAACATAATAGGAACCCTCGTATTTTAAATGTTACCCCACATTTACATCAGACGGAGCAGGATGTGAAAGATAGTCAACGGGTATGACGAAGAGCATGTTGTAAGGAGGAGAAACCTTACCTGTAAACAGCTGAGAGCGGCCGCTTGGAGCCCGCTTTAGGCCTGTATGGCTTGGGCTCACCTGCCATGTTTATGTCTGCAAAAACACACACAGACAAATCACTTGTTAGTCATTTTTTTTGCAACTGCAAAAGTTATTCGATTAATGATTAATATAAGTGTTATTAAGTGTTCATATACCGCTTATGAATGCTAAAAAGTGGTTCGAGTCTTTTAGATTTAATTACTGTACTAAAATATCACTTCATAAATATTCCCTACTGAAGTTTATCCCACAGAATGAAGCGCATTACAGGATTTCATTCAATATGCATTAAGTTCCTTTTTCTTGGAAAATCCTCACACAGCTCGTGATGGCAGTGATAACGTGAAGCTTAAGCCTGAACATGAGGGCGCATGAAAGTACAACTTCATAATGAAGATATAAAACATCAAAGCAAAGCTCTTCGGAAGCTCTGCGTCATTTATATTGTAAAACTGAACTTTTTATTCAAAGCCGCAGTAATTTTAGGATGTTAAGGCGCAATGCAGTGGAGGATGGAGACGATGCTACTGGGAATATTACAGAAATGAAGTCCTTGTCTCAAAGCAGGAGAGAATCCTTGAAAACATAAAAACGAATAGCTTTGATTTATGGTCGTTCCTTCTTTGTGTATATAAAAAAAAAATGTTACCATCAGGTATACAGCTTTGTGGCCGAGCCAGTCAGTGATGCAGGATTTTCAAGTCGCTATCTGTGCATTGCCAAAGGGTGTTGCAAGGTCCTTGTATTTTTATGCACAGTCTTGAGTAGCTTCTGGGAAAGAAGCCACTGGGTCAAAATAAGCATCCCGGGCTCAATGTGAAACACTCAAACGCAGAGGAAAAAAACTTTATGGTTATAGCAGACATGAAGCTATATCCTGAAAGTAAAGCAGAGAACACCCGGCTTCAACTGAGCTTTAGCATTAGACGTATCATGCTCATCCTTATCTGAGGTCACTTATAAGCAGGACAAATAAAAGAATATGAATAAATGACACAGAAGAAAATTGATCACTTGAGGCAAAGAAAGCGAGAAAAAAAAATACTCTGCACAGTCTGACCAGAATCCCATCTCCTGCTTTTAATATTGTCTTTGATATCACAAAACCCATTTGAAAGCAAGATAGTCAGAAAGGCCATGAATCAATCAACAAGGTGCCCTTGAGACACTCGACGAGGCGAACTCACACCGAGAGTCTCGACTAAGTGCCTCGTAGGTACGTGGATCATTTTAAGGGCAAATTGCACTTCGTCCCTTCTAGCAGCACACATTTGCTTAAAAAATGTATGTGCCTGCCATCCCCCAACACCAAACAAGTGGAAGCGCACCAACCCCCGGGAGGAGATATGCAATGGGGTGAAAATAAGCTCCTGGCAAACTTTTGCCTCCTTCTCCCAGTGGCTGCTCTCACGAGAAATAGGATTAAACCCTGGTCTGTTTGTATACTACCTACTTAGACATGCTGAAACACAGACGTTTTAATGCAGAGCTGTGTGAGCATGTTGGGACTGACCGTAATGCTGATTTAACATATTATTATGAATCTGAGGTTTACTTATAGACACATGGAGATTAAACATTTAATTAGACCTCAACAAAACTATCAAGATATACCTAGACCTCAAATTATCTTTTTTAACAGTGTTTTAACAGTGAATGGGTCACATACAGTACTCTTGCTACACTGCAGGGCAGCAAATAACAATTATTAATCAAGAAAAAAAAGTCCCCAATTGTCCTAATTCATTTTCATTTTTTTTAATATAAGAAAAGGAAAATCAAGAAATCATCACAATTCAGAAGCTGGAGCTAGGAAATGGTACTTTACTGTATAATGATTAATCAAATCACAGTAGTTTCCTTTTGTCTACAGTATTCATTTTCTTAATTATAATGCACTAATTCTTCAGCTTCATTGTTAGTGCTGTAAAAAGCTGTTTTAAAATGATCATGACTGAATAATTCTGCATATAATCAAAGTCCAGACTTTAACATGTAGCACATATCGTTGGGTTTTAATGCATCAGGATGCCAACTGACTAAACAGTAATGAGTTGTTTCAGGTCTACTATATTGTTTACACCGAGGTAAACTATAACATGTGTCTGAGGCCCTCAGAATAAGGTGTTATAATATAAAAAAAAAAAAGCCAACCCAATATCCTCGTTTACAAGACTATTACTGAAAAATCTCGATTTACAATCACATCACGCAGAGTTCTTTATATTTCAGAAGCTGAAACCAGCAAATGTTTGAACTTTACTGTTAATCCATCAAGATTGTTGGGAAGTCATTTTCCGTTGTTTCTTTCAGCATAATCAAATGTTTTTCTACCCTGACAGAAATACTGATTATTATGAAGTGTTCAGTTTCTAAAAGTTGTTTTAAATCAAAGGCATATTAGCTGTCAGCAACTTTGATGTTTTTGCAATCCTCCTTCAAAACTCCTCACTGTTTTCGTATTAAATCACAGTTTTGTTCATCATCTACATATATGAAATTGGGCTTTATGTAACTACTGTAATTGCAAGCCATCCTAATGTCTGTATCTGTGCAGCATTGAGGACTGAGTTTGGTATGAACATGTCGTACTCTCAGGAACCAGAACCGTTTGATTTATTCAGCGTGTGTCGATTAGAGAGGGAGGCGGCCGCGGTGCCAAACAGCCTACAGAGGTGTTGGTAAAGGTGTGTTGCATTGCTACAGCTGGCCAGCAAATAGAACAAAAAGGGCTCGGCCTTTTCCAGCAGCATGAATTAACACATGATGCAATTTGAATTTTGCGGCCCTGAAATTATTTATAGATCTGTTTGGGCTAGACTCCTGTTGTCTATGTTACAGAGAAGGTAAGCTGCCTGTCTGTCTGTCTGTAGATACAGAAACAAACACAACTCAGGCATGAATAAATATTTAAAGGTAACACTGTTATTGCCTGAGGAATCATAGGGGAGAGGGGGAGTTTCTCGGGGTAAATTACATTAGAAAGAAGGAGGCACAGAGCATAAGTAATCACTGAAGACAGACATGTGTTCCTCTGTCAAGAAAACAAGGATCCGTGACTTCCTGGAGGAACCTGCCCATGTGTTTTATTGGTCTCATTTGTTGCCTTACATCTCTGTCTCTCTCAGGCTTCCTGCTCTGCCCCTCAGCCTCGCTCTATCCCTCAACGTCTCTTTCTCCATTTCTCTCCATCACCTTCACTTCCCTCTCACATGCACTCACACAACCCTCTCACATGCACTCACACAAGATGATATCTGACCCCACCTCACCATCAGTCACTCTCTCTCACATCCCATATTTCTTCCTGTGTCTCACCGAGCGCACCGAGGAAGCTCATTATGGGACGTTTCAGTGCTGAGCATCACCTGTGGGGTTTTTCTATTTGACACTCCAATCTAAAGAAAGCTTTGCGAGTCTTAATCCTCCTCTCCTTTCATTAGCAAGGCACGAATAACACCGGAGCAATACGAGTCGAAGCTTTGAATAAATCAAGGCTACACACTGTGCCATATGGCAAAATATTACGGGGGAATTGCTGGGATGAGAAAGTACTGTAGTGGAAATCAACAAGACCCCAAAACATAAGGGGAGATTGACTCTGTTGAGAATACGAACAGGAACTACTGGAGCGAACACAGAATCTGCTGGTCCTGCTGAAGCCGCAACAAATAGACGGCAATCTCTCTCGGTCTGTCTGCCTCTGTCTCTTCTTCAATGACATTTTCTTTCCTTTCTCACACAGAGGGGAAGCAGCTAATAGCCTGAGGCTTCAGAGGAAAGCTAACAGGGGTCACCACAAGGTCAGAGAGAGGCAGAGACGGACAGACTGTGTCTCGGTCAACCTCTTTGTATTAGTGTGGGCGAGAGAGAGTTGGAAGATGGACAGAATGAGTAGATTCCTGAAAACGTGTTTCTTCTGCAAGACGCTTTGATCGTTCAGCCTACTGGAATAGCGAATAAATGCGATGCTAACGATGAGCGGTTTAAATGTTAAATTCACTTTTCTAAAGATTTTCTTTTTTTTTTTCGAATAATTCTGCAACTATTGTAAAACTATTTTACTATTAAACTATTTTGGTCTAATAACGTTTACATCCAGCTCTGTCATAGGATCGAACCTGTGATATTAATGGGACAGTCTTGCTAACCCGCTAGCAGACCCCGTCACCATCACGGTGCAAAGTCGTCTTTTGTCTTCCTGATTAACTAACAAGCTTCAGCGTTTTCTTTTGAGTTATACTGCAGACGTGCAGCACAGCGACCAGGTGAGTGACTGCAGTAATCTCCCTTTCAGACGTAAATCAGCAAGGACCTTCAAAGGAATGACAAATGTGTCCTTTTCTTTTCCAAAAGCAGAAGAAAATCCCCCACAGACCAGAAGCTGATGGCTTTACAAACACATTTGTCACTTCTTCACTTCTTTCATTTCATTGTCCTCTCCTCGAAAACACCAATTGTCTATTTGATGAAATAAAAAGGACGGAGAAAAGAGAAAGAACGTGAAATGGGAAGGGAGCTGCCGATCACCTCCTTGTGGAAACGAGGGACTCTGCCGCCAATCTCCCCAACGCCTTAATTAATCGAACAAAGTAACTAGTCATGCAAATTGTTCCGCAGCAGGAGAGACGTAAGCAAAGAGACAAGAACAAAGCGAAGGAGCTGAACCAGTCGGTGATGGATGTGCACAAGGGACAGGTAAGGATGTGAGAAAGTCATTTTCACACTAGCTTTCAACTTAGTTGTCTTTTGACGTGAACTCCACACTAATTTGTGAGGTTGGACCGGTCTGCGAGGAAGGCGGGAGGTCTGAGATGAAGGAACCCAACCTTATATACCATGACCTGCAGGTAAGGATCCGGCTGGTTTGGACATGATTAAACTCCAGATATTCCTTTCATCTTTCATCTTCTGATGCTTTTAAGGACTGATAAAGGCCGTATTATAGATATATACAGTGTACTTACATCTTAACAGGCAGATTTCCCCAAAATCTCGAGAGTAAATTACAATCAGAAATGCCGTTCCCAGTCAGATCCTTACTGTGCCTGACAGGTTTTGATTTTCCTGCTGCCTACTGAATCAGACCTCACATTACATTCACTTCACTTTCAGATATTATCCCTGTTCTTACTTTTTCTGTGCCTGCCAAGCCCTCAATCAAGTTCACAGATGATTTCGGTCCCTTCACACTGAAATAGTCGTTTACTTTTCCTTTTAACAAGCTCTGGGACATTTTTAGGACATGCAGAAAAAAAAATTAAATAAAAAAACACCCCCTAACTTGTTTACTGACAACTTTCCATAAGAGGAGAGCGGAAAGGAGACGGGAGGGGTCTATCTGCATATCAAAGGTGTTGTTCTAGGAACCTTTGAAGATCAAACATCAAACCGGGCTGTTCAGGAGAGCCATGAATCCAGGTTCAAGGTGACGCGATGTGGCACTCTACATATTTCTGTTTGAATTCAAAATATTAGTTTACACATCGTATACCTCCGCACCGAATTAAGATCCAGTTTTCAAATTCTTAGCAATGATCTTTTTAACTGTATATAGGTCTACTTGTCTAACTATAGAAAACATAAAGTTTGATATGTTTATTATGTTAGAAAACTAAGAAAGCAGTTTTAGAGGCTCCAACTTCTGCATTTTTAAAATTAAATGAAGTTGCAGATTCATTTTCTGATGATTGATTGATTAATCCACTAATTATTTCAGCTCTAGTTCTGTATTATAGGAACTAATAAAACAATGATCAGTGCCTCAAACATCAGAGCCACTTCTCCATCCTGTCACCCTATAATACCGACCAGAGTTCATTAAACACCCATTTTATTATATATGACTACAACATCATCCCTTTAGAAATCTAGAGCATTGCTCCCTTTACGTCTGTGCTTCTCTGTGGCTGCATGGACCAAGGGGATCAGCTCATAATCCCCGGCCTCTTCAGGCCCCGGCAGAACAGATAAAGACATGGCATCGGTTTGAGATCACATCCCTCTATGTCTCCTGTAAAACCCAGTGAGCTGCCTCACAGGAGTCGACGATGATGCAATTCAAAAAGCAGCATGATTGGAACGGTTGGATGGATGAACGTGACCCGGCGAGGGAACCGAGCTTAGCGGTGGGGAGCGAAGCGTTCAGCGGGAAACAAACACCAAGCAGTGATACACACATATGCATTCAGAACAAGTGTTTTCTTCCGATACTCTGCGGCGAGAAACAATCGTGACAACCGTTGATAATCAGGTTATGCTGCTCAAAAATAGACCCTGATAGGCTCTTTGGTGTGGAGCCTACAACAGAAATCTTTTGAGTTGTTCTGACATCATGGTGCTTTATAATCCCCACCGAGACATTTATATTTCATTTTAACCAGGAAATAAAGAGAATTACTGACGGAGAGAATATCGCTGCCCTATATGCACATGAAAATGTGATATCATTTTTTGTGCTTGCCTTTTTTAAAAACCCCATGTTCCCTACATAGGTCTGCGTGAGTGTGAGAGACAAGCGGCGTGATAGGAGACATGTTACATGTACATGTAATTATTCCAGTGTGCTTGCCAGGACACTTGACAGACATTCATTGCACTATTCTGCAGACTGGTACACTACTGCGGTGGTTTCTGTCGACTGTGCACATTAGATCCAATATTAATTCAACACCATTCAACAAATCCTGTTGCTTTAAATATTCTGCTCCTTCACGATAAGCCATATTGCAACATTTCTCCTCCTGAAACCTTATTGTACGCAGAAATGTGGATAATAAGGTGTCATTTACTTGAGTGAGCGTTGGTGTTGTCTCCGTGCATCAGCATCAGTATGTGTGTGTGTGTGTGTGTGTGTCACTGAATGCTTGTCTTTATGTCACACTGATTGGTGCTTCTCCTGGCAACAGTCCAAACAGCCTTTGCTTCCCTAAACGCGAGCGGAGCTGCTGTTGGGAAGAGACGAGGACTCGGGAGGGGGCATCATCCTGTGACAACTCTGTCACATTATTCCATCATCGGTGGAGGAGACTCATTAAGTCCTTTCTGACAGATTAAAAAAAAAAAAAAAAAAAAAATCACATTTCAATACACAGTTTGCTTGATTGAATAGAAAATACAAGTGTAGAGGCATAGCGGGGTAATATTTTTAATTCTAGCAACTGCATCTTAGGTAGCAACTAAAGTATCTAAAATACATCATAGTCTGTAATTGCTTGTGATTTATTCAAGAGACGCAACTCCAACAGCTCCTCCAAGGATGTGTTGTGCATGATTTGTATTCCTTCTAGTAGACATGCAAACTGCAAATTTTGGGCAAAAAAGAGACACACACACACACACACACACACACACCTGCCCTTGACACATGGCTCGAGATACATGGAGGACATCTGACAGCCTGCCTCTCGTGTCCTCCCCCCCTCATTCTCCCTCCTTCCACACCATAAGCAGCACAGCACAAACTAACATCTGCAGCACGGAAAGACACATTTATTTGTCATGTGCTTAAACTCAGACATTTGGAATAAAATGTGCAGAGAAAAGAGTCTGAAAAGTGATTGTCTAAAAAGGAGGCTTCTTAGTATGATTCGTTTTGATTAGCATGTCTCAAGCCGTAAAGTCTCCTTAGCCTGAAGATGAGAAAACACACACACACACACACACACACACACACACAGAAAACAAATCCTGGTGGTGCAGAGGGCTGGAACCCCATTTGATCTCCAAAGATTCCTGAGCTGCATATAAATATTTATGGCCTTCAACTCAAATTCTCAGACTCACAAGAAAGAGGCGGAGATGTCCTCTTTATCTAAATTAAATGAATCACAATAAACAAGCTTGCACACGCGGACACGGAGGTGCAGGGATAATAGGTTTTCACGCAGCACATTACGATCAACATAAAAGCTCATTTATTTATTTATTTATTTATTTTCTATGACATAATTCAGAAAAAGCTTGAAACATTTGTACAGAAACCTGTGCTGCACCGTTACAGATCTGCTGGAGCCAGAAAATAAATAATAAATCACCATATTCTCAACTAACATCACGCCTGCACGAACCACCGTTCTAACATCGCTGAATCTGCACTGTGTGTTCCTACAATAACTGATGACAGAAAGAGTGAAACTTCAGAAATAATCAGACGTTGAGCTCAAACCCAACGAGTCTCTGAATCTCGTGGGAGTTTCCATCTTTGCAGAGGCCTGATGGAGTCGCTGCACACAAGCAGGAGCTGACCGAGGTGTTTAAAGTGATCAGTTTACAATAAAACACATCAACAGATTTATTGTCTTACTTATAACTTACTGATAGCTGACGGATAAAGTTCAGAACAACCTCTTACACAACCTCGACTACTCAGTTTGAGCCCACACGCACATCTTCCCTCGCTCTTTTGCGCGGGAGCTCATGGATTTTTCTGCCTGCTCTTGCCGTCTCTTGACACTGACTCTTCTGCGCTCTGCGTCCTCCCACCTCGTCTATACACAAGATGTACATCCAGAAAGTTATGCAGCCTATTTGTAGTCCGCGCAGTGCATGAAACATCTTTGCAAAAAAAAGGTCTTTTCTAAACGCCACAGATGCATCCTCAAATGTTCCTCTTGTTTTGTCCACAACACAAAGATATTAATTTACTGCCATAGAAACCTAAATATAGTAGATAATAAAAGCAGAATCAGAGAATGTGGACAAAAAAAAAAAAAGACTCAAAGTGATTAAATGATTATCAAAACTGCTGTCAATAAATTTAATAGTTGGCAAATTTAATTAAAGCATGCAATGAACAAGCTTGTATTAATTTGAATATCATCCATACATCCTGTTATAGTCCTTCATCTGACAATTACCGCCACGATCAATCAATCTGCTTGTTGTTTCTGTTTATTGATTCATTTCAATCATTTGGTTTAGAAAATGTCAGAAAATAGTAAAAAGAATCACAATTTATTTGGTCACAATTGACCTGAATACCAACGTGATGCATTCAAGTGGCTTTAAAAAACAACAAAAAACCTCAAGGTTCATAAGTCAAAGAGTTAATAGAGAAAAGCAGCAAATAATCAATCATTAGGAAGATTGATCAACTAATCTATTGACCTGTTACTGTCAATTCAGGACCATTAATACTGTAACAAAGTGTGTGTGTGTGTGTGTGTGTGTGTGTGCGTGTGTGTGTAAAGCATCAGCAGGACAAATGTTTAATTAATATATTACAATCAGGTGCAAATATGTTTTGATGCAAACAGCGCGCAGTAGGTTGCTTGGCTTCCTATTGGTCAGGTAAAATAACCATTGCATAAATAAATAAATAAATAAATAAATAAAAAACAAGTAGAATCCAGACGAGATAAAAGCTGCAGACAGGATGTAAAAACCTTATTGCATTATTGCGCCTTTTCCGCACGTATCATGTGCAACTTCTACCTTCTGCAAACAACAAGCGCGACATGAAGAAAAAAAAAAAAAGAAAGAAAATGTCCTCGACGTTATCTGGTGACACGAAGCGAAGCGGTGCAAACTTACATCGGTGGTTGCGACGCTTCCCCTTGTACATGGTCATCATGTAGGGGTCCAGCTTTGCGCTCTTTCAGGTCCTCGTTCAGGTGCAGCTCGGAGAAACGCGAAGCAGGAGTTGAGCCAGCTGCGATACTTTCTGACCAGGAATAAATTAGCTCTTCAGACGGAGAGAACTGGAGGCACTTCTGGAGCGAGGATCATACCAAGCTCAGACACAGCAGAGGGGAGGCCGGGATGCGCGCGCACACACACACAGACACAGACACACACACACACACACACACCATCTTATCCTCCCCTCACATCTCAAACAAACCGCATCCACTGAAGATGATGTCTGAATGTGAGCTCTCACTTTAACATCTTTAACATAATATCAAACATTTCCTTTTCACTGAGTTCATTACATATATATTTGGTTTCCTTTTGCCTTTAGATATATTTATTGATAAAGGTTATTGAAAAAGGAAAGTGCTGATCATCCCTTGTGATTAGGACTAATAGGATCTATCTATCTATCTATCTATCTATCTATCTATCTATCTATCTATCTATCTATCTATCTATCTATCTATCTATCTATCTATCTATCTATCTATCTATAGTGTCATCTATAGTACATCCAGCAGCTCTGTGAGCAACCAATAGCTGTCGAGAGATTTCACTTAAAACTGCAAATGTCAACCTTATGGTGGCGCTATAGGAGAAGTCAGAGGATCATCAGGACTCATCCTTTGGGGACTATGAATGTCTGTATTAAAATGTCATGACAATTCATCTAATATCTGTTGAGATATTTCAGTCTGGATTGACATCGTTTTCCACAGAGCTAAAAAAAATGTGTTTATTTCTTCTCTTCAAAAAGAGCTCGACTTCACTGTCAGACTTTTAAAAAATCAAACCTTTGAGGTGACACATATTCTGATCACTCTGCTGTTATATATTCATTCATAGCCTGATTATTATCTTACTCCACATGTGCACACGGTGACATTGGCATAAAAAATATATTACACTCCCTTCACGACCTCTGGGCACACTTGAGAAAAAGTGCGTCTCATCTTACTTGCAAAAGGGGATTGTGTTGCTAAGGAGACAAGGATAAGGAAGCAGCCTGGATCCAGATTTTATGTGATTCATTCCACTATATCACGTTATTATTGTGTGGGTTGAATAACAACACTTATTTATTTATTTATCTTTTAATTTGAGGGATTTCATCTTTTTTATTTTTTTTTTTCATAGTGAATTTTGTAAAAATTGAATGAATCAATAAAGCTGATATGATTACAGGTTCATATGCTGAGCTATAAGTCAAAAACATCTATTGTAAATGGGGTTTTTTTATTACTGAGAAATTGTTATATTATATAATATTAAAAGGATATAAATATATTTCAATGATCAGCAGGCAACAATGCAAAAAAAAACAACAACAACAACAAAAAACAACCAAACCTTTCCTGTATTCAGTATAACAGAGACATCTGCTGTCCATGATGTATTAATACAACTAACAGCTTCACGATTAGAGGAGGAAACATGCAGTCAAAATCAGATAAATAGAGGAAATTTTAATCCATCATAATTAATAATTCTGCTCTTGATTTGCTTCGTTTTGGGATTTCATTGCATTCAATATGAGATTACTTTAAAAAATAAAATAAAAATAAAATAAAAGGCCTGCTGTGTTTCATACTGCCACCTGCCTCCAGGCTTTTCTGTTAATGAGCATCAGAATAAATCTCAGAGAAAATCAAGGTTTGTTACATTTTAAGAAACGCGTTGCTTTTTTTTAATTAAAGCCTCCTTTGTGAAGCTGAGTTTTGTTTTTGTTTGTGTTTTTACAGGGTCCATTTAGCAGCTCTTCTGGAGCTTTTGATCATCACACAACATGAATCTCTAAGATGTTCAGATTTCAGTTTTTTTTTAAGCCCTTAAAGGACTCGTTCATGTTGGTTCATATTAAAGCTCTTGACACTCAATCTCAACAGCTGTTTACCAGGTCGAAGTTGAACTTTCAATCTCAACGAAAGCTGAAGTTTGGACGCAGTTATTCAACGTCTAAATCTGATGCTTCCAGAAACATCACCTCAAACCAACTGTCAATCGCCTTAGTTTGACTCCAGGTGTTATATTGTTTAAATCCAACGTGTTCCTATGTGAGAAAAGACTGAAAACTTTAATACACACATCATCCCACAGGACCGCCCTGCTGTCACATTTACACTGTGACTATCCATCACTGCTCAGGGCTTAAAGCAGCCACGGTTATTTCCCCCGCTGCACGATGGGGCTTGTTAGATCCAGTTAATCTAATTTCCTGAATTTTCCTTAATATGAGGGAAAGATTGATGCGAAATTATCCAACTACTGTGGTGTTAACTTAGATATAGCAATGGCCTAAAGAAGAGGGATAAACCCCTGGTTTGTAGTAACCTCGTAAAGCCTTTAAAGCACTAAACACATCATTAACCTCTTTTTATCTTTTTTTTTTAAGACAGAAAAGCTTCCTAGAAGATGTGCGTGCGTCAACCGAATCCAAAAACACTCTGCATTCTCACACAATCACTGCTGGCATTTGAAACACATTTCCTGTTAACAAATGACCCTCATTTCTAGGCGGGATGGAGGGATACAGTGGATGCCCAGGGGGAAGATTTTCCACATGATGGATATAAATCTGCTCCAGCCATCACATTTCATTGGCCTATGACTTACAGCCTCTCTTAGCTCATTAGACAGGCACCGCTTTTGGCACTGAGTAATTGCAAACGTATCTAGTGTGTCAACTGCTGCAACTGCTTAGCAGTCTGTGACAGCAAATGGTCTCTCTCTCTCTCTCTCTCTCTCTTTGCTAACACTATGCTAACAAAGCATCAGCGACTCATCTGTTTGAATTCAGTCCAACTCCGGCAGACGAGAGTCGAGCTCAAGGTATCAAAAGGAGATAACACAAACTGCCTGCGGTGAATTCAGAAGCTGCACATCCTGTTTATTTATATGCATTCATTAATAATGAAGGAAAAGTCACCGGCGTTATAAATATACGCCACATTATTGCACATTTCATCATTTTCTCCTTTATCACATTTACACCTGCAGATTAGATTAAAAGAGGCGATAATTTAACGAGGAGGATGAATGTCGACATAAAAACTAAAGAGTTTCAAAAGGATCCTTCACACACACGCACGCACGCACGCACGCACGCACGCACGCACGCACGCACACACACACACACACACACACACACACACACACACACACACACACACACACACTGCTCAGTCAATGAGTCATAAATGACAGGAAACATTTCAACAGGTTTTTCAACCAAAGCTTCCCTCTGAATCAAATGTTGATTACGACTCAAACCTGGGAAGGAAAATTGCACACTCTAGTGGAGAGAAAACAACAACAACATCAACAACAACAACAACAACAACGATGGCTGCTTCCAACGGAAAGAGATTTAAAGTGAAAAGAATTCTTTACATGTTATTTCTTTATTACAGATATTTACTTCATGAGCCAAACACCAGAGGGAAAGACTGTAACGATGCATCATCATCATCATCATCATCATCATCATCATCATCATCATCATCATCATCATCATCATCATCATCATCATCCTCATCATCATCATCATCATCATCATGCAGACAGTTTCAGGAGCAGCTCCATACGCAGTGAATAATTAAATCCAATAATAGCAGCCCTGGTGATTTTTATTCGCATGGGTGCATTTTCATATTTGGCTGATTAAACTCTACATTTCAAATAAACCTCCCGCAGATTCTCCATCTTCAACTAATTATTACCGGGGAGCTATGAATGCGTCACCTGATATTTGGAAGATATGACATTATTTCGGAAGATTTCTTGGCTTCATTTCTCGGATTTAGAAGAGAAATGTGTTCATCGGTTTGTTCATTTTGCCTTCCTGCTTATTCTGAGTCATGTGTATAAAGCTAAAATACACCCGTTCATACACATTCAGACTCTTAAAGGCACATAAAGGAGATGACAGCACTAAATACTGATTCATTCACTGATCAATATCTCAAAAATGTATATAATGTAATGTATATAAAATGTATATTTGACAAAAACTTACTGCACTGATAATTTAAACAAAACTTAATAATATATGCAAAATAAATCCATGACCAGACTGATGAACCTAATGATCCAGATTAATGTGTTCATACATCACATATGATTCACATATATCCAGCCTACATCCTCTCACAACTCTAATCTGTTTTATCCCTCCATCCTGTTTCCTTCCTTAGCTTTATTCCTCCTCCTCCTCCTCCTCCTCCTCCTCCTCCTCCTCCTCCTCCACTCCCTCACTCAGTTTTGTCTTTCGTTCTGCTTCCTGCTTTCTCTCCATCTGTCAGGGTCAGCAGAGTGCAAAGAATCACATTAAGAAATATTCAAATGTTGAACTAGTTGGAATTGGTATTCATACAGGCATCAAAAGCTGCCAAATCTTATTCAGCTCAGACGCTATCAGAGCCGCGGCTGTTCACCCGCAGAGAACAGAGATAATATAAACCACACCGGGGCGGCAGGGGTTAAAAAAAAAACACCAATACACAGACAACAATGTCTCCTGGATGTAATGGAGCCACAATAACTGGAATGATTTGAACTGAAAGGGGGAGAAAAAAGGAAGCGTCATTAATTCAACCTGCAGCTTCAGAGATTTCTGTAACAAGGCTGTGATTTCTTATCCATGAGAAGAAAGTGACACGCCTAAAGAGAAGTGAGTGATTCATGCACCAAAGATGAGAAACGCCAAACTTGTCAGCTTCGGTTTGAAATGAAGACCTGAACTAGATGAAGTACACGTTTGAAATAATGATCTGACTGTAAGAGATGCTTTACATCTGGAACTAGTTCAGGGGAATCCAGTAAACGGTAGCATCGGTGTTAAACATAACCTCTGTAATAATATTTTTTTTCCCAAATATGTTGGCTGCATGAACACACAGAAACTTTTCTATAACCTGCAACAAATGCATATTTAGTTATAGGTACCATTCCTGTGTGCATCTGAAAAACATTACATTTCCAGCTGATATGTCCAGTAATCTGTTTTCTCCTGAAGGGGTCAGTGTTGTACAAACATAGTTCCCATTTTCATATTATCATAAAACTGCAAGTACTTTAACAACTGGTTCAAATTGAGATGAAAATCAGCAATAATCTGTCTGTTTATCAACTTTTATAGTAGAAAGTTGTTGTTGTAAAAAATGTTGGTAGTTTACGCCGAGGAGAACAAATACTACAAGAAACTTTTTCACTCTATTTTATTTTACATGCATTAACCCTGATACACACACACATGCAGTACAACAGCACAGACATGCAGTACACTGGCATAGACATGCAATGTGGAGAGAGATGGTGGAGTGATGGGCAGCCAGCCAAACCAGCGCCCAGTGAGCAGTTTGGGGGGTCGGTGCCCAGGAGGTGAACTGGCACCTCTCCAGCTACCAGCCCACCTTCAATATTTTGGTCCATGTGGGACTTGAACCGTCACCCTCCGGTTTTTCAAGCCAAGTCCCTATGGACTGAGCTACTGCCGCCCCTAGTAGTAGTAGTAGTCAGTAGTAGTAGTAGTAGTAATAACTACCATGAAAGACAATGAGACCTAAACATTGGGAGCAGTTCATCGTCTCTCTCAAGGTCGATGGGAGGAGTTGGGGAATTGAACCATCAACCCTGTGATTGGTCGATCTACGGTACCTGCTGATGACATTTAACTGTTGTAAATGTCAGCAAGAACTGACAAATAAAACCCGACTAGACATGAAACACTTCGTTAACCTCCTTCAGACATTTTAATTGATAATTGATAACAAGTATAACAGTATATTATTCTTCCAAAAGTTGGCAGTTGCCATAATTCAGTCTTCACCCATGAACACATTAAAGGTTTGATTCGCAATTTTTCAAGTCAGGTGACCAAATGAACATTGTCTTAACATGTTTTTCTTGATGTTATCACTCCTATTATCTTATCATCTTTGGCTTAAATGTATTTGTGTCAATATGGAAGTAAAATAGTGTTTTAGGAGTTGCAACCTGATGCATATTGGTGTCAGTCACAAGCGGTAATAACTGCTCAGAGCCACAGTGTGGTGCTCAGTGACCGCGCAGTGAAAAAAGTGCCTCTTTAGACACATAATCCTCATTTCACCATCTCCATTTACTCCAAACACGAAGAGACGAGACTGACACTGTCTTGACCCATCGTTTCAAACCAAATGAACACTTGATGAATTTCCTCTTTTGTTATAATAAGCGCTCGTCTTGGCCGCTGCTCAAATTTCATGTGACAGAACTGCTCCCACGACTCAAAGTAATGAAGGCGGCCCATCTTCCCCTGTTAGATGAGGTGCACAAATACAGACACAGCTCATTAATAATTCTGTCACACAGGTAAGGCTACGGAGAAAACGGTGACACACTTTTCAGGTCCCAGAACGTCCGTTAGCTGCAGAGGCCCACTTCACATGCTCTAAAAACTAGTTAAAGGCTTCGGTACTGATATCGCGTTATGTAGGACTGGTACACATCTCTTATGAATATTCGGTACAGATTCTCCTCAGATCAGCAAACGGCTGCTCCTCCTTTTATACAATCATTTGTTTTGCAACTTGTTTACCGCTTGTACTTCTCCACCAAGGCTACAGGGCTAACAAGGACGTCAAGAATGCACTTCAAACCAGCTGTTATGCATTAAATACCATCCCTCCATGCGTGTATAAAGCTTGCGTTTGTCAATTTCTCCTTGGAGGTACCGAGCAGCCAGCTGTGTATTATACTTCTTCTCCCTTAACAGCTACACTAGATGTGTGGTCACCCTGTCAGCTCTATACAGTGTGCACCTTTATCCATCTCCTTGACTCCAACATTTAATCTTCTACCCAAAGTGAGTTTCACCAAGCGAGCAGGCAGTTTGGTGTCTTAATCAAATCTACACTGAATATGCAAAATAATAGAAAAAAAAGAAAGAGGTCAATTCAGGTAGAAGTTATTATCCCTTACTGATTTCCTTAATTAAATCTGCACCAGTCACAAAAGGAGGAGAGAAAGATAAAGGCTGAGTTTTAAGAAAGCTTTGAGATAAGTAAAGAAGCTGCACAAATATCAGGATGATGTACCAGGTGCTTTGTTTAATTACTGTAGACATGTTTCCGTGTGGATCTTTTGTCAGGAACAATCTGTGGCCTCTCAGCTAAGGAATAATCCTTCTGCTTCCTTATCCCTCAAGATAAGTGGAGACTTGAGATCTGAGAAGAGCCTAGTGGGCAGTTTTATCAGTTTTCTCATGCACCGCTGCTCTAAACAGAGCTAGAAGTACCTCAGGATGGTTATGGCCTGACCGTAAACTGCACCACTCTGTGTCAGGAAGCTTACTTCCCGGCTGCAGCTTTTTGCAAAGAAGTGTTGACTGCAATAAACTCGAGGTAGTTAACTACCATCACGCTTCTGGTGACCTTTACTGGCCAGTGCAGCCCAAGGCCGGGTCGTGGCCCCGAGCTGTGAGTCAGTATTCCACGCTAACAACTAAAGGTGATGATTCACGAGCCCACGGCTTTGCTGTGTACAGTAATTGGTGAGGAGGCCTTGTGAGTAACAGGATGAAGGATTGAGGAAGGGTGGAAGCAAAGTAGCATTAGAGAGAGAGCAGAGGAGGAGACGGACGGAGGGGGGGGGGGGGGCACATGCAAAGTCAAATAAGGAAATGTGAGAGGAAAAGCAAACACATGAGAGGGTAAGAGACCGCTAGGGGCGAGGTTACGGGCTGTTTTTAATGTTATTTTGTTTACGCTTCTTCATTCAGGGAGGGGGGTGAACTCCTCAACAGTTTTGTCACAGTGACTCTTAATTTGCACACTAAGCAGCGGGGAGGCAGCGGCTGCAGAGCCCTGCGAGCATTCGTCCACAGAAACCCTCGAGGGTCGCAGTAATTATCGCCGCATGTGTAATCACGAGTCACGAGTTTTGTCACCCGGATTTCTCTTTTGTTCCGCCCGAGGTTTATCGACAGTTAACGGCACGTATTAGGAGACAGACATGATTGACTGGATCAATTATTATGAAGTGTTAAAGGGCAGGTCCCCCGTTCCCCCCGCGGCCTGTGTCAGGTCTGCTACAAAGGTCACAAGTGGTCCCTGTCATAGTCCCTGCACACACACGTGGAACACATACGCAGCTTCTTATTGGAGAATTATCTTCCAGCATGCACACATAGAGCATCTGTAAGAACACTAATCCCACACAAAAGGCTCATTACTCTCGATACACATCGCCGTGACAATACAGATAAAGTCAGAGCCGCTTTAGTTAATGTGCTTTTTCCGAATATGTTGTCTAATCAGAACAGGCAGTGTGCCAACATGCATATTTAGTGTGTTATCGTTCACATTATGAAAGCTCAGATCACAGATTTCAACCAACAAATTCAACCCAAATGATCCATTCACCCATTCACCCTTCCTGCATCAGCTCGCAGTGAATATGAACCTCAGCTGTCAGGAGTAAACAGGCATCTTTGATTATGTATTGGGAACAATGAACCAACTGCGTTCTTCTTCAGTGGTCCAAAGCCACTTTGCATCCCAGTAGATTGATGTAATATTAATATATTAATAAACACGTCTTCCACTGGTTTAATTACCGTCTTTTACTTACTGATATCAATGTTAAATGTTACTTTAGAAAGACTTTATAAACTGATTAGTTGCACTGCAAGTTACCACAGAAACCTTTGAGTTTGTTGACTTTGTTTTTACTTTCTTGTTGTCTTTCAGGTCCACTTCTGTGAAAATAGTAACAATAATTTCAAGATTTTTCTTGTTTTTTTTGTTAAATATATATATTTTCTTCTGACCTTATCAAAAGTAGTGAAGTGGCAAAAAGGAAAGAGCTCCCTTTGCTGCATTAACAAATATATATTATTACTTTTGCTGGTTTCAATTCGACTCCACTCTTGTGAGTTATAAAGCTCCAAAAACAAAGAATCAAATAGACTTATGTGGGATTTGGGTGGTAGTGCATATTTCCTCCTGCCACATGTATTTTTTTTATTAATATGTAAACATATTTAACAGACACAATCGAAACTGTAATTGCCTTTGCAGTAGAGGAGCTATTTGTCAGTGAAGGTTGCAATCTTGTACTTTGGATTTTTTTATCAATTTATTTTCATTGGTAATATGTGTGATTGGAGTATCTGCTCTCTATGTGGATATTAGTTTTCATTTTGCTGGTGCACAGTGTGCAGGTTTCTTTGTTATGCTCAAGGGCACGTTGACACACTTACTGGCTACTTGCATAAGAAAACAAATATATAAATATATATATTAAGGAGCCTGTTGCACGCTGGCAGAAGTGATGGAGAGTGAATTACTTTGCTCACAGATCATTTAAATAACTACAGGATAGTATACTATGTACAGTATATCATGATTGAAACATAGACACCTGCAGACAAACATGCACATGCAAAACAACACATGCTCTAAAACAAGATTAGACACACACACACACACACACACACACACACACACACGCAGCTTGCCCACTGAGCCCTGTGCTCTGACTCTGATTCACAGCTCAGTGTTTCTCTGCCTTCTGAACCCAGGTTTCTAATCAGAGAATTAGCTGCAGTTTCTCTTGCCAAAATCCACACAGTAATCCATCTCACTTTGTCCACACTGTGGCTCATGACCCACTAAAGCATTTGCCAGAATGTATGAAAGAGAGAAAAGGATAGAAGGAAAGAAAAAAAAACGATAGAAAGAGACAGAAAGAGATCCTGGCAGCTGGAGGAAATGTGCTTTACCGGTTTACTGGGTGGCTTTATTAAAGCCTATTAAGCACACATTGACAATCTTTACATTTCTTTAGTATTGTTTCCAAAAAAAAAAAAAAGAAATACACTCTTATATCCTGAATAATAAATTCTTGTCTTGGGTATCCTCATGATGTTATTGTATGACTGCAGGCCTGCACACCGCTCTGTACCTGGTGTGATGGATGCGTTTGTCGAGCGCTGGGTCAGGCCAACTGTGCATTCAATGTCCGGCCCAGTCTCTCAGAGCGTGATTAATGAGGGGAAGGACAGACAACCAGGGTGCATTCTAATCACCCACAAGGACAAGCAGAGATATGGAAGGGAAGCAAGAGAGGAAAGAGGAAGAAAGAGAAATAGATTATGTATTGACATTGCAATTCCTGTGAAGCGCCTTTCCTCTTGTGAAAATCCTTTTTTTCTGAGAAAGCAGTGGACTGTAATTCTCCAACATGTCTCTTCTGCAAGCACAAACACACACATACAACAAACACACACATGCACACACATGCACAGACACACTGGACACTCTCACAGCCTAAGAAGCAAACAGAGGGACATGAAAGACACAGAGGGGGCCTTATGGGGTTAGCTTTGGCAAAGCTCAGTCCAGTGGATCAAGAAGAACTGGCCCATCTAGTTGCATAGTGCAAAACCCATAAGGCCTCTCACACACGGCTGTTCATGCCTCTCAAAATGAAGTTACTGAGACGTGCCGTTATTGTCGACATAGTTGGAATTATCTATGCATATTTCAGAGTGAGAGTGAACCTTGTGAATGCTAATGGTGAATCACAGCAGCCAGGTGGAGAAGATGCAGCAGGATCGGTTTGGATATTTACTATTATGAGGAAATGTTGCTATATATTATATATTTCCTGCATTTTTTTCCAGAACGTCTTTAAACGTTTCTGCATTCAGCTCAACAGTACATCAGGTAGGACACCTGTGTTAAATATGAATTGTAAAAAATGACCGTAGCACATTTAATACTGCAGAACCGAAGCCAAATTATGACTTGAGGCGCCTTTAGACATAGATGTATAGACATATGTTAGGTCTAATAAAGTCTCAGTCACAGTCTGTGTCCAGCTGTACATTATCAATTTGGAGGCATGTCAGATGGTGTGTGAAAAATGCCTGCTGAATTATAGCGCTATGACTTCTTTTAAACACGCAAGTAGAGACATGTTATCAACATCGCACCATCGATCTAGAAATGTAGCAAAGCAATAAACAAGCTTTTGGCCCGAGTGCCGGCAAGTCTGAATGGAAAAACCTTAAAAAGAGGAGAATATTGTGAAGCTGGTCACAGCCATGAAAAAGGGACAACATGAAATGGTAATCTTGTTGTTTTTTACACTCGCCGGCCAGGTTGCCGTATAAATGTGGGTCATAGCGATAGTCACATTGTGGGATTTTTGTTTTGCCAAAACACTAAATCGACAGTGAGCAACGTTCAACCTCATATTTACCTTATTATTCCAAAGTGACACGTATCATCTTCTTCATCTGATCAGTTATCCACAAGAATATAATAATTCAGACATCAGCAGTCACACTTGTCCTCCTACCCGTCTCCTTCTTCACAGTACAGCTCCTGTGCTGTGTCCTGTGCTGCTTGCTATGCATCATGTTGGCCCAAAATGACGATTGATTGCGGTGCCACTGCCTTTGTAATCCGCTTAGGATGGATTTTGCATCTAAATCACTTTATTATTTATGTGCCCAACTCTTGCCAGTGCCATTTGGAGGCAGTATGATTGGTGATCCATCACACGTTATCCTTCGCTGTGGTCATTAATATTGTAATAGGATGGACCTTCACCATGAAACTTTCAGGTCTCTTCTGGGAGAGTCAGGCTACTCATAACCGGAGTCAACATAAGGAAGATTATCAGGTGTTCGCGCTACTCTCCAGAGATGTTGTTAGTTCGCTCCTCTCTCTGCCATCTCGCGTATTTCCTCTTCTCCCAGGTTGCACAGCAATCTTCATACATGGCCTCTCTAAGAAAAACACGGGCTGTTATTCTTTCATTGTCCTTTTCCATCAGTGCTTCAATCACCACCTGCCAATCATATACATCTGCTGCCTCCAGGCAGGCACACAAAAGCACACAGTGCCACATTCAGACGTAGTTGAATCAACCACCTCTGTAGATGAGAAAAACAAGGAAAGATAGACACTCATCTTATTACGTAAAGGGTGCGAGAGGGGTATGCATCACAAAGCATTTGATGCAAGTGCATCAAAGCAGACTTATACAACTTTAACTCCTCAGAAAGTCTCAGAAAAAACTTGGATGTTGAGTAGCTGCAAAACATAGCATTGGATGTTGTATACTATCAGTGCACTGTAATAACTCTGAGGGTCAGCGCCAACATGATATGGAGGCTCAGTGCATGCTGGGACAGCTCAGGGTGAAAAAATCTGTCAGTCTCTGTCTCCATGGCAGCCAAGTTGGAGTCCAATGAGGAGTGAGGCCATATAGACATACAGCAGATAGATCTCAGTGGGTGAGGATTTGAGGTTCATAGATGCCAACAATCATCATGTCACACGTGTTTGTCACCAAGAATCCCCTCCAATCAGCTTTTAGCCAAAGGGGAAACACACAACAACACAAGTGGGACACGGAGATATTTGCAGCCAACATGCCATATGCCACAACAGCAGCAGCAGCTGTCCTCAGATGGCGAGAACCCTTTCTGACGTCACTGTGAGCGACTTTACTGTGATTGTAGTGAAATGAAAACTAGTTTGAGGGGGTGAAAAGAAAATGTTTCAGCACCATGGAGAGACACATAAAGAGCGACTGGTCCTGTGTGTCTGTTCAACACAACATGCATGTTTTAAACAGGATTTTAATATGTAGAGCCTTTAAAAAGATGTGACTATAGGTCGGTCTTATTGGTTCTGCTTGTTTTTTGCTTCTAATTTTTACATTTGATTTGATTAATGCCTTCAAGTACTGAATAGTACAGTTACATAAATAGTATATTTTTTAATTACCTTTTAAAAGAGTGTATAATATATAATAGTATCATCTTGGACACAGTTTAGATTTGAATGTTTCAGGGTTATCGAGATATACTCAGAGATTTCAGTAAGTCTACTGGATTTTTAGTGTTGACTGACAACATTTTTCCCATAATTCAATGCACATAGGAAGTGGGAGAGCTGCTCGCAACTGGAGAACATTAAAAGATAAAAGTATTTAATCTTCGGACCGACATTTTTTGTTTTCTCTACTTTTCTTTTTGAACGTTTCTGCACCGTGAAGAGACAGATTCTTCCAACTCTATATATATTCAACATCTGTGCTCATGTGAAGTGGTTATAGAGAAATTTCTTGCTCGTAACTATGAATTGCAAAGAGCTACAGTACTTTACACCTTTGAGTATAGCATCACGTGTGCTGCTATTTAGTAATGATTGCTGTGCTCACAATCCTAGATGTAATCTTATGAACTCCTATTCATATTTGATGGAGTAATGGAGCATCCATTTTTCACTCAGCGCCGATGGGGAGGAAGGTGCTGCCAGCTGTGTTATTATAGAGTTTCTGCATTCGTTCATCAGCTGTTTTTCATCCATGCTCACACACACACACACACACACACACACACACACACACACACACACGGCGACAGGCTCATCTTCTGCGGTAGCGGGAGGCTATGACCTTTGACACACGTGTATGATTGAGTGCACATATTAGTCATCACTAGTGGATCTGAGCAGCTGAAGTGGATCTGTGCAGTCGCAGTATGATGTGATTATTCCACTGACCTCTTTTCCAGTGACCACTAGAAAACGCAACAACAACATGTTCTACTTCTTCTTCTTCTTCTTTCTTTTTTTACGTAGGCGGTTGGATGATCTCAGTAAACATATCCAGTGATGGTTAGCAGCACATATTCGAGTTTAACTCCTTCAGTGAACGGAGCAGAATAACGTTACCTGTCATCAACTCGCAGATAATAACACTTTAATGAAACGTTTTTTAGAAGAGCGAGACGGATCCTTAGCGGAGGTCGTCCCTCAACTTCAAATCATTATGTGACTGATTCATTTCTCCGCCATGTTAATATAAAAAGCATCAGCTTGGGAGGATGAGACTGAGGGTGTCTTTAATTGCCAATTAAGGATCTCCCAGTAATACTCCAATATGCCACATGACTTGTAGATTGAGTGATACCAACGAGGGCAGGGTTGTCGGGGGTGAACTCCGGGGGTTTATGAAAATACTTTCGATTATGTTTTGCTTTCTCAAGCACAAACAAGCAATCGCACTGGCAGAGAAGCCACACATAAATCAGTAATGCTAGTGTTATGGATACGGTAGAGTGCTCAGTGATGGCTTCGGCTGTGACTGGCGATAGTCCTGGTTGTGTTTTAATAACTGATGTGTTTTTGCTGCTTATTCGCTGATTACAACATTAGCCACCATTTATCTTACTGTTGATGTTCTGTCTTGCTGCAGAAATCGTGAGATGAATCACTGCTGCTATATATTTCTATATATATATATATATGTTTAAATGTGTTATTAATTTTGCATTAAACATCTATCCACACAAACAGCCCTGAACAAACAACAACTTAATGACAGGAAGGTAAATGAAGAAAGCACTTTAGCAGCCACATAGATTTTACAAGCAGCTGGGACAGTATCGGTTTGATATTAGAGGATGATATATGTCCTGTCCTGTTGATGCAGAGGAGACCTATAAATCAGTTCTGTATCCTCCTCCTGTAAATATTGCACATACATTATGATCCAGCTTGTGTTCATTAACAGTCTGGGGGAAATATCAGTTTTACGTGCACTTAAACTGGGATTGTTTGCCCAGTTTCTTTCTTTTAGTAGCAACTCAAACACCAGGATTTGCCCCGAGGCTACTGTCCAATGGAGTGAAGAAATCTGTAAGCGTACAATAAGTTGACAAACATGTCCTGCTGAAACTCTACGGTACTCATCCCATTCAAAACACAGCTCGAGCATCACTCCAACCTCCCTGAGATGGGCTGCATAAACTGGATTTTTCTTTTCCAAATTTCTTCTAATTTTCCAGAACGTTGTGATTCTACACAAATATTTTCCCTGCAGCAATGAGCAAAAAAACAAATGAAAACAAATGTGAATAAAAAAAACACATTACATAGTCAACGTCTACAAAAACAACAATGAATGCATCTCATACCACTCGACGTATCCTGCTCTTAGTACTCTGCCGCAAGAACTTTGACATACTTTTTCGCAAGTTGTTGCAAGTCGTAAATGTTAAAATCAAACCAGTGGCTCATTTAACAAATTCAGGAGGGATTTTCTTCCAAAACGGCATGATGACAACAAACACAGACACTTCAGCATTTTGAAGCCAAGCGAGATTTTAAACTAAAAGTCTAAAAGATGCTGGAGGCATTTTCTGTTCCCGAGAGAGACAAATCCATTCTTCGAGCAAAGAACAAGCTTTGATGAATTCTGTGTTTTAAGGGGAACGTTTTTTGGTTTTTTTTCAGGGCCGTAGACTGTATCTTACTGCCAAACGTTCTTAGTGGGATTTAAAATGCGAGCAATTACAGAAATGTCTTTTGTTAGGAGACAAAACATAAGAAGACTCACCGAGAGGCTGTCCAGCGATGATACGAGCGTTTTCTCCCGCCACAGCCGCTCGGGCGTTCCTCTCATTCAAGTACTGTACAAAGGCGTAACCCTTGTGCACGGAGCAACCCACTATCTTCCCGTACTTGGCAAAGATGACCTCTATGTCGGTCTTCTTGACGATAGCTGTGTTGAGGTTGCCGATAAAGACTCTGGAGTTGAGGGAACGTGGGTCATTCTTGTTGGTCACGTTGCTGGTCTGGGTTTTACCAGTCATTCTCCTCCAGTTGCCCTCCTGGGACACAGACAGAGGGGGAGGGGGAGGGAGCGAGGGAAACGGCTTTAGAGGTTTTGGACAGGCCAACTCCGGCTTATTCTGCTCCTAAAGAAAAGACAGGGTTAGTTTGCTCTCGGTATCTACAATCAATCAGTTTAAATTTGGATAACACACTTGGTTAACGCGTAAGGTTAAAAGGTTTAGTCAGCAGGTTTTGTCACATTTCTGCAGGGTTGAAATACTGGATGGCTGAGTTGGAGAAGTGCAGTTTTCTACACAGTAGCAGTCAGTGGGGACGCTATGTTATCTCTACATGCATATTGTTGCATCCATAATGCTTTGTATGCTGTAAGTCACATTACAGTTTCATTCACGCACATTAGCAGCAGCGTTTGTAGGTCTCCCCTGCAATTATTCCTAAGTAACATTTTCATAGATAGATAGATAGATAGATAGATGGATTAATTAAGTCAGGTTTTCATTACAGATTCATTACACTTATGCATCAAATACTGTGAAATAATGTGAAGAAAACACTGAATATTTAATATTTGCTTCCTCCGAGTCTCCAACCCTGACATAAGGTGATAACAACTATTCAGCTTTGAGACGAACGACCTGAATAATGAATCCAATCCTCACTAAACAGGATTAGTAACCAAGGTAACACTGATGTTGGAATATCACACGCACACACACACACACACACACACACACACACACACACATGCACGCACGCACATTTTCTACCTGGCAGCCTTTTTTTTCCCCCTCCCCTCTTTTGTCCAACTTAATTTTCCACAGAGTAGTTGTATTGTCAAGTACTATCCTATAATGGGTTTGTTCAGCTTATTACAGCATCACATGTCGTAAGGTCGCTCGCGCCGTACATACGGTAGACGAAGGAGGAAACTGTCCAGTCACCCAGGAAATATAAGAGCAGTCATGTGACTTACAGAGAAGAGATTTCCTGTCAGGCGTGCATTACACCTGAGATCATGTTAGACATTCGGCTGCTCATTCGTGAATAAACACACAGCACATGTTCTTAGCATTACATCCCCTGTAGTCTGAAGCTATTCGCTTTCCCATAAAAGAAGGTGGGAGTCAACGATCTCAGAGACAATAAAAGTAAAACTTTCTAAATGACGGATATAACTAGAAGTCTAACTGAAGCGATCCTTAAATGAAACACTAGGAAAGAGGCTCAGGTTTATCTGAGCAGCTCAAAGGTTCACCTCCGCAGCTCCAATCCCATCACACAATTAAAACACTGAAATTTAATTTAGTGTGTAATGAGGCTTATCTTGGACTTTCTGCTACTTGAACTAAAAAAAAGTCCTGACGGCACCGACGGAGCTCAGGATTCACCCATAAAGAGAAGGGTTATGGTAAACAACTCCACCATATGAACCTGGAATCAGTGCATCGGATGTACAGCAGAACAAACAACGTTACATTTAGATCATCGCTGCTTTTCCACCTGCATACTGCAAACTTAAAGACTCAACTTAAAGACGTCTCTGCTGCTGTGTGACGCTGCAGATGTTTCTGCAACGTCCCAGATACGTTCAGCACCACCTGAACCACATTATTAGTACGATTCATACATGAATCTGTTTCAGATCCACCTGCGTCACATTAATAGCTGCATTCTTAGGGACATTTCATTATGTAATAGATATACAAGCACCTCTGCTGACTAAAGACATGCAAACTGTCCCGTTTGTGCTCTCGTTTTTTGATTATGGGCCAATCTTTGAAACCGTCTGCTCGCTGTAAAAAGTAACTTTACTTCCTGTATTTACATCCATGGCTTCATTTCCCCCCCAAAGAGTGCTAATCCCACTACAGGCTATCTGTTTACAGCGGTGCATCGGTGTGTGTTTCTGTATGTGGGTGTGTGTGGGAATAAAGTGCTGCTTTCCATTTCTCAAGTGGGCTTGACATTTACCAGCGGCACACACACACACACACACACACACACACACACACACACACACACACACACACACACACACAAACACACACACAAACACACACGTGCTAATTCGAACGAGCTCCACAATGAGCACCTAACAGTAGTTTAAGCTCACAGACTGACACTCTTCCTATATTGATGTTCATGGACAGGCCACACGAAACATGACAAATCAGTGAAGAAGCGTTAGATCGCCTCTCTCGACACATAAATCAGGAGAAGTTAACGGTCACGGAGCCCTTACTGCTCCTTACTGCTCCTTACTGCTCCTTACTGTTATATTTCATGTTGTCTTCTCAGTTGTTTTCTTTAGAGCGCGACACTAATTTATTCCATCAGTGGTTTTCCTGCTGACCTTGCCGTTTAGTTTATTTACAACCTCCGTTAAGCTTCTCATCCTCTGAGGTGACGGTGTCATGAGAAGAAACACGGGAAGACAACAGTATAGGAAGAGATGGGCAGCGGGGGTCTAATTGGCATAATGATTGTTCAGAGGACTTGACATTTGTTATCAAAAAAAAAACCCCCAATAACACAAAGAAGAGCGTCATCAGAAATGCAGCGTGCAAACTGCTTTTAGAGGAAAAACGATGACCCGGTGTTCAAAGCCTGCTTTAAAAAAAAAAAATGATTACACCTTCTACAGCGCTGCCTTTTTGTCAGTAAAGAGCAGAAGACAGATAAGTCCTCATTTTCACTTTCATGCCAGCGCGGTCGTGTCAAATAGGTGTCACATTTTTGAAAAGGTGCATGTCTCCTTTGGGAATGAAACACTGCTTTTCTGGCGTTATAGGAAATCCTGGCATACTTCGCCTCTAATACGGTACGAAAAAGCATCCCGGCTTCATGCCAATAATGATGGATAAGGTCAGTGGAAAAAGCACCAAGGTCATGTGATTCACAGCTATGTTGGGATAGTGGTTGTGTGTGTGTGTGTGTGTGTGTTTAGTGAAGAAGTGGCCACATTACTGAGTCCTACTAATACATTGTCCCTTTGGTAGACAGGCTCTGAAAGGTTGTTGTTTGGGACTGGCCACCTGCCTGAATAGACATTTTTTTTTTCCATGGAGAGAAGGAATTCATTGAATTGATTCCTTTTGTAATTTCCTACTCCACCACTGTACATTTCTCTCCGCCATGCTTCAGCCGCTCTGCCCTGATTGTTGCCAAGGCAGCTTGACGGGCTGAGGGGAAGTCTGGAGATGCTGCTCAGTGAAACAGAACAGAGAAAGGTAGCCTTATACACCTTTTCCAGTGGTGTTGCTGCCATGTTACTGCAGAGGTTGAATAATTGCCTCGTAGATTCAGTCCATTTATATCTTGTCTTAAAATGTGTCTCTCTGCCTGTGAAAGCAACAACCAGGAAGAAAAAAAAAAAAGCTTGTAAATCAATGCCTCTCTTTGTATTGTAGGCTGCAGAGCGAACATATTTTTCTTTATAATGACAGCATTGCATGCAGTGAGGACGTTTTGTTTGATTTTTAAAAGGGAAAGTTGTGGGAGTTCAGTTCAATATCAGCAAGACAATAAAGCGTTAAAAGCAATTAAAAGCTACATAGTGTATTTTCACTTTCCTGCTCTGCTTCTCGAATAATTCGTTTAATCTTTTAAGTTAGAGAAAAATAAACCCAAAGTATCGGCTTATAAAAGAAAGAGGAACAACTGTAATGATGTCAGCCGAAGGTGCATGAAGGGCTGTAAATTCAAAATGAATTTCAGTCAATGGGACATTTACACAGCATCATTATTTATGATTATGAGTCATTACTTGTGGGCAGAGGTGTCAGAAGTATTCACATTCATTACTCAAGTAGAAGTATAGATACTAGGGTTTAAAAAGACTTCTGTAGAAGTAGAAGTATCACCTCAAGATTTTTACTCAAGTAGAAGTGTAAAAGTACTGGCTTCAAAACTACTTAAAGTAGAAAAGTAAAAGTAATTTAAAGAGAAAAAAAAGCCATCAAATGTTATAGGCCCTGCACCACAGGGCCCTACAGTGCTCTACACGACACACACCCCCTCCCCCCAAAACCAGAATTTTTCTAAGGGCTATAATGAATAATGTTATATTAAAATGTTATGTTGAAAAATTCAGCCCCATATATGCCCAATGAAAATGAATGCATTTGTGTATAATGCAAATGCATTAAAGAACCATATATGTGTGCTACTAAGCACAGTACTGGCAACGCGAGTGGAAGCACGGTACTGGCGGCAACGCGAGTGGAAGCACGGTACTGGCGGCAACGCGAGTGGAAGCACAGTAGTGGCGGCAACGCGAGTCGCGACACTGAAGCATCGCTACGTGCTTCACACCTGAACTACAACTCTATAAAACCACTGCTTCGAAGCTTGCTTGCGTGTGACGTGATTTGTAACAGGCAGGGGCGACAGACCAATAGTGTGTCGGAATGGTATATGTTTATACTTCTCATCCAATCACAATCAAAATCAGTCTACGTTTTTTTAACAATGAAAAAACCAAGCCCGAAATGAAATATGAGTAACGAGGTTGTTTAAAAAAGGTAAGGAGTAGAAAGTACCGATAATTGCATGAAAATGTAAGGAGTAAAAGTAAAAAGTCGACTGAAAAATAATTACTCCAGTAAAGTATAGATACCCAAAAACTCTACTTAAGTAAGGTAACGAAGTATTTGTACTTCGTTACTTGACAGGTCTGCTTGTGGGTATTTGTTTTTTTATATAGAGAAAGCTAGCAATCTATTATGTATGGTGTGTTTCAAGGGGTTTGTACTTTTGTCTTATGGAGCTGACGGTGTTTTAATATTTGAAACCTCACTCGCATACATTTTAAAAAAATAAAATCAGATATTAACATCGTCACCGTCCTCCCCCAGGACCAAACGGCAGACAGACAAAGGTAGCGACAAGCCAAGTGAACATTATGGAGCATTAAGAGGTAAATATACACTTCAGGAACGTTGGAAACGGAGCACCAGCTAAATGCTAATGTTGTTACATGTTTCCATCCTTAAAAGATGATAATATGCCAGTACAGTTTTCAGTGAACAAAATAATATAGTAATATATTTTCAACCTTAAGTTATATCATAATGTTTAAAGGTCAGTATGCAAATTAGCATGAAAACCTTGTTGATTGTTTGTTATGATACTGCTTGCTTGAGTAATAGACCTGATATATTATAGAAATATTCCATTTAAAATGACAATTAGGATGCAATATGTAATAGTTTTGATACACATTTTAAATATGAAGTCTTAACAACATCTTATCTAACGTCAATACCGCAGTGTTTCTCACTGAAGCCTTTTCCTCTCACCTGCAGTAAAGCTCATTATAAATAACGTCCATATGCTTTGCAGCTCTCACTATTTTCCTCTCACCTCGTGAACTCGGAGAAATTCACTGACTTTTTAAAAAAAAAGCCTGGAGCAACAATACAATTAGCTAAAATGCAAATGGATCCATTTCTCAGTTGGCCCTCATTCACCAGCAGCAGTGAGAATTGGTAATATGCAATGAGAAAGACTCCTGTGTGCTGGGGCATAGCAAGCAAGCGCGGGATGATGTATGAGAGGAATTTGTTATTGTCCAGGGGGAGTCCGCCTGTGATGGACAGGGGAACACTTCAACTGCAATGACAAGATTTTACTACGGTAGCATGCAGCCAAGTTGAAACTAGTCTGGTCAAATAGTGCAGAATAGATCAATCTATGTCTGCTCTTAATCCGGTTCGACTGCTAAGGATAGCACCCAGGGGTTTTATGATATCAACCCCACTCTGCATGATTGTCTTTAAAAGCTTCCTCTCTACTATATACCTCTATAAGATATTGAAACGCTTTCTCTCCACAGTGCGGTGGGTTATATTCCCATCGCCTCATAATGGGCTCAAAGCAGACAAATAGCATCTGTTTCTCAAACACAGTGATGGTGTTTATGAGCATATCAGGCACATCTCTTCTTTAGTTTAAAATCGACATGGCGATCGAAAAAAAATAGTTTCGATCCTTCACTTCTCTACAGGTAGCAATACAACAGTAGCAGCATACTCAAGGTCAGATGACACTGGATTTAACTACTTCATGTACTGGTTACTATAGCGATGTATCAGGTGTTATGCTCTTATCAGACGTTTTGATTGCATTTTTTTCACTCCATTCTATAAATGTTCTTCGACTTTCACAATTTCAATTCAATTTCACTTTATTTCAGACACATAGGTCTTTTTTTTTTGGGTAAAAGGAAAAGCTCTATTACAGTTTACTGTTATTATGTCTGAGCTCTATGACCCCTACTATATATTACATACAGTCATGTTAGATACAGTCAGGTGATACCAGTAAAATCAATATAATAATAATAATATCAGTAAGTTATTTGAGGGGGATGCACTCCCCTTGTTAATCTGCCATCACCCCTCTCCATCCCCTGGTACCAGGGAGAGTATAGGGGCATAATGGTTGTTGAATATGTTATTCTAGTGGTTCATTGATCATTTATTAGACTGAGATTTGTGTAAGTTAGAAACTGTGAAATACCAGCGGTCTAACTGTGCTTTGTATTGATGAATCGATGGTGCTGTCCGTGGTGCTGAGGTGCCTTTTTTCTCTCAGTCCCGCCTTTCTGTCGCTTTCATCTTGGATCTATAATATTCTCTGAACTGTACACTGTCATTACTTAATTATATACTATATTGTAGCCTGTGTACTCTATAGAGTAATGTCACCTTCATGATCAAAGTGACAAGTAGCAATGTGTAGGCTCATAAAGAAACACTGTGTGTGTGTGCTGCCTGTGTGTGTGTGTGTTGGTTGGTGCTGTGGGGGCAGGGCGGGGTTCTTCCATTAGTTAAAAATTGAACAAACTAAAATTATAACTGCAATAACTACTGTGTAATTATCGGTGCAAACTTTGCATGTTGTTGGAGCCTAACTTTATAATGCCAAATGTATTAAATTTGATACAAGCCTATTGCATCACCTTATATACAAGGTATTCTCCTTTCCTCAACTTGCAGCTGCAGCTCTTCATTAGCAGCATTAATCTACACTTAAGAAAGTGTTTGACTGTAATGAAAACACAAACTGCAGCGCAGGCTACAGTATCCGCAACAGTCCCGTGGCCAATAAGCAGGATGCTTTGTCACAGCGAGGGACATTTCATTTAATTTTGTTCTCAGCTCTCTACAATTAACAGTTTGCAGAATGATATTTCTTATTTATGTGCGGCCCCCGTGAGCCACGTTGTGCTCAATAGCCTGTATTGTAAAAGGATGACAGGCAATTTTTTGGCTTCAAAGGCTTGGCAACAGCTCAGTGGAATTTAAACGACCTCAAAAATTCACAGGTTTAATTTATGGACCTACCATGCAGAAAAGCAGAAATATTATCGGTATAATGCAATCAAAACAAGCTAATTTTTCACATTTTATGCACTTATACTCTTATTGTGGGTTATGCATATGAATGCTGTGTGCTCTGCTCCTCCTGAGTCAAATTCCAAAAGAGTTATTGCGGGGATATATTTTGCATTGCCTCTTTTCTGGTGGTGTTGCACAGAGGAGGTGGTCAGCCATCTGCAGCCATGCTATGACCTACATGTCAGCAGAGGCTCGGTTCAACAACAGCTGCCCTTTCCTGTAGCGTCACCTACCATGAGAAGATGCATCTCTGTCACCCCCCTGACCCCCCTCGGGGTTTGTAAATGTACATATTTCTGCTGGTAGTGCAGCAGGGCGCTGTGACCTGGCCAACACCGAGAGGTGAAGTCACGCTCTCTGTTGTGAAGTGCAGCTGCCCTGACCATACGTTCACACCGCAAGCAACACAAATAATTAAGTTACCGGAAATTCATTCATTTCATATTGAGTTAAGCAGCCGGGAAAACGGACAGGTTTTCCTGCTTGGCTGTTTCCAATGTCAATTTTAATTTTAATTTTTAATCATTTCGCCTGCCAAGTGCAAAACGGATGAGAAGTTTACTCTAGTCAGAACTGCTGGTATTTGGGTCCCGGGGTGAGTTATCTTATGCATTTGGAGTTGAGTCTTGAGTTGGTAAAGCTTATAAAACTGCAATATGTAAACACAATAATATGGGAAAAGTATCCAGGTATGTCTCTGTCCTGTGGTATTAATCACTGAAAACAGCATTGAATGTTTTGGTTGAAGGGACCTGTAGGATACATAAACCGAGAGCCTCAGTTTGAAACACTCCTCCGATGGACTTTGATAACACAAATTTCCATCATGCCGTGTTTACGCCTGTGACTGCTTCTCCGTCTTATTGCCAGGCAAAATGTTCAAAGGTAATATCTGCCTGGAAGAAACTTTGTGTAACGCAATCGACAAAGAAAAGAAAAAGAAAAAGAAAAAAAACAAGCTTGCATCGCAAACTTCAAAGAATCCCCAACACTTCAAAAGCTTCTTCATGGTTCGGTGACTAATCTTCAAAGTCATGCCAAGGATTGAACTGATAGCGCCGCTGTGTATAGCAGGTACAAACATTCTTGTCAGCGCCACTGAAGTGTGAGGTGTAGAGAAAGGAAGAGGAGATAAAACCCAAAGCTAATTGAGACAAAGTCTGTCCCTCGCCCGTGTGAAATACAAAGCCCCTGGCTGAAGACATTTGGTAATTACCAGCGCCAGAGAACCAATCAGTCAAATGAATACACCATCAGAGGTTGAAGCCAGACATTAAGGTAAATTAGAGAACTATTGGTGATCCTGGAGGCCTATTCCAGCCTTGCAGTAGACCTATCTTACCCCCGTTTGCTGCCTTGTGCATCACAGCCATCTCGAGAAATTATTTGGTGAAATATGGCCTCAAGTGTTACAAGTACAGAGAAACCTGATGACATATAGACTTTCTACAGTTTCTCTTTCAGCACCTGGTCGATCGATGTTTCTCTACAAATTGACATTGACAGTATGCTTTGTCTTAAAGTTGCAGAAAGAACTCATTAACACATTTCTTTACCTGCTATTAAATGGATAATACAGCCTAAATTATGTCAATCTTTGGTAGAGCGAAATGCAACAGAAGAACGCCTCAAGTACTGGATGTGTTGCAACAAACTTATGATTTTTGTTCATACCAAAGAGAAACATCTATATACGAGTTTCTGTAAATCACTTATAGGTGCTACTTAAGAAATATTTGAAGGGTTTCTTGCATAAAACAGCTTTTGTCTCATTTTGAACCGAGCACATGAATGTATTTGAACTGGACATACAATAAAAACTACTATATGGACATTTATTTACTGAATGCAAATACATTAAATGACTATTGTAGGAAAAAAATGCATAAATAAATAGTAACATAAATGGGAAATTATATAAAGGAAATCTTAAGGATTATACATATATTTATATATTAAGAAACTGAGACATGTACGCTGTTGATTTATGCAGTTTTACAGTTATAACCCCTCCTCCTTCTATCCCACTTATGCAGACAAAGATAATAAATATGACCCAGTTTGCAGAGATTTACAGGAGGTGGTTTGTGGGAATGTTTGTGTATGTATATATATATGTATGCTAGCTTGACCCCCTCTTTAGCTTTGCAGATCTGAGACATAAACAGTACATGTATGAGTAAAATATTATTTTGCAGACATGAATCGATGCGAGACAAAAGCAGAGCGCAGCAGGTGCTCAATTCAATCGATTTCTTTCCTCAATTTAAAATGTGCATATCAAAGTAGCCTCATGTAGTGAAGGACAAAGTTCCCAAAAAAAAATCAAAGGAGATGCTGCATTCAAGGGCTACAGTTTAATAACCCAGAAGTCCCAAAAGAGCCTGAACTGAAATCTATACTTTAAATCCAAAACAAGTCCTCGTATTTGCACAGTGGTGTCATGCAGAAGAAGACTAAAACTAAAGAAATTCATACAGAAACTTAACTGGAATTTGTTCAACAGCTCCATTTAATTGGCTGCATGCGGTGCCTCCATTAAAAATGGCTTCCTCCTTTGCCGTCTGTAAATAGACGCGCCGTCACTCCCCCTCATTTCATTTCCCTTTAATTGCACCGTGTTCGTAGTATAACAGTAAAGTAAATTTAAACCGGTCTCAATATTTGCTGACAGCTCTACACTTTACCGAGCGGCGAGTGGAAGATCTGCAGAAACACGTTAAGACACGCTTGATGAAGGGGCGGATATCTCTTCTCCTCTTTCTTTGTGGGATCTAAACATAATTGTAGCAGGTAGTAATTGCTGCTAATTCCACCTATTCTCAACTAGTCAAACCACAGCTCGCTCACTCCAAACCAGTAATTGCAAGGCTCAGTTACAAAGTTTAAAGCACTTGCAGCTAGCTGGAGCCCGAGGGAACCCTCAAGGGCCTCCCTGGGCAATGAAGCCGTCATTGTGCTTCATGAAGTGCTGCAGTTTTTTTTCATTTTTACTTCCTGCCCTCACATATTTTCATTTATCAGGTCTGTATGACATGCAGAATAAGAGCTGCAGACTTCAGTAAAAAATGGATCAGAATGAATCTACACACACAAATAGAGACGCGCGCACTGAACACAGATACATGAAGTCAGTCACACACACACCCAACACACAAATATCGCAGACATTAAAGCGACGGAGAACCTCACACGGCGGACTGATCGCAGTCCTTGAAGTATAAGTTTTGACAGTTTGACAGCACATGCTGTCTTTTGTGAAGCAGAAGAGTCTCGTGGAGTCTCTCTGCCGCCCTCGACGCTAATAAAAACACACACAGCGTATGGCTTTAATACATAACACCGGCGAAACTTCACCGCATGAGACGAAACAAACACTCAAAAATAAACCTGAGAAAAAAAACAAAACAAAAAAACCTGACGTGTTAAGAAAGCAGGATTATCATTTGCATCTGAAGGGTTTCATTTCAAAATAAGACAATCAATCATCCCCCAAAAAAAGATGCAGAGAAGTTGCTTTAAATGGTTTTAAACATCATATCTGACAAATAATAACTGTCAGAAAGAAACCGAATATTAGAAAAATGCATTTCAAGCTCTTGACCTGAATGAAACCCTTCATTTCCCTTCTAGAGCCTCACAGGATGACATGTAAGCCTTAAAGCGCCGTGCAAAAGCCAGAACACATAATAACATACTACATACTGCGGATGAACGCTTACATCCTCTTAAGAGCAATGCACGAAGTCAAGCACTCAAATAGCCAATAAAAATGACACAAGTTCTCATGAGGGGAACGTTGCTTTGAGGCTCGCGGATGGATCTTTAAATGGAAACACCATCAGGGATGATTTCTTTCTGTTGGTGTGAAAACTACGTGTCCCACATTCTGAATAAAGCTTACTTAAAAATGACTCTCCTCAAAAATAATATCTGTGAATGATGGGGGAGAAAAAAAAATCAGTTTGGTGAAAATCGTGACACATGAAATCTTATCCATGAGGATTAAGAGGCTCTATATCTGTCAAATCCTAAAATAACATAAGGTGAAGTGATGCTGCTAAACCTTTGATCCTCCTCCCCGTCTCCCTCTCAGGCTTTATCACATCATCCATTTCCTCACTTGTTTGTTGCGGTGACTGACACCTCGTACTCAGCCTTATACAATATCTGTCAGATTTCATTATTAATGCTGATAAAGTGCCAGATGAATCGTCATCGTGAATAAACCACCCTGGGCGGAGGGAGGCGGAGGAGGAAGGCGGAGGAAGGAGGAGAGCAGAGAGGTCACGAAATGATCAAAGAATGGCGAGGATGTAGGAGACAGACGGGGCGTTTTTTTTCTCCTCGTCACTGGAGAGTTTAAAATACAAAGATAAAGCGCTTTTTCATGGAAGAGTGAATCCTGTTAATTTGTCATGCTGGTGGAGTAATAACAAGTATTACACAATAATAAGCTTCCCATGTGGATTCTCCTGTAATCACTGCAAAATGATTCACCTAAAAAAAATAAAATCTAATTCTCACTTATGACATGCTTTGATTTATCTGCATGCAAAGTTATGGATTTACTTTAATGCAATTATAAACACTGTCATGTGATAATCACGGTGCACTGATTCCCTGCTTCGCCTTGCAGAGTTGAAGAGGATTAAGGCCGGGTTACGTTCATTGCTAACCCAATAATATGACAGAGCCGCGGGCAGCTTAGTGTTTACTGCCTCACATCTCTCAGAGGAGCTGAGAAGCACAGCGTAGACAGGCCTGATGTTTTTTCTCTCCATCACCTCTGCTCCTTCTCACGCTAAATCACTACTGATACCTACTGCACTGCACCGCTCCCTGAGCCTCTACATTATACAACAGCTGCAACTGACTGCAGAGCTTTGAGTTTGTCGCATATAGGTTGTAATCAGCATGCAGTGTGAGTTAATGCTGTTGATATTATAGCGTTTAAAAACCCGCCTATTGTCATCATATATAACTTAATTCATATCGTGTTAAAAGACTTCACCGTAGTAATGAAACTTATGAACGTCTTCCTGTAGTGTTTCCAAAACATCATGAAATATGAATAACTCAGCGTCCCAAACAAGGTGTAAATACATTTATATATGATCGGCTTATTTATTAGTTAGTTATTCGTCATGTTTTTGGCTATCTGACGAATATAAGTCCAATATTCAATCTGTCTTTAGCTCTAGTTTGGTCTCCACCAGATCTTGAAGGACATATCTGCTGTTTGGTGTCGAGCAGGAAGCAGGAAGCTTCTGTATTTTGTGGTCGTCAGTCATCAGAAGTCCTCGACTACATAACAACAAACATTTTCAAGTCTATCACTCACGACGGCAGCACGGCGGTTAGTTCGAGAGACACTGACAGCGCGCACATACTGCACATATTTTCTGTGACAAAAATATGACGCTTTCTAACGAGTGTTGAGGAAAACTGGAGCTGCAGTTTGTCATATTTTGACGTATCCAACACGAGTACGCAGTACGACGATGGTGACAGTGAAGAAAGCATGTCTTGTTATTGTTAATCTATGTCTTTCTTTTTTACATCACTGTCACTTGATATTTATTATATCTTAGGAGATATAATCATCCAAAAAATAAAATAAATAAATAAATAAAAATTATGAGCAGCAATTTGCAAGTTTGGCATGAAAGTCTAACGTAGAAATCTCACAGCTAATATCATCGGCTCAATCATTTTAAATGCCTTTAATGAAATGACTGAATCTGAAGTGTCGAGCACTGAGACTCTTTTGTGTACTGCTGAATCCACTTCTTAATGTTGCATCTCGCTTATTAACATTTTCAATGACAAAGACGACCACCAGCAGCTCTATTATTCAGTATGCAGCAGACGTGTAATGACTCTCTTCTACTAATGACTCACCCGGGAGCTTATTGATGAAAATGTATTTGTGTGTGTAATAATAAACAGAAGATGAAAAACAATATGATGGATAGAAATTCAATGTCACTTTCAAAACAACAATATTAAGATTAATAAATAAAAATAAAAATAAAAACTTTCCGCATGAATAGTTTAGTTTGCCCACTTTGTTTTTGTAACTTTGTGTAACTTTGTTTACGGTGTAACAGTTGTGTTGTGTTGTGTTGTGTTGTGTTGTGTTGTGTTGTGTTGTGTTGTGTTGTGTTGCCTACAGGCCAAAAACCAACGATGACACTCGTCTTTCCATTGATACAGAAGATAACAGCTCAAATCATTGTTGTGACACTGATCGATCGCTTTAATGTCCACTAACTATTTATCCCTAAATATCTTTAAAGGCTAATAAATCATCTCATTACACACCAGCTGACACACACACACACACACACACACACACACACACACACACACACACACACACACACACACACACACACACACACACACTATATTCTGTATCTACTTGGTTTAAGGTTTGTTAAAGTATTTTAACCTGAGACTTGACTTGAAGTAAAAGAGACTCTCCCCCTAAAACACTCTTTACCCGTCGATGAGCAGGTTAGCGTTCAGGAGATTTAACCATTGCTTATCAAATATAAAGTTATCTGTTCCACTTCATGTGTGGGCAAGTTTCACCCATGAAAATGTTACTGAAGAGTGAAAAGAAGGAATCAGCTGACGTTTGTGTAGCCAACACGTTAAGAGAATATTATTATTATTAAATATACTTAAGATGATGATTAAAGCATTATGAGTGAAAGAAAAGCAAAAGTCACTTTAAATAACAAATCTGTTGCTACAGATGAATCTTAAATTATGTCCAATGTTTGGTTGCAAAGTACAAAACTAACAAACACGTTTTTGTTTTTTAAATGTCTGCAGATTTTATAAGTTAAGGCCTCATTTGTACATTTTCTTTGTACAACAACCTTCTACAAATGTTTAAGTTTTTATACGAAGACCTGCAGAGTCTCTTAAGTTCAAGCAACAGTGAATCTCTGCTGGTGAATGACGTGTAATATGTTCACTGTAAATACTCACAAACAACGAGCATCAAGAACAAATGATATGTTTGTTTTAATCACTGCAGGAAAGCGTCATCTCAGTCATCCAGGTGGTGTCAGAACAAACACAAACAATACACTGGATTTGTTGTCCTTTGTTTTAAACGCTTTCCTCTCAGGTCATGTTGTGATAAATCTTCATTATTTACATCCGTGCAGGCCGTGATCCGTGACCGCTGCTGGAGGAGGACGCGGTGGACGACGCGCGCTCGTCACCCTCTTCAGGTGATGTCACTTTTCCAGGTCACGTCCTGTTTCCCGGCACTAGGCCAGTAGGCGAGTTGGAAAAATGCCCACGTATTGATTTTATGGCAGTTGTTTGAATAGTAACAGAGCTGTAAGCGGCAGGCTATTGTCAGCCTCCGGGTTGTCGTACATTATACGGCCTCTTTAACAGTTTGTCTTCGCTTTCTAAAAATGTTTTCATTGTATTTCTTGTGTGTGGCTTTATTATTCTTTAAATGAGTCTGGATCTGATGGATTTTAATCTCCTGACTGCAGCGTTCGGACACGTCTTCATCCTGCTCTTCGTTTTGCGATGCTACCTCTACTTCCTCCTCGCGATGACGTCAGATTGTCCACAAACGTTCGTTCATTCAGTAACCTGGTTTTTTAGTAGTAGAATTTAAATTTAGTGCTGGAAATGTTCCTGATTCGTCCCCTTGAACCAACGTTGCTCTGCTGGTGTCAACACATGCAGCCCTCGTTGTCTTAGTTTGTTGCCAGATTTGAATAAATACCACAATCCTCATAAAAAAAACCCTGAAACTTTTCAATTAGAGGATTTTAAGCGTGATACTCAGATGTATTTTGAGTCTGTTGACCTCGTTTGTGGCTTTCAACTCTTCTGTTCACGGTTTTAAGCTTTTCAGCCGGATGACAATGGTGTCTACCTTGAAATGTGAACTGAGAGGTCTTTGTACTCTTTATGAGTTTTCTCAATGTCAGCGTTCCTTTTTCTTCTTTCAAGCAAATCACAACGCGTCGAGAAAGCAGGCAGGAATCAAACATGTGGAGAAGATGAAACACGTGAGCATAACGCAGACTTTAAAAACCAGGAAGATGCATGAATTGAACCTTAATATCACAACATTGATATTAAAGGCAGGTATGACTCAGCTGTCAGTAAACATGTAAATGACTCATCGTTTGTTCAACATGATCACCTGAAAACAGCGAGCGAGTTTCCAGTCTGAAAACACACCGCTCGTCTGAATAATCACAGTGAACACATGACGTGTCCTGTGGCGGCAGAGACTCTGCGAGCCGCTCCGTGAAAGTGAAACATTTTCTAAGAGGTTGTGACATTTCACTGGAATAAAAAAACAAAAACAACAACATCTAAATAACATTGTCAAGGATGGATGATGAGGCGTATGCTTTTAAAAGACACAAACGTCTCTTTCTTCCTTCCTCCTTTCTGCACCGTGCACCAAGGTCAGAATTTTCCCATAAAACAATTGGCTAGGTCATTATGAAAATTTTACGTTAATAGTTGTGAATTACCATATGGAAAACTATGCCCTAAAGACTCATGACTGTGCTGCAGCACCCGCCCCTCCCCTCCCTACCCACCCCTCTCTCTGGCTCCATACCAGCTTTCCTTCAATATGAAACAGAAAACTGAAGTAGCTGAAAGTAAAAAGACGCTCCTATTATGCTGTACATTGCATCATATAGAGAGCTACTGTCCAAAGGGGGGTTTGTTCATCAAAACCCAACTGTGTTTCCAGATGCTATATTCTTTATCGCTCTGCCTGTAATCAATACAAGTGCTGAAGTGAGCTTGTTTGTGCCGCTGGGTGATGTTTACTATGCCGTGTATATAGCACGCACAAATCTCTAGTTGCTGGTGTAAAGAATTCCCTTTGAACAACACGCTGCTGCCACTCTGCAGCTCAGTGTGTCGGTAAGTACTGCACATGTATAAAGTTACGAGAACGGTAGTCGGTTTATGTCCCCACTCAGGGAAGCGAGATGTTTAGGAAGTCAAATTACCCTGCAAATCTTTTTGTTTCTTTTTCCTAAAAACGGTTGAATTTTAATATTGTTTTGATGTCTCACAAACTTGTACTTGTCACAGCATGTTTTTTTATCACCGTCTGTTGTCTGGTTCAACGTTCACAGACACAGACGGGGCAGAAAGGTCGTCACAGGGTTGTGTAACACTCGTAACAACGCAGATATCTCAGTTATTTTGTGCTATAGGGCAGAAAAATCATTTAGTTTTTTTTAAATCTAGGAGCTCATGAAATATTTATGACTCCGGGCAAACAACAGGATGTGTAATTATCATCAAACACAAGAGTACACAATGGTTGCAATCAAGCCACTTCTGTCTCTCTGTCAGTCAACGCGGGGAAAGGTTACGTTTCCCTCCTACTCCGCTAATTCCTGCTGACCTTTCTGAAGTGATGTCTCAAACCCGGCAAAGTTTTTCCAAATTTCTCAACACTTATTAAATCACTGAAAATACAATCAGTACACGGCTGTCTAAAAATAAACAGGCTCCTGATACTGTGTGTGTGTGTGTGTGTGTGTGTGTGTGTGCAGCACTCCACCAAACCCAGATTCCTCTGAAAAGTGTTGCTTGGAAAAGGCGATGACACATCCTGACACATTACTGTGACACTGGCACAGATTCAAAGCAGCAGACGAGACGTAAAAGCACAACAAGGCCATGAAAAAGCATCTTGAGAGTTTACATGCAGTATTTCTGTTGCTTTTAATGTGTTGATTTGCCAGATGGGACGGCATGATTCAGCATCGCTTGAAGATGTTTTTTTCTTTTTCAGTTTGTCAGTGAAGTGAGGTATTGCTGTAGTTACAAATGTGGGCTGCAGGATTGCCATCTTTGATCAGGGCTGTAAAATATGCATCTACACATACAATGAATACTCATCCTGTCTGTTTGATGTTGGGTCAGAAAAGTTATATAACAGAGCAAAGCACAAACATGATATACGAGTAAAGTTATGGAACGGACCGGCGATGCAACTTCATACTTTTATTGTCCCATGAGTCAGAGCAAGACATTGAAGATCTATCTATATATCCACCCATCCATCCATCCATCCATCCAAAGAAAATATATATACATATTTACTTTATTGTACTGTAATGTTTGGCTGCTGGATATTTAGAGGCCGGACCCAGTCCTGTGTTATATAACGCTGCCCAGAGTGAAATAAATGTCTGTTAAGTATAAACACACCACTCAGGAAATGTAATTACCCTCCAGCTGATCTGAATTATTCCTTCAGTGAGCTCTCCAGCCTTAAAACCTCTACATTTAAGGGCTTTGGAGCAGATTTTTATGACCTCAGTATAATGGCATTGGTCACAAAAGAAATGTTTTTCCACATCGCCACACTCGGTGACAGCGAGAGGAAATGTGATTTTTTTTTCTTTCCTTTTATTCTAAACTGTCGGTGCTTTTTTTTTTGGAATTGATATACAGTAAGTTGTGAGTTTTTTGGGTTTTAAAAAAAAAATCTTTCTTATCATCTCCTTCAGTAGACGAGCAGCTCGGGGCAGATTTAAGGCTCCAGGAGTAGATCAAGCTCTCCTATTACTTGACGTAGGATACGATTATACAGACATACTGTAAGAAGTATCTCGATAGCTGCTACAGATACATTTACTGCATATGTTAAGACTCACTTTGAGATGACAACGAGTACATTTAAACATCTGACCACTCCACTATAACACATAGGAGCATTTTCCTAATCTGGAGACTCTATTGATCAGTTATCGATTTGACAAGCTAATCTGTCTGTTACAAATCGCCGTTAAAAATACGCTGTTGTTAAGGTGCGGTTAGGTTTAAGGAAAGATGTCACGGCTACAGTAATAATGAACTAGTGAACTTTATCTCGCGCTAAAGCCATCTTCATGCTCACACTTTCTGCTCTCCATCAGCTGCCAGCTTAGAGATGTCCTGTAGTGCCTCTGAATTGAAATTGATTAAAACAACTTCTGTCAGTGCGGTTGGAACATTTTGGCACTAAAAAGCTGCAGTCAGGACAAATATTATTGAGGTAACTTTCTCCACTTCCTACTCGTGCTCTTCAATAAAACTATGGCAACACATAATATATATATTTTCCTTTCCTATTTTCTTTTTCCTGTTATGCATGTGAAGTTTCCATCTCCATGCTGCTCTACCCAGCTGCTTCTCATTATTACCACAGCGGTAAGTAACAAGGCAGGTTAATGTACTTGCTGTCTGATATAGTGCAGCTGTTTGGTTGTTATTGCTTGTGCAATTAGATGTTTAATGCTCGTTGCTTTCTTTGGTAGAATATGCATAAAAGCACAATAGACTCTCGCTAATTGCACCATGTGTACTTCGAATCACAGCAGCATCACCTTCAACTTTACCTTTCTGCCGTTAACTCAGGTGGCTACTCTTCAAGCCACTTTCAACCTCTTGTATACCTGCTGTAGCGCCTCATCACTCTGCTTTGTGCCACTGGAGGCTAACAATTTCACCGAGGGCTGATGTTGGCAGATCTGTGTGTGTCAAAAATCAAAGAGTGAGCAACACTGGCTCCTTCACAGAGAAAGGAAGGAAAATCAGCTTAGATGAGACGGCTGAAGCCAGAGAGCAAGTGAGTGGGACAGGCAGAGACGTAGGAGACTAGAGACAGCTCCTTGTGTGGATCTGCAATAACAGCTGGCGAGTCTCTGATAAAATAAAAAAGGCAGAAAAACATGAGAAGTAGGAAAAGAAATGCAGAAAATAAAACTTACAGGAGTTTGTTCTCATTTTGCTGCATGTTTTCTGTGAATCAGGATGCTGAGCTACAGAAAGGATTGTATAGACCATATAGAGTGATTAATTGCTTTAGTTCAACACTAATCACCCGCCATATGTTACTGTTTAGATCCTTCCCATATTGCTTTAATAAATTCATTACATCCAGTGCAGTTAAACCATTTAGATTTGTTTGTCATTTGTGATAAAGCAATTATATATTTTCCTGCTAATTTTTTTATTTTTTATTTTTTTTATGAATGGGAAGCTAAAAATAAAGCTAAACCTGGCAGGTCAATCGCTTTCAACCATCGTCATTGTTAAAAACGCAGTCAGGATGATGTTTCTGGATGTGAGTCTTATCTGTGAATGTGCTGCTGTCCTGAGCGCCTGAATCAGAGCTAACACGGAAGAAGAGGCTTGCCAATAGATAAAGAGAAGGAGACCGACAGCTAAATTATCTGCCTGCAAAGACCTGGCGGTAGAATGTAATTACTGGATGAATGGACAAAGCATCTGTCTTTCTCCGGGCTTCTTCTGGTGAGATCTCTGAGGATGGAGAGCGGGGCGTCGTTGAGGGAAGGGAGGAGGGAAAAATGTGCAGGAAAAAGGTGAAGAAACAAAGGTCAGGAGACCGCTGAGGGCAAGTCTCATCACATCATCCCATCAGTGGACTTGTGTTCTTGTTGTAAATTAGCTCAGGGTGATGTAGCCACACAACGTGTTGCAAAAAACATATCTAACATATGTAGATATTAATTGGATTTTATACGAGACTAGACCAGAGTCAAACATATAGGTTTAGCTACCAATATAATATACTAAATACTGTGTTTTAACAATGTAATTTAATCAAATAATAAAAACATGATTAATAACTAACTATTAAGAGTAAAATCAAACTAAATCCAAAACTGTGCATCTGTAGAAATGAGCAGCAGGAAGAGGATCAGAAAAGCATTCAGTCATATTGAAGAGGGTCAGATTTGGCTGTCGTCTAATCTTTTGGTCATTTTGCACTTTTGAGACGGTTCCTAACGTTATCTCGGCAATTTCCCGTCTACTGGGAAGTAAAAACAACACCAGAACAACAACAGTCAGACATCAAACCCTCGTGTCAGAAACCCAGAGATACTGTGTTTAGCCAACAAAAAAAGTGTCATCATAACATCCAACTGTAAGCCTGTGTTGAAGCAGACAGCTGGATAAATGCATTAGATCTATTTGGTCTGTGTCTGAACACTCTCCAGCTGGTTATGAACTCTCCTAAGTGGTTTGTTTTGTATCTGAAAGGTGAAAGACTGTTTGCCTTTCATCTGACACTGTAACACTACAGCAGTGAATAGTGCTCCTGAGACATCGCCAGAATCTATACACAGTCCGCTTGGCAAACACACATTTCTAACCCATAACTCTTGAAAAATAATAAAAGCTAAGGTTCAAGTTTTACGGTGAAATTTCTCTTGCAGCCTGTCAGACTGCGGCGGCGGCGGTGAGGGTTTCCCTTCTTCTCTACAGTCCGTACTGTTGCTTCACACGTTTTGCATCCGACATAACTTCCATTCTTTTAATTGGAAACTGAAATTGCTTTTCAAATTGTTTCAACTTACATTGACTGACCCAATTAGTTTAACGATTACACTCGCCGAGACGAGAACCCTGCCTAAATGATGTGACTAATTTGGATGAATATTTCAAACCCATGTCTGCAATTAATGTAATTTCCATATGTAATGTGTCTGCTTGATTGCTTGATTATGTTTGTATTCCCTGATGATGTCACTGACAGGTGTCTTTTTAGAGTAGAGTAAAATATGAAGAGTCCCAAACAGATGTCCCAGTTCATTCAACTCTTATGGATGTGCTGCATACAGGAACTGTGGCTCTACCTGCATTACAGAGCTGTCGAGCTGCTGCGGTTTACAACAGCTTTACACCGACACGCCCGACAAATATATTCACTGTCATCCACTGACGCGTCAGGAAATGACAGAAATGGGTTTTCCTTGCAGCTAGTTGCATCTGGAAATGAACTGAATAAGATAAAATTAGATAAAATACAGAATCTTTCTTCTGGTCAAACAAATGTAGACTGTTTCTATCTGCTCCAGTTGTCGTTTGCACTACAGTTTGTGTTCTTTCACAGGTTTTCTTTCTGGAAAGATTTTCAAACATCTGAACTGACTCATATGTTTAAGAGTTGCTCTGCAGCACACTCATTTTCCCCTCCTCCACTGGGAACAACATGTTCTTAAATGGCATAGTTCAATATTTTAGGAAATGCACATATTTGCTTTGTTGAGAGGTGGATAAGCAGATTAACAGGGCTCCTATAAACGTACGGCTACATCCGGCGGCTAGTTAGTTAGTTAAATGTAAAATCACTGCGTTGGCCAAGAAATAGTTCAGCACTGAATCCCCCATAATCATAAAACAGCTGTTTTCACACATCTTTCTTTTTTTTTTCACGGATTAAACAAACACAACATCATGTGTTAATTAGATAAGATGAGAGGTGCTCATAGGTGAATCTCTTTGGAAAGACCCAGGCTAACTGTTTCCTCCATTTCCAGTCTCTGTGCTAAGCTAATATGGCAGGCTGCTGGCTGTAGCCTTACAGTATATTTAACAGACTATCAATCTTGTCATCAAGTGTATGTCAAACTATTCATTTATGTTAATATGTATGCACATTTGCAGATAGACAAGGCTGCATTATGCCTTATAGACCTCAATGTTTAGGGTCTCCAAAGGCAACGCACCCATTTGTGCTAATCTTGAGGCCTTGTCCTGCATCAATATCAATACTAGTTTTAATGCCTTTAGTTTTGAATTATTTTAGTTGTGCTTACATGGCATAACTAAACTAAGTTGTGGAGCACAGGGGGGCTGAATGGGGGCCCACAGCTGATTTCTGCCCTGCAGCCCTCTAGCAGCTAACTCAGGCCCTGCTGATAATGCTCGTAGGATTAGTTTCCAACTTGGAGGTCAAAAACCTCATGAGACAATGAACAAGATAGAAAATGCAATGTACTAAACAATACTTACTTATCATTAACAAGTAAGTATAGTCAATATCCTTCATTAGTATAAATTAAAGATGTACAATGATGTGTTTGCAGAGTTCAGGTGATGAGTGCAGGTTCAGGGTGATTGTTAGAGAAAGGGATGGAAACAGAAGGCTGTATAGCTGCTGCTATCTGAGAGCCTTGATTTCCTCTGATGTCAAAACCTGGAGGAAATCTCGATGTGAAGAATGAAGCCGCCACCTGATAGACTGTGGCTCACTGCAAGATGTCAACAAGCTATTAATGTTTCAGGAGAAGATTGCTTTTCGTGGCTAAGTGGGGAAATAAATGTTAAACGATGGGAGTTCAATCTTTACCCATAAACACAGTGGTGAGCAGGTCAACATTTTAGCGAGACAGATGTTTTCGTCTTTCTTTCTTTTTTAAAAAACCTCAGATTTAGCTCAGAGCGCCTTTGTAGTTTATGTGTAATCAGACAGACATTCTTAATCTCAGTCTGGTTTGCATGCAATCCAGTTCACGATGCATAATTGCAAACGCACCGGGGGGGATTATCACATATGGCTTTGGGTTTCCTTTGTGTCACATACTGAGGATGCAAGAAGATGTTGATGAAGAAGGAATATAAGGGGTGTTCTTCTTCTACTAATTAATAAACAATCTGCTGAACAAAACACCTCCTCAAAAATAAACCACATTTATGTGATCCCACGTCTGTCCATACGCTGCTGTCAGTTCAGGGTTCCCTGTCAAAGTTCGGATGTGGAGCTGAATACATTTTCTCCATCACCAGCAGTCCCTCGCTAGCGCTGAGTAAACCGTTTGTTGAGAGAAACATAAAGGGGGTTTTGCTCGATGGACATGTTTTTGCCCTCAGGGCAAAACAAACTCAACAGCTAGCTGTGGCTAGCTAGCTGTCTCTCCTTGAGTGCACCTGTGCTTTCCTAGTGGCAGACACTGAAAATTGAGGTCATGATCTTCCTGAGCATGCGAGTCAAGATGCCTCCGTGTTGAAATATCTCTCATTTTCTCTGTTTCAGGGTATATCTCCTCTTCTATTTGTGATATTTCTAAACGTATAACTTTTCTTTTGTGTGTAATTATTTCACTGCTTCGGTACATCTGTAGCTAATACTGCAGTATTGCATCGATCTCTGTGTATTAATATCTATGATGAGGAGGAGCTTCAAATACTTCAACCAAACAGAACGCAGGTAAATTTAACTTCTAGTGCCAAAATAAAGGAGTTAAGATAACGATGCTAATGGAAGATGCCATTTTCTAGTCCCTCGCTTAATTAATCATAAGAGGTTATTGTTTGTTTGGAATAAAATGTATAACATAATTATGTGTGCAAAAGGCGAAAGACACTGATCTGCATTAGGCAACATATCGGGAACCATCTCAGTTCTGTAAGTAAATGAAAGTTGGTGTCAGGTTTAGTCCTAACCAGAGAAAAAGACACATTTAGACTTGATACTGGAGCTCAAAGTGTCTCCTGAACAGCAGCAGCAGTAAATGAGCTCTCAGTTCAGTCAAACCAACACGACATATTTCACTTTTATTATCTTTTGCCGTTCAGGCTCGTAATTATTCATTTGTGTGATGACATGTTTTGACAGAGTTTTTAAATCTCTGACTCCTGTTTTTGGCTGGTTTAAAAACACATCTTCATTTCTAGGTGCTGTATACAGTAAATACTGTGAGAACAGAGAAACTGTGCCTTTAAACAAGCCGTTTGAACTTCTGCAACGTTGTGACGTTACAACTATATCAGAGTGGAGGGCGGAGCTCACATACACACACACACACACACACAGCGGAGCAGAGGAGAGACATGGAGGAAATGCTGCGCAGCTGTTGGGTGTCAGGAAGCACATTTGCCATTGCACAGCCATCCAGAGGTTGGATAACATTATCCTCAGCAGTGGCCGTCGTAATTTACCGATGAGTTTCACCCACAGCCCTGGTTTTAACTAGCTGGGCGTGCGTCACTCAGAAAACAGCCAATCAGAAGAGAGCAGTATTAAGCAGACACAAAACAAGACAGGAGCCATACATCTGATCTGATAAATCCTCAGAGTTAATAGGTTTGCAGTTATGGTCGTTGCTATACGGCAGGTACAGTAGACAGTATCATGTCTTTTAAAACTGTGGATCTCGGTGTGTCAGTGGCTCCACGGCTTCTCACAAGCAGGTGAGAGACAGCTGAGGCCAGCAGGACCCACAGTGAGAACAGCTGATCCCTGCAGAACCAGCTTGGAGCTGACCCAGATGAGGACGCTCCACTGTAATCAGGTCCCTGAGGTAATCTAGGCAGGACATTATCTGCTTCACTGCTTCTCTGCAGCATCTGGAAGGCCTCGCTCTACCACCTGCCCTGGAAGGACTCGTACCGCTCCTTTGTCTGTTTTTATTTCGGGTTTGTTTGTTTGTTTACTTTTTTTCTCCCGGACTCAGCAAACATCACGCAGTCACTTAGACATATCAGATATGTGCCTGAGAAGCACAGATCAAGTTTTTGTTTGTCTGAACCCGTGTCTCTGCACCGAAGACACTGAGTTCTGACTCTTAGTGACTCGGACCAATAACTGAAGTACAACAAACGCCCTCATTGCCACGACGAAGGCTCAGCTACTTATCTAATAGCAATATTAAATGTTTCCTGTGCAGGCTTATTATGTTCATGCCACAGTCAAAGTACTGGCTTCACATCACAATGTTACACTAATTAAGTATGCCTTATAGGAAGAATATTTATTTTATATTTTAACTATTTCATTTGAAATGAAATGTACATTAAAACTGTGTGTGTTTTATATATATATGTGTGTGTGTGTGTGTGTGTGTGTGTGTTGATGTGACAAAAAGTTAAGTGTGATGAAAAGTGCTTTTGTTTCCTCTGTGATATTTTCTAAAATCACAGTAGGAGTTGGAGTTGAGATGCTGCTGCTGAAAAGGCCTCGGTGTGAATTTTGATTTACGAAGAAAACAACAAACAGCGAACACAACAAACAGAATCTATGTCCGTCTATGTCATCTGGAAACTAATTTGTAATGTTTCTGACCCCATGTGATGCTGCCAATGTGTGTAATTTGATGTACAGCGTGATTAGAAAGCTGTATTGAACACGTTAACTCGACCTGAAACTGATGCGGCCTGAAGGTGATCAGGTTGACCGGATCAATATCTAAACACTGAGCTTACAAAGGAGTTAAACAGCATCAACTCTTCTTCCTTTAATATACTGCATACATTTTGATCCATCTGCCTTTATAATGTACTTTTTAACAAATGTTTAACTAACAACTTGCAAGTTGCAAACACATAGATGCGACTCTCACGCCTACGCCGTCTTGTCTTCTAGAGTTTTGATCAAAGGTCAAATAAAAGAATATTAATTTACAAAGTCGCTGCTTTCCAACTTCTCCATCATCTGTACAAGCTGCAGAGAAGGATACACTGAAGATCCAGTGTTAATGAAATGAAATAAGCTAGATTTGATCTAAATCTGTAAAAACACAATCAGGTCTCAGCATGTTAGAGCAGAAAGCTCATTTAAGTGACGCACTGTAACTCAAACGGTTCCCATAATAGACTGTAGAAAGTCATTCATCCTGACCCTATTCTTCAGATATGGGTTTAATTGCCCAGAATATGAAGTGTGAGTTCCCCTCACTTATCAAATTAACAGCTCAGAAAAGGACAGTAAAGTACTTAACACTCGTTTCAGCAGAATGAGTAGTGGCGAAGGTAAGCTGTTTATCAGTTAAAGGCGGGGGCTCATTAGGAGAATAAATCCTGGTTTTAGTTTGGTTCCTTCTACAGTTTCACTTTGATTTTATCCTCATAATCTCTCTAAACAGTGTCTTTTGACTGTCTGACTGCCAAAATACAGAAGAAAGAAACACCTTCAGCTCATTTACCCTTATACTTAGTAGTATAGATGTAAACATGTACAACATTATTTACCAGTAGGACGAACCATCAGGTCTCAGTCAAAGAAGATAAACATCATTTCAGGAGATGAATGATGAATATATTTGATATGTTAAATGAGATGTATGATGGGGAGTCTGAAAACTTAAGATTGACTTTGCAGCTACTTTATATTCATCTGATGTTACGTCATGATATAAAATTAAACTATTTGTCTGCATTCATGGGACAAAAACGCTAATAAATCCAGTGAAGCTGCACTAAAGATACTCAGAACTTGTTTCAGACTCGCTTTCAACTGAAAGCCGAAGAAAACAATGTTTAAAATTTGCCCATTTTTTGTTCACGTTTCTTTCATACTTACATCTGTGCCTGTAACATGTTGCATACTGTCTGCTGCTGACTCCAACATCCTGTAATAATTACACAAAATGTGCATAAAAGATGCCACATTTTAATTATGTTTCCATTTGTGCTGAAAGCTAATCTGCTGTTTTAATAGAATGGATACAATTTGTAGTCAAAGCGCTCTCGCTCGCTGCATGAACAGTTACACCACAGACTAACAAGACACTAACACATAGTTAAGCGCATGCTTAATGTACACGACTTGCTGTTGCGAGATGTTTTATTCATGCTAGCAGAGGTGCAGCTACACCTGAGTTATCATATTTCTCCGTAAGTCTCCTGAGCAGGTCTGGCTCGGCCCAGATAACAGGAAACCTGCCTGGAGGGGAGACACAACACCGCAGGACGTAATACAGGCTATCATAAACCTAGCAGGAGAGACGTCCAGGAGCAGAAACACCTCTCACATAAGGCAAATGTGTCATGATGCAGCAACTCTACGTCTGAAATCCAATGAATGCATCGCTTTGAATCTATGTGAACTGAATGTATGTCATCGAGGGTGTTTTGCTGCTGCTCTTGTGAGCCATCCATTCTGCAGAGCTGAACAGGAACAAAGTGTGTTTACCTTGAAGAAGTTGCTAAAAATACCATCTAAACACCCCGAGACGCTGTGATTTGATGTGTCTGATTATTGAGTCAGTTTCGTGGCGTTTTTAGATTTTGATGAAGAATCAAATTTTAATCAAATCATATCAGGGACAGAAACTCTCACATTTCATATGAGCAAGACACAGTGGTGTCTATGCAGCGATGCTTATGTGGGAATTTAATAGCAGCTCTGTTATTAGGGGCCCTTCAATACGACCATACACCGAATATTCATGCTATAAGGCTGACATGTTTACTGTGTCTACATTGTAAACCATTAAAACAACTTTTCAGTACATAATAAAATGTTTTAACTTGCTTTAATATGTTTGCCTCATTAAAAATGGAAGTTTATCCAGCCACGTTTGCATTTAATATTATATTAATATTGCATGTCACTACTTCATGATTTTGATCCACCGTAGCTGCAAGTTTAATGACACTGAGACTCAACAGTCTACGGACAGTTTATGGTCCAGACTCGTATATATTACAGACCTGCAATATTATACTGTGGATACATACGGATCAAAATGAAGCAAATGGTTTAATCACAGATAAAAGCAGCACTTTGATTAGCAGGGACATTATTTAGATGAGTCCAGTATTATGTCCAGGACTTTTTGACTTGTGTCTCATCCTCTCCCAGATCTAAAGTTTCCTCTGCACACTGCCACGGACACACAGCAATGTTGGCTCAAAACGATCAAGTCACAGAAGATAACGCTCAGCAGAATAGCTCAAAAAAACAACACAGAAAACACAGGAAAGTCAGTTTAGTAACTAGTTGCAGACAATGCCCTTCTCTAAAACGGGATGATATCTATTTCCTCATGTTTGCATTTCCTGCAGAATGCCAATAATCTGGAGTTAAACCTGCCTCTTGAAGGATTAATCCTCCATCGCTGCTGTCAGTAGCTCTATTCACTTCCTGCAGAATCAGATTAGACAAAATCCAAGAGTATTTATGAATCTAGGCCCACAAACGCTCGTCCAGCAATAAGTGTCATGACTAATTATTTAAACAACTACTGACTTGGTAGCATAACCTGCTGCAGTTTTAAAGAGACGCCTGCTGCAGCAAACTAGCCGAGATTGTTTCTTCTGACCCTCCACATTGATATAAGGACAGAGTTTGGTTGTACTTCATCTGTGGATGATCATTACAGTGGTTACAGTGCATCCTTCCACACCTGAACGTAGCTACTTACATTTACTCCTCAGCTGCGATGGCTTGATTGTTGATATGGAAGAACTCAAAACAAAGAAAAAAAAGACATTGTGATCAAATGCGTGTGATTTCCAATCCTGGTTGTTGAATTGTTGATCACATCTCTTGGTTCTGAAGCATTACGGTCAAATGGATCAGATCAGGTAACCTTCAGATAACATTGATAAGGAATGCCATCTCTAATGAGCAATTTGGCCAGCCTTACAAAATAACACGTCAGCCACAGGTGCATATTTCTGTTACCTTATTCTTTATTGTAAATACAGAAACGTGTCACTTATCCACTCATATTATATACCTGCAAAAGGGAAAATGTCTGTTCATCCTCGTTGATACAGAAAACAAAAAACGCATTGAACTCCCTCAAGAATCAAAACTCTCTTTGTCCACCCAAAATAACATCCAAAAAACAAAAAAAAAAGAAAAATACTTGACACTGCCACCAGCAAAAGTATAATCAAATGGAAAAAAAGACAGAGAGAGAGAGAGAGAGACACAAAAACAACAAACCTGTGAGCTCAGCTGCAAGAAAAGTATCAGGTTAAAACGTCACCGGCTTTAAAAAGGACTCCGTCTGATAAAGAAAAGAGGAACAAAGTCAAATCTGACCGGCAACAAACAACACTGCAAAATGCAAACCAAAGCATAGCAACAGCAAAAGTCGACAGAAAACAAAAAGAAAAAAAAAATTAAAAATAAAAATGTTCCAAAACCACCAATAAATGTTTCAAAAATGTCTCAATACTGACAAAAGCTGCTTGGTTTCGACCCGTCGAAACAAAACTGCAAGCAAGTAAAGGCTCAAGAACCGATAATGCACCCGTTTACCCTGCTGGCTCTCTCCATCAGAATAACTGCATGCTAAAAACTTGAAGCCTGCATGTGAAAAACGCTCAAAACCACCATGTCAATGCTCAATTCAAACACCAGCAAAAGGAGGAAAAATAAAAAAAGAAAGGGGAGGGGAGGGGGCAATTAAAAAGACGAAAAATGCTTACAAAAAAAAGAAAAAAAAAAAAAAAAAAAAGCCATTGGAAATGTACTCACCGAGCGGGAGTAAAATGTTGCAATAAAAATGTGATATGGCTCAAAATACAGTATGGCGGTGGGAGCTGAAATGCTGAGCCTTTTCTCTAGATCTCTGCCTCCAGTTCTGTCATGTGACTGATTCAGACCCGACTTCCAGCAATGAGAGACGAGTGTTGAACAGCTGATGCTCAATGCTCTCCTCACGGCTCTGGCTCTCTCCAAAAGTAAAAAGAGGTAGTCCTTATCATCCCACAGTTATGACTGAGCTGCCTGTGTGTTTTTCTTTAGCTTTTTTTTTCCTTCTTCTTCTTCTTCTGGGTTTTTTTTTTTTTTTAAAGATGCAGAGCTCACGTCGGGATCCATAGCGGAGGGAAACATACCCGTGAAGGTTTTCTGTTCGCGTTGGGACATGCGGGGCTGATTATGTGCGGAATAAAACAAGAATAAAACCCGCTATCAGCCCTGTTTATAGCGCAGAAATGAGCAGCAGTGTCATAATGTTAATGCGCCTGCTCTGTCCATGGTGCTGAAACATGTGCTGCACACAAACCACGGTTACACCTCGGTTTATTTACTCTGATATAGATAAGAAACAAACACAAATATCATATTAATAACACCCAGCCCTGTTATGCTGCTGTACAGTATAATGTTCTTTGATATGGCATTAATTAGTATTTAATTCATGTTTCATACTTTTAACATGAGCCAGATATTGTCCATGATGCTGGATATTTGGGATTGTAGCATGATATCAAGCGAGCCGCAGTATAATAAACTGTCAATAATAACAAAACAAAAACAAAAACAACTAGTGTTTACTGTTTACCATTTCATCTGTAATTAGCTCTCGGTTAGTCAACAGTGTCGTTCCATTAACATCCCCCAGCTCTCTGTCCATGGTGCTGAACCAGATGAACTGTATGATATATAAACATGACCGAACCCTGTACAACAACAACAACAAACAACACCATCATACTCTTTATGTTGTCCAACACCGTCCACCGTCAGGCTTCATGGATCGACACCGCCTGCTTTTATTATTTTATCTAATTGAATTAATTTTTTTTATATTTTTTAACCCAAAGAGGTGATTCTACGTGGGAGCTATTTAAATGGACATTTTGGATTCATAGCACCTACATGATTTCTCATCTCTCATTCGTTAAATAAATATACCTGAGACATGTAGGTTATAGCTGATTGCGGCAGACAGCAAAGTAATAATGTGTTATTGATGCATTAGTGTCTGACTGCAGTTGTCAGAGGAAATTCTGTACGAGTTCATGTAACACACAGCGCTGGAGACAACTGTCACCATTCATTCATCATAACCACGGTTGGCGCACTGTTTCCACCTTAAGCACTGTCTAATTTAATTTTCTCTTCAGATCACATCGAAGCCTTTGGGGAGGCACAATGTAAAAAAGCTTTACAGTCCAAAGAATACATAAGGTGTCCAAGAAACGGTGATCAACGTTTCCTTGAAGCAGAATCTTTATCAGTGAGGGTGTGTTTACCTTTTCTTTAGCAACATATTGCACTGTTTTTTTGTTTTTTTTTTTCTAGCTCATTTGGTGTGATATGTCACCAGTGTCATTGCACATTGGTCCTTGTGCCTTTAAACTAAACTTGACGGTCAGCGTGTTGCTGCGCAAGACATGTCAGACTGTAATTATCAATGCCTGAGGGTGCTCATGACCGAACTCGCTGTCAATAAGGTTGTTCAGAAAGCTGCAGAGGTCTGACTTCAACTTGGATATTAAACATGGGCCGAGCAGAGGTGACAAAGAACATGATGCACTTAAACCCACCATAATGTTCAACTCTATAATAAACTAACATGTGACGTCATTATTGACAAACAGGCATTCGCCTTTCTCCCAGTCTAATGCATGCTGTGGGTGAGATACAGGTAAATAAAGAACTTATGTTGCATTTGACATGATTTATACATATGTGACCATAAACACAGGAGATGCTGTAATGTTTCCTGCGATACACATTCATCTGTTCATCAGCCATGCTGGCGTGTAAGAAAAATACTTGCAAGGTAAAAAAAAAATGCCCTTCATGAATATCTGTAATAAGAAATATCAATCATCTCAGCATTTAGACATGGCGGGGCTCTTTGTGTGTGATCAGCAGCACCGACACCCGCCAAATAAACAACGAAACACACACACACACACATGTTCTATTCATTTCTGTGCCGACCTGAATCTTAGCGTTTTACTAATTAAATAAGATATGAAGCTAAACAGAATCATAATTCATTGCCTGGTATGAAATCCCCATTAGTGTAGCAGCGTGCGAGAACCACACATCGCCGTTGGCCATAAAGATCCAATCAGGGGGCAGAGCTCAAAACATGTGGGCTTTTGAGCCTTTCCACACGTCCACAGTGTTTTCTCATGAGGTGCATTAATCGATATTTGTTAGTACATATGTTGGAATAAAGTTGAAAACACAGAAACGTAGAAAAGGAATGAATAAAAGTTTATAATACTCAATAAATAATGATGGCTGTCATTGTAATTCAGGTAAAGTGTTACATACAGAGCACCATGTGCACATGACCCCTCTCAGTGATCGATTGTAAAATGCCCTCTGCAAAGAAAAAACAGTTGTTTCAATAAGAAAATATGATGTAAAGCCCCCTTGTTTTGGTGCCATGTGTTAAATGGGATGAACCTTCTATAATGTGGTCACATGATGCTCATTTCCAACACAACTGAACTTCAATGTGTGGCAGAAGTGCAGAAACTACGGACTAAATTCAATCCCTTTATAAAAGCAATGAGAGGATGTGTTATTTTAATTACTATTTTGTGAGGGAGACTGATGCAGGATATTTTAAATCAAAAATAAATGGAATATGCACACATAATTGTAAAGGGATTTAATGCTCATTACAATAAATTGGTTACAATTATACATTTAGAGCTTGAGGTGGAAGGATTATATCAAATAATACAAAATGAAAATATACTCGAAATCCTTTTTTTTGTGTGTGTTTTTGTTTCTGTTTGCTAATATGAGCATTGAAATATGGGTTTAGCTGAATCATTGCAGCATTATGCATATTTCAAGGTTGGAGTTGTGCTTGTATAGGATTGGGTCACTTACAAAAATGTCAAGCAATGCATTTTAGATATCACAGTCCCATGTGTTGTACTTTCATTTTCATTTGATCCTCTGTACCTGTCAATGGCTGCACTCAGTCCAAGCTGACTGACCCACAGCAGCCTGCTGGGAGCATGTGGCAGGTTTCCTGACATGAATAGCAGTCACCCTGCAGACAATCTTCATGTTTGACTCTTAGAGGTCTCATAAATATGTATACTGGGAAGCAACAGCCTGTGGAAGCATCTAACTTCAGTTTAGGTATAAAAACCCACTGTAGCTATAAAGCAGCTAGTTCTAACGTTTTATTTTGACATATTTGATCACATATACAGTATATATATATATATATATATATAAAGATTTTAAGCCTTTGTGTTTGTGCCAAAACAATGAATTCTTATAGAATTGATGCAATTAGTAGATTTTTTTCTTGTGGATGTAAAGATGACATTTTCCATGACTCGTTGAACTTTGGTGAACTTCGACACAGAAATTCACACCATTAACCGACAGAAAGTCGTCCTGACAGTGGTGACATTTGAGAGAATGAAGAGCCCGGGAGCCCAAAGGGAGGAAACTATGGGAGCCTATTACTGTAGCGGTGTCGCACCACCCCTCCTCTGTGGGGTTAAAACTTGCTCAACAAAAGAGGAGAGTTTGCAGACAGAAGAGTCAAGGATATATATATATATATATATATATATATATATTTGCACCAATCTAAAAGATCTTTTTTTTTCCCCAGCGACCTCGTTTACCATCTTCAATAAAAAATTAAATGGTGTACAATCCCGAGAACACAATGCCGCAGATGAGTAAACATCATAGTACATTGAATTAGAAAGCATGTTAGCTGTTAATTTACCAGCCCAGTAGTTCACTAACTAGAACCTGCAAGAGGTCACTATGTCACCAAGCTTCTGCAATTACACGTCTCTTTCTGCTCTGAACAGCATCAGCTATTAGGATGAAAAAAAAAAGGTTCATCATGACCCTTATTAAACAGGCTTTAGTCATAACAGATATTCCCGGTATATGAATTTCATTTTATAGAACACAGATTTCGAGCCAAAGTTAAATTAAATGCGTCTTTGGGTAAAGTCAATTAGTTATAATGTAGCTAAATCAAACATATTGAGCTCAAAATGGATAAAATGTGAACTTCAATGTAACAGAAATTACAGAAATATCTCCCAGCTTACATAATATCATAGAAATCTGGAAATGAAAATATGTCCTCTGAGATTTTTAACTAATCAGCATTAAATAATATGATCACTACCAGATTCCACATAAAAGGTTTTCCTCCATTTACCTGACATGAGAAAAAGATTTAAGAGCTTATCTTATCCAAAAGGTCTGCTGATACATATCTATATATCTATAATTTAGTTTGATTTCCTGATTTGCAGTGAAAGTTATCATCTCATATAAACCCTGTACATGCTTGCTGCCGTTATTACTGTGTACATCTAATTTCAATGTATAAATAACACCGCCGCCGCCGCAGCAGCAGTGTGTTGTTATAATACGAACGCCCTCTTATCATCATAATGAGATTCTTTCATCATGAGACAAGCTCTGGATCTCACTCAGCTGAAGGTTACAGAGAAGAACAGAGATAGAGGAACATGGTGTCCCATAAAGAATAACGCAACGCTCAAATTTCACTTTGGTTGTGTCGCTGATAGGCAAAGTCTTTTGTAGTATCCGCATACTAATGACAATCCCATTAAACATTATATTGCTAAGAGAGAAAACGCATTCACATTCAGAAGGAAAAGCTCCACTAGTTCATTTGAATGTTCAATTTCAACTATTTCTGTAGAATAAAAGTGACGGCACGACTTTGAACTTCAGTTTTTTTTTCATAATTAGATTTTTTTTTCTCATTTAAACTGGATGGTATTCTCATTTTTTTTTTTTTTCCTACCGTCATGTTTTTTTCTCATAATTGTGGCTGTGTTGACAAAGGCAGCAAAACTCAAATAACTGGTCATGTCGTCACTTTTCAGCAAATTTTAAGAAAGAAGGAAAAGTTGAGGTTTTGTCATACTTTAACACGATATGTAATATTAAAAGCCGATTAACAGACGGACCAAACACTTGCTAATGTTAGCTGAGCTACACAGCGAGCTAACCTGCTAGCTACGGTAGCAGCTTCCAGTTAGATATGCAGTAAGCTGCTATGTAGTAAACCACAATCATTTTAGCTAATCTCCTTTCCTTGTTTATTTCAGTCAGTTCACTCTGTTTAAAATGACTTGAGGAGGTTCGAACTGCTTCGTCTGAATATCTACGATGGAGGTGGAGAGTCAAAATGATTACCAAGCATTAGTTAGTAATTATAAGAATAAGACCCAGGTTGAAAAATCTCCTTTAATAAGACTCACTCAGTAATCTGTTTATCAGCTTCTTCATGATGTTACAATGATAGAGATGAAAAAGAAATCCCAGATTAATATTCCTTTAATATTTTTAACTTATGCCCCAGCGAACTGCATTTGCCTGTTTGCTATATAAGTGTTGAAGCTGGTGTTGAATAGTCAAAGATGTTCTCATCAAAATAACAACACTGAACAGTCGCTGTAATTCTCATGCAAACCAAGGCGCCGACTTGTGTGTTGTCTGGCTGTGAAATAAGAGCCAATTACAGGCGTTCTGTATTCACACACACTGCGTTACTCATTCTGATGTGTTGTCAAGAGAGGTAAACAAAAGTATGAATTGACAGGTCAAAGGTTCAGAAACACACAGACCACACACACACACACACACACACACACACACACCGAACTTGAGTTTGCCAATTTACTGCCAGCGTGCTGCAGTGCCATCTTACAAAGCATTTTACGCTTCCAATTAAGTTTAGAGAAAGAAGAGGAGTCTTGAGGAAAATGTTGGCCTTTGCATTGAATTAATTGTGCTCAGTCGGTGACAAGAAGGTGAGAGAGGAGAAAAAGAAAGAAAGAAAAAAAAAAAAGGCTCACGTCGTCACATTCTGATGAACAAAATAATTGGCTTTGAAAAGGGAGGTAAACAGTGTCACAGCTCCATCCAAACTGAAGTAGAGAAAATGAGGAAGAAGAAGAAGAAGAAGAAGAAGAAGAAGAAGAAGAAAGGCCGCTGTGAATAGATGATCATCTCATGTACTTACCTTGTTAACAGCAGTCAGATTAATTGTCACATCGAACGGGGGACATTTCCATTTTGGTTTGAGTGTCACAGACTCCCACAGAGACTCAGGCACGATGACCTTTTCACCGCAGAGTAGCAGGACACTCCTGGCCCACTACACAGCCAGGGGCATTGTGGGATTGAGACAGGCACATGCCCTTTTGATAATTAATTACAATAAGTGTACATCAGTTATTTTGTTTTGCATGCGGCATTGCTGTTCTTCTTTTTTTTTTTTTTCCTATGGTGTTATTGTATTGCACATTGGAGCATATCATACTCTGAAGATAACAGGAAAGGGACAGAATTGCTTTAGGCTTTAATATTTCTAATGATGGACATCCTCTTCTAGTTTTTGTAGAACCATTTATGTACTTTGTTTGATCACAGGAGCATGAAATTGGTCCAACTGTGACTGTGGGGAATAAATTGGGTGAAAGCTAAAACAATACCAGTTCATTGGCTTTTAATGTGTTACTTAAAAATCTTTTTACCTGCTGCGTGATGCTTTGTGTATGTTTTTTACCAGAATAACATCTCATGTGCTCCAAACATTAATACAAAGTTGGTTTATACTTTGAGAAAGGAGAGAAATACGAGTATGAATATACCGATGGATATGATCAAACTCTCTTCTTCTCTGCCCTTTTTTCCCAAATGACCCCTGATAGCAAAGCAGATGCTTGTTAAGACCGAACACACTGTGCAAAGTGATATTATGTAATGGCTAGTGTCATTATTTGTCAAGAGTGGATGTGGAAGGGGTTGAGAGAGAGACGGGCGGAGAGAATTACCTGAAATTGTCAATTTGTCCTCAGGATTTTCAAGGCCATTTATGAAACGTACAGAGAATGATTTGGTATTCAAGACCTGTATGTTTGCTATTTTTATGTCTGCCTGTGAGCTTGTAAAAAAATAAAAAATAAAAGAACAAACGCCTGCATAAGTGTTTGTCACCTCTGATTTGTTGCTTCTGATGCTTCTACTGATGCGTTCCTGAAAAAACAAGAGATTAAGTCATCTGAAAACAGGAGTTTAAGGTGAATATATAGTAAATGTCATATAAACGGGGCTCCTGTCACACTTTTCATTACATTCCTTAAATATACTGTACAAGGTATGATGTATAATATTGTATTAATAACTCAAAGCTAATATAACTCCAGGCTGCACATCTTTAACTCGTGTTACATGTGAAGGTGGTTTCTCAATGGCCTCTATGCTGGTCGTCTTTACTGAGAGTCTAAAGGTGTTTGTCCATTATTGTTCCTTCTCATTGAACATCTTTGTGGCAGTGAATTGCCTTTTCTTTTTGGTACCTTTTGGCATGTAAAGCTTGCAGCTAGTTGACCTGCTTCCAGTCTCAGGTGTGTGTGTGTGTGTGTGTGTGTGTGTACGCTGCTGCCACAGTCTGATGCCTCCACACAGGATCAGATTGTACTTGACTAATGAGTTTGATTTTCCTGAACTTGTATGTAGACTTTTAAGACGCTACGAAGCAATAACTGTAATATAAATAAATAAATAATCCAAATTGAACAAAATAAGTGATCGCCGTTCTAATATAAAAATATAATAACAATAATAATAATGTCGGCTGTTGGTAGGAAACTGCAGTCTCTTAAAAACTAATACGGACTTTGTCGTTCTATAATAGACAACTTGTTCCTGAGTCATAATTACTACAAAGTCGGATGCTCTCAGTAAAAGCAGGAAAAGGCAGAGTACAGCCTGACCAGTGTGTTGTTTGACATTTAAAACCTGTAATTTGGAGAAAAATTGAAAATTGAAGAAAGAATAGCATTTTGACCAATTACAGACGGCGTGGGGTAAAGTGAGTAATCAAGTGGACAAAGTAAGTGTTTCTATGTTTTATTGTTTTTCATTTTTGCACATGGACAGTTTTAATGTGCGTGTACTGTGTTGCATTATTGTTTTTCATTATAATAATACAAATAAAACACAACCTTTTGCTGTGTAATAATACAAAGACGTCGTTGCTGCTGTCGTCTTTGTACAAAGTTAGTTTGGTTTTGTGTCTTTGGACAAAACTGATTTCAGAAAGACATGTTCAAAACCAAAACATGTTCGGTGTTCAGAGGGCAGTTTTATATTTGTGTGATCAAACAAATCCGGAATCTGTTGTCTCAAAAGTAAATGTTATGTTCAGGGATTGAAGAGCCGCTGATAGTGTCATTATTACATGACAGAGATGCTAATTGTGACCTTCAGCGCTAAAGTACAGGCTGCGGATAGATAGCAGACAGACAATAATACGGAATATCTGAGGAAACACATCCATCACTTCACTAAAAACAAACAAACAAACAAATATATTAGCGGTGAGAAAATTCATACCATAACATCTTATTCACACACATACGTGAAACCTTTGCAAAGCTGAGATTAAACAGTGACATTATCATAAAAAAAAGACATTACATTTATTTAGCTATTTGTGGGAGTTTCTCTACAGCAATTAAAAACTCAACAATGAATTATTCATGCAATTAATCATCATAAACGTAATTATTACACTAATGGTACCTGAGGCTCAAAAACAAGAAGCTCATTTTAACTGAATTCCATTTAAGCATGTAACACTTTATTAACAAATGCTCATTTATTACCATCCGTGATGTACAAACAGATCAGTCAATTACATATACAAACAGGCAAGCAGGAAACTCTGATTATTGGCATTAATGCACTTTTCTGATGTCAAACAAGTTAAAGCTTTTTTTTAAGTTAAGTATTCTTAGATGCAGTATGTTCTCGTCTCCTTTTTATTTGTGCTGATTTTAAACAACAGCGATCTGAAACCTTCTGAGGGGATTTCTAACCTACTCTCTGTTTACAGATAACTAGCCGCTCATGATTTTTAGTTTTGTATTATATGCACAAGAATATAAAAAGGCAAATGCTGACTTAGGCTCTTTTTTCCTTCTTGTTTCTCTACATACACCGCCAGTTGTAACAAGAACGCTGCACTTACTCAGCAGGGATTTGTAGCTTATATGCTAACTACATGAATATTAATTATGCTTCCAAACTATATGCTTCACACAAGAGACTCAGCCTGCATCTAATTATCACTCTCAGCTTTAGCTCTCAAGCCACTTGCAAGGAGTCAGACTTTATTTACATTTGTTTGGAAATTAAATTTTATACCGAGAGGAGAAAAGTTGAGGAACCTGTGAGGAATAAACTGGATTTAATAACCAAACATTATACATTGAGAAAGCGCAGCTGGTTTATGTATTTATGCCAAGCACATAGGATCATTTTGACATAGAGATCGTCCAATGCAGTAGTGAACTAAGCTACGAGGGTACAACGTGCATGGATCGACTGCAGAGAGACACACTGATTCAGAAACCTGTGTTTGTTTCTCACGTCCGTGTTATTGGTCCGCGTTGTCCTTCTACCAACATCAACACACAAACAAAATGAGCAACATTAGCAAGGACGACGCGCACAGACAGGTTTTATTTACTGTGAAAAAGGAAGATTTTTTTTCACTGTCTGGCTGTAGACACATGCTTTCTTATAAATAATTTAAATACTAGTTTCTGGTGTTTTTTTGTTTTTGTTTTTTTTACCAGTAGTGTCCGAGCAACAATTTATTTATTTCTCTGTTTTGATGAAAAAAGAATTACTTGTTGCCTCTCAATGAGGTTTTACTTTAACTGTTGTGAAAACATTTCATGTCCACAATGTGAAAAACAACCACGTTTAAAGCTTGAAAAACGCTATTTTTTGCACAAATTAAATGAGTTTATATGAAATGTTTATATGAATCGACAGTGTGACAGATCTGAACCCATGTGGGAACACGTGAATCACAGATCCAACCAACCCGCCCCACCCATCCTGCCTCCTCTTAATAAGGCAAATATGTCACCTTATATTGACGCCTTCTGAACTGCGTCACTTTCCTGGGTCATAATTGCATAAATTGGCATAAATGTAACTATAAGTCTGAATTTTAAACCTATACTGACGTTTTTTTCTGCCAAATACACATAATGTATCTAGTTATTTTCCCGTATTTCATGTATATTTTAAGAAGCAAAGGACTCATCTGACCCCAGACAGCATCAGGGGAACAGAGGTGGACATTGTCGAGGAATACACGTATGCGGGCGTCCACGAACACAATAAGATGGACTGCATTAAAAACACAGCAGCTCCAGAACAAAGGTCAGAGCCGCCTGTATTTTTCCAGGAGGGTCAGATCTTTAAACGTCTGCAGAACCGTTCTGCAGATGTTTTATCACTTAGTGGCCAACGTCATCTGACACTGTGCACATCACAGGATACATCCAGGTTAGGAGACCTTTGTCTTTGTTACATCAATAAGCATGTAGTTACAGTTAGGGGACAATCATAGTCATGCTTTTTTTTTTAAAATTTACATTGATTTATTGAAAATGGGAAACAAACTCACCATCTCCCATTTTATAGTCCAATATTTTATTGACCCATCTATCCCATGGATGCATTATAAGGGACTCAAATGTGATTAAATATGAAATAAAATTCCTATCAACAGTTTTACAGACATTTCTTTTATAATGATGGTCTATATGTATAGTCATAATCTATCTGCCCTGACTTTCTACCTACAAGGACAACAATAACATAACCTGATTTCCTCTATTGCTCCCATCATAATTCCTACAGCTTTTCCTACAAGGCTTTTGGCACATAAAAAATCAACATGTCGTTTTGGGGCACATTCCCCCCGTCGTTAGGAGGACAGTCCTTAATTACAGTTGCTATAAAAAAAGGTAAAGTCATCTGATAAATGTGAGAAGCAGATGGTTGAGATCACATCATCAATAAGATGATAATTAATTAGTCCTGTATGTCATCCTACTGCTGTGCTCTGGGACCAAATACAATCAGCACTTTTGTTAATTGGTTTTGTTTTGAGGCATTTTGACACTTTTATTTTCGAAGCTGCCGGCAAAATGAGCGTGTTGCAAAATAAATAAACTAACTTTTCTTTTTAAGAAAGATGACTTTATCATCTTTAAATTATATGTTGACTGGAGAAATATGAGCCTACAGTTGGGTGTTTATGTATTGTGTATCCTGCTAATTGAAAGGGACACACCAGCAGTTCGAACAACAAACAATGCTGTGGAATTACATTACAGGAAGTGTAGGATCCAGCCCAAAGCTTGACTCGTACTATAAATGTCAGGATCAGGATGTCTTGGCTTCTGCTTTTTGCCCCTAACTTAGTTCCTCAGTTTAATGAAAGTGGAATAAAAAAAAAAAAATTGCAACACCCCTTTAAATTCGAGTGCACATGGATGTCTGCACCAAAGGCAAAAAAAACAATAGAAGTTTGTTAAAATGTTTCAAATCTTTAAGATATCCATCCTTGAATAAAGTAGTTTTGTTTCAGTTTTTAGCTAACTGCATCTACCTTCACTAAATAAATATACAGCTGTGTGTCATCAGCATAACGATGAACAGTGCTATCAAATTATGGGACCAAACAGGTAATATGTACATCAATGACATCCCTTTGAAAAATAAAGAAACAAATGTTGTTGTTTTTTTAATACATCTGTAAATGTATCCATGGCTCCTTATATAACATACATACAATGGAAATCACTTTCTTTTATTAATAAAATCTATTCACTTTCCGAGCAATACCCATAATCCACTTCTTCCAACACCAGAATAGCACTTTTTTTTGATGCTATATGTGTGATAGATATGTGTGATTTGGTACATCTCCTTGTGACTGTTGGAGTCAAACAGCTTGACAGCGTCACTGTATAGAAATCATCAAGGAGAAACATACAGAAGATAGAAATGAAGGACTTGATGCGGTGAGAGGATACATTTACATTGAATCGCCATGTACAGCGTTTTATTTCAACCAATTAGTATTCACGAGTGCTCCTTATGTCAATGTATGGATTATTAATAATGTGGTTTCAAATTTCATGTTTGACAATCTTTCATCATCAGCAGTCGACCTTTCTCAACATAATTGAAACAGATTCCCTTCGACCTCTTTTCCTGTCACGAGTCTTTTGTATTCCTTGCTGAGCTTCTTCCTGGCGTACACATTACTATTTGCTTTCTCCCCTGCTGCGCCTCAGTTGTTTTCTCATGTCACGATGAAAGGCACATGCTGAACTCTGTGTAAACTCGCTGTCATTTCAGCTGATTTTTTTGTTTTGTTTTGTTTTTTAGGCTTTCTGAAACCTCAGCGGCTCATTAGTGGGTCTCTGGTAGGACAGTGTATTCATTACGTCTATCAGCGAACAATGAAACGAGATTCTAAATTGCTCGGTTCGTTTCTATGCTTTTTTTTTTTTTTTCTCCACAGCCTGTTATTATAAAGCAGAGGGAAGTTGTTTTTCACTTAGAGAATAATTGGAAGCATCAATGATTAAAATCAAGTACTATTTACAAATCTGACCTATGCAGAGAACAGTATACAGCAGCGGTTATTTGAGAAAAAAAAAAGATTTCGGAAAATTACATAACAAACATTTCTGATGCTTTCATTGAAATAAATAAAAATAAAAATAAAATAAATAATTGCCATTCTGGATCTTCACATAGTGTTGATGACAAAATTCAACAACTGTTTTACATTTAGTCACTGGATGCCTTTATATAGTTTAGACTCATACTTCACAAATTTGCCCCAGAGAGCTTTAAAATCTGTACAACATCGTCTAGACCATTGATCAGTACGGTCTCACAAACATACAAAAATCCATTAAAATGAAATAAATCCACAATTAGAGCAACAGAGGAGGAATCTCGCCTCCAGCAGGATTGATAATTTAGGGAAACGTAACGATGTATAAGAGTGTAAGACGTTAAAGAATGTGCTGCCAAGCATTTTAAGATACTGCAGGAAAAATCACCACATGACTTCACATGTTTTGACATTCATGCATTGCAGCTCCCCGGGGGACCAGTTTGGTGTTGACTGACTGTCTATCTGAAGCACATAAAGGTGACACATCTTATATATTTCAGTGTGTTCTCCTGGCGAGGAGTGATTATGAGGAATAAAAGAAAAGAAAGAAAAAAAAAAAGTTTTTTGTGATGCAACAATTTCCACAGTTAGTGTGAAAGTGGAGCATTCATATTATTCTCCAATTCCTTTCTTTCACTGCCATTGAAGGAAAAACAGAAAGAGGCCTCGGAGCCGCCTGTCTCAGCATGGTGGATGCTGTTTTTGTCTTTGGTTAGAAAAATGGATTTTTAAATATTAATGTTGGATTAATCTTCTGTATGAAATGACCAAAAACCCCTCTCTCTCTCTCTCTCTCTCTCTCTCTCGACTTTGACCTCCTCTGTTTAAAAAAGCGATCCCATGCAACAAAACACAACACTTGAATGCGCATCATACAATAAATTTCTCCAGGGTTTGATTCACTGGAGGTGTAATAAAATTTGAAAAGAAAACTTTTTCAAGGGCAAAAAGGAAACACTTAATATGAGTGAGTAGAGGCAACGTGGTCCATAGACTATTTCAATGAGAAGATGTGTAATTAATTCATCTTTTCTCAATTGCACTGCCTGTCAGGCATCCCCGTGGCATGCTGTGCCTTTATTATTTTGCCATTAATGACAACTTGCTATCAATCACAAAGATTTTCTACACTCCGAGCTGCTTGATTATGGACTGCTCATCTTCCCATCCTCAACAATGAGTAATTGCCTCGGATCAGCTTGGGGAGTCTATGACAAATGAAGGTTAACAAACGAAGACTTTCACATATCTCGTCTAAGAGTAGTCAATAACAACTTGACAACTGTGTGTAAGCAAAGCAGCAGGACAGTAGCGGGGGTGTTTGTGTGGACGTCCAGAGATTGTGAGGGTGTTGGCACATGTGTAAAGTTTCGGCGATTATCATCAATGTTCCAGAGATGCAGGTTAAAAGGAAGATGGATCGACTGGAAGAGGAATGTGCAGACAGAGATTTTTCTACAAAGGCCTTATAGGGCTGAAAGGAAGCTCTGATAAGGCTCCTAAATGTGTAAGTCTTTGCCAGGATTTACACTGTGGTGAAAATTTAATCATAACACACAAGAAAAGTTAAGCTAAAGGAAAAAAAATAAAAAAATCTTGCTTTTTTATTTCCTACAGCGACAACACGATAGAAGCATCAATCTCTCTGTAAAAAACACCAATCACCAATCGGAGGCTAAACGAACGTTCTGGTTTAGATCAAAGTTTAACATTCATATCTGTGTGTCCATATTGATAAGATGATAAGTTACACATGGTACAATATTCATCAGGTTTTGGATCTAAAAGTACCTTTAAGCACATGTTTGACCAACAGTAGCAGCAGTTTTAGGGGAAACTTATGAAAAATGAATGATTCATCAGAAATGTCTAATTTCATGCTTAATGGTTGGCGGTAATGTATAGATGCAAAACTGAGTATGTACAAAATATATTACTGAGCATAAACCAGATACACACTATTAAAATACCAATACAGTATTATAACACGCAACAAAACAATCTAACTACCAAATGTTCCCAGTTCATGTTTTCCATTTCTTTTCCTTCTTATATTCTCTCATGGCAACTAAAGCCTGGACAGGTTATTTATGGTTATGTATATGCAACTAAACCACTAAGTATGTTATGGAAACACAGGGACATGGTTGGATATTGAATAAGTCCATGTTCATTTCAACAGAGACGTAATATAATCCCTGCAGCCTCTAACATGCCTCTGATTTTACACTCAATCACCAACTTTTCCATCACACTCCTTCCTGCATTGGGACTAAATGTTGCCTGTAAGCATTGATTTTTTTCTCTGTGTATTTCCAGTTATAGTTCACTGCTATTCACACGTTTAAAAAAGCCCAGAATGACTTTACAAAAGACCACCGACAAGCCTGAATTAATACTATGTGACATGTTGTGTGCAGTGACCTGTGCCAGCAGGACTAATGTCATCCAGAGGGCTGACATGCTTTATGATCGGAAACCAACTGTGATACATTAAGTATATTGGTGGAAAATTACTTGGCATGCACACTCACTTTAAAAAGTACAGTGAAAGTGGATTTCAGCAGAAAATAAATACACATTTATGATTTGCTGATATTGCAGATAAATGTATTCTTTGGACCCAGCGGATCTATACGCGTTTATCAGCCAACCCAGCTCAAGTGTCCCTTGTCAATTGTGGCTTTTGTAGATAAATGACTCCACCCTTTGCCACAGCGGAGGCAAAGACAAATGTCTGACAGTATGATGATACTAAGTAGAGTGAAAGCAGTGACGGGAACTGTGAAGTATCAGACGAGCTTTCACCACAGAGCTGGTGACTCAGCACAGGCCAGCGGTGGATCTCAATAAATCAAAAAGCTAACTGGACTCACAGGGTGGCCATGGTTGAGTGTTTCTCATTACAGCTGGGTAAGTCAACAAAGAGCTGAGTGACAGTTCGGAGAGGAGCCAGGAAATAACGTACACACATCCCGGGGTGTAAGCAACTTTACTGCACTTTCCTTATTTTACCCGTTTTCCCACAATGCATCAATACTCTCTTTTGATTTGTCTCTACAGTCAAACCTACAACAGATTTTCTGCCCACAACGAGGTTGGGTGTAGTAGTTCTCACAACTGTAGCTGCAACTGTAAGAGTGCATGTAATGCTGTATGTACTGATAAATACTAATGCTACTAGTGCAGAAAAATTTAATTACGACAAGTATTTATTTTTTTTAATTAGGTACTAATTCATATAAGTGCAAATGCAAGAATACAGAATAAATGCATGATGGGTGAAGTCTTTTAGCCTAAAAATTAATTATTTACGAAGGCACTTTATTGTCAACTATCAATTTCACTGATTAACAAAGACAAAGACAACAAAAGTGGATTGTTATAAGATGTGGAAGAAAAAGCGTTTGTGGTCTGGGGTCAAATAATTGCCCATCTACAAGACACAAAACAACAACAGTCGTATTTATTTGGTGTTGTGGATCGGGCCACCAGGTCTGATTTTCAGTATATTTCAATTATGTTTTGATCCTCCAACATCCCCTGAGGAAAATATACTGACATTAATACTCCACCATGTTCACCAGCTACAGTTTGTTAGCTTGGACTTGTGTGCCAGAAAAACCAGAACGATGAGTTTAAGATGTTAAAATGCAAAAAGTTCGTCAAAATTACACAAACTGTGTTGTTAGACTTTACAGCTAAATGCTTTGAGCTAAATGCTAATGCTACCCTGCTAACATACTCACAATGACAATGCTAACGTTAAGCATTTGTAATGGTTCGCCATCTTAGTTTAGCATGTTAGCATGGTAGCATTTGCTGCTCAGAGATAAATGCAAAACACAGTTGAGGCTTTTGAAAATCTAATTTGTAATAATATATACATGATTATATTCTTTGAACGGTATACTATGTGCTAATGCAAAGTACTACTCATATTTTCAGATATAGATGTGAAGAATGAGAAAGAATTACAGTAATAAAAGATGAAATTAATATGCTCAAACTGGCCAAACAATAATATTTTACTGCAGTGACTTGAGGCTTTTGTCCTGCACTAATGGTCATAACTGGGTCTTTGTGTTAAAGGTGGTCCCTGGTTCCCCAGAGAGCATCAACTTCTCTCAAAGTCTCCTTGAACAAGACACTAAACCTTTAATTGCTCTGAGGCTCGCTGCTTCCTGGCTGCTTCCTGGCTTTTAGCTCTCTGGTGACATTCATACATATTCATTATGTGCTAGTGTATTATATTTGCTTTAGGGATAATTCTGTATACCTGTGTATATGCTATTATAATCATTAATATAATAAGGCTGCCCTTTAATAAACATTAATTAAACTGGATTAAGTACCACTGTTAGCTGCTTCTATCATTTAGAGGAAGCTTTTATTAATACTGACCTGCATAATAAACTACTATAACATTTGGTTATACAGCATTTGCTTTTCGGCACTGCCAGAATCTATTTCTCTACATAACTGGAGTGAATGCAAAAGAAGCTGAGAATGCTGTTAGTGAAAGCAAACAAAATTACAAGCTCCACTTATGCAAGCAAACATAATTAACAGCCACAGAATCTGACAGTGCACCTGTTATAGCCCTAAAAACCTATTCTGCCTGAGGTGTAAATCTGCTGCAGATATTTCTCTGTAATGATGCTGGAGCTCAAAAAATTGGAAAATTGTCTCATTGTCTCAGTTTTCGTTGGCAATTTCCTGTAAATGTTTCCAAACACACCATGGCGGCCACGCTCTATTTTTATAGTCTTAAACTCGGGTGAATCCTGCGCCCTCTGCTCATGGACCTGCATCCTAAGTGGCCGCTGTGCTCGTGTGCACATACGTACACATATCTGCCCGTGTGTGGATGTGTGCTCAACACTTGACTATAATGAGCTCATGAAATCTTCCGGACTGCTCTAATAGCTGCATTCGAAGCCTGCGTACCCCCTGGGCTAAAGGGTCGCGGCGCGTCGGTGGGAGCTGAGGCGAGCACCAGCAGCCTGGCAGCCTGCAGCCAAGCCATCTATCAACACAGCTTAGGTCCATCGCCACTGTTCAGCACCGTGGCAGAGAAGCAGCCTGACATGCACTGCTCTGGCTCCTACATGTTATCTAAGAGCAGCATTCAGAGAAACATGAAGGAGGCTGAGTGGGAATGATGCATGATGACATTTTAATATGCTCCAAAAATGGGTCTCAATCACTTATCTCCCCTTTTTTTTTTTTTGCCTTTTATTGGTTACTCAATCCTTTAACAGTTTGTGCATCCGGAGGAGAGGTTTCATTTTTAAAGATGCCGCTGATTTCAAATACAAAACAAACTGATCTGTCTGTGATCTGTGTTTCTCTGTGTTATGTACCACAACAGTGGTATCATGATGGGTCTGAAAATGTCAAGCTCATTACCATCAACCGGCCGGCGTGATGAAAACTAAGCCGTGATTTCAGAAGAAGCTGATATCAGAGAGGAGGGGGGGGATTAGCAGCCTGTCAGCATGCTGGAGGAGAATTCAGACAGAGCCCTGCGTAGCTGTCTGCAGCATCAAAGTTCATCTTTATTAAAGCATCTAATGAGAGGATTTGCAAATACAGCATCTAATAAATCACAGATCATCAATGTAACAGATGCAAAGTTTTTTTTTTTTTTCTTTGTCTCACAAACAAATATCTGACTCACAGCCTCGAATTAGAAATATTTAACTCAATCGGCGCTCTCTAAAATCTATTTTCCTAAGTTCATACTTGATGATTGATTATAATCACTGCCTCCAAAATAGTACAACCAAGGAGGATTAGTTTCCTTGAGTTATTACAAAGCTCAGCATGTAATAGATACATGCATTTCACAGGATTTGGCTGTCAAATCCTTTATTTCTAAACTACAAATCCTTAAAAACCAGTAAAACCGCAAAGACAAATGTTCTACTTTTAATTTTTTGCACTAGACAAAGACCTCATTCTCTGTGGCCGGCGCGGTATTGAATGTGAGAAGACAATGGAGGCAATTAAAGAGGAAGAGATCTTGATTTTCAATATTAATCCACATTTGAATGTATGACTTGTTAACTAATGTGGTCAATTCATAATACATAAACACAGGCGCTACAGCACAGGTAGGAAACTGTTGTATAAAAACACTTAATCCTGCAGAAATAATCAGATAAATCTTCACATAAAATAATTCCTCTTCTTGTAGCGCGCCTGAATAATCCTTTACTGTGACAGCAGGAAAGACAGAAGCAATGGCCATTGATCGCAGCAGTGATTGTAAAGGAGGCACTGGATTGAGTCAAACAATCACCCGCAATTACATTGATTGGATGAATTTCCAATAGAGCATCATAGCTAAACAAAGAGGAAGCAGTCGGAGACCAGGGAGGACAGTGTGAGGTGATGAATGACTCACTGCGTATTCTGCACCTGTAATTTAGTGTGACAAGCTAGTGAGGCTGCACCGCATGCCGCGCCGCATGCTAATATGCTCGGGACCACCGCTTAGAAACACCTCTTACTACATAACGCACTGAAAAGTTAGAAAGTAAGAACGTAGAGTGAGAACTGAGGAGTTTTTAAGGGTGACAGGAACCGGACTCTAGATATCAAGAAGTTTGAATAACCCCATGTTATCAGTGCAAAAAAACAACAACTCTGAAAATGACATATCGCTCTTCAATAACAATATAAATCCACATTTGTGTACTATCTTTCTTACACCTGTTCATCACTCACATCTGTTCCACTGCAGAAATCATATCCTATCACCCTCCTCCAAGACTGACAACACCGTCTTCCCCTTTTCTTTCATTCCTTTCCCAAACGTCCAAATCCTTCCATCTGGATGAGGGATGCGCGGGATGATTTATGCCAGCTGTGAAGACGAGCATCCAGCATCTTCACACGGTGGCTTTGTGGTCTAAACGGGGTGCACTACTTTAGCTTTATCGCCTCACAAGCACTTTGGAAGTTAGCATGTGTATAATGTGACTTATTTTAAAAGGCTTTGAATAGTGTCATTATTTTGTTTTCTGTTTGTATTTGAGGTTTAAAACTAAAATATATTATAATTATTCAAAGATGCTCCTCTTTATTAAAGTTTGCACCGAACGTTGCCGATTCTATCTAAGGTAGATAAAATTATAATATAATTATAGATAAAAATAATTTTCTCCTCTACAAATGCAAGTTGGAAATATTCTTCTCTGTTATTAATGTAGAAAACATACGCTAGCATACTTTTAGCCATTTTTTCAGCGCCAGCAGCAGTTTATACGAGCTACCGCTAATCAAACCTGATTCTATAATTAACTTGACCAAAGGCCAAATGAAATTATTGGCTGCCGTCAGGTTTATGTGCTTTCTGCACGTCTGTGTGTGGACTCGGCCAGGAACAGATCGCCACATTCGAAGAGACAGAATTTATGTTTGTTTACTTGTTTATTGTTGTTTTGGTATCTTTACCGTCTGATATCTAATATAAAAGATAAAGTTCACAAAGGGTTTGATAAAGAGGATTTCTTGATGTTTGCGAGATCCGAACATGCTGTCGGAGGTCAGTTGATCAGTCTGTGGTGAAACTGCATCAAGGTCAGAAACAAAACTTCAGGGTCCGATTTCTTGGATTGAAAAAAAACAATAACAACAACACGAGAAAATAATACTGTATGCGTATTGTGTGTATGTGTTTGTTTCAGTTTCCAAACAAAGCAGATGGCTCATTTTTTAAACCATGTATAATTACCTCAAATGTGCCATTGATGCCCACAACAACAGCCGGCAGCACCAAATCTGTGTTGGCTAAACCAGAAGCTGTTAATGCTCTAAAGCAGGAGAGCTTGAAGTATTTACACTGGTATTTACTTTCATAAACATAAATGTTTCTTTTTGTTAGGACTAAAAGGTTATTTTGAACCACAGTTTGGGTAAAACTGTCGGTATTTTACAATCCACTCCATCCTCACGTTCCATGATTTATTTCCCCAGAAAAATATGACAAAAAAAAAAGGTCGAAGACAATCTCAGAATTGAATCGTGTCATATAAACAGTACCTGTATGTATGAATAACAGCAGACAGGATCACAGGTTAGAGTTTGCATGGAAATGCATCATTGGCAGCGTAGAATTGTGGCTGCGCGATTCGCTCATGCACCGAGCTGCTGAAATTGAAAGTGTCACCGGCAAAATAGCTTGTCAAGCTCTGCAATGCATAAAATATAAAAGGTGATGGTTAATGTCTAAAATAAGACGCTTACACCTACAAAATGATAAACTGTGTCTGTTGCCGAAAGCTCTTTTGTCTATGAAGTGACTTCTGAGCTAAACTGTGTGTCTAACTGAATACTGCTATGCTCACTGATGCAGAACTTCATCTAAGATGAGGAATTTAGCAGAGAGTGCTCTTAACTTGTAGAAACAACCGCAGACGAATAAAAATCACAAATATTGTCAACTGTTTTTTTTTTTGTTCATTGTTCCAGGGATTCATGTTTGGAAAATGTTAACGTGTTCATTGGAGCTACAAACAAATCCAACGGTTGATGATAAGTCACCGTGATTCACCCTTCCAACGACGTTCAGGGCAAATTTTGTCTTTCAACAAGTCACTTTTTAAAAACAGACGGGGGAAAAACCCCATTAGTCACGCTTCAATGAACGCCGAAACAAACAAACGTTGCACGGGGCAGCTCACACTGTTTGCACAGACACATCCTGTTCCTCTGAGATGACTGATTCAAATTAAAACTCGCAGCCAAAGAGTTCAACAGCCGTTGATTAAACTGACATGTTTCATCATGTTATTTATGTTGTATTAAATATCACAGGAGGAATCCTTCTCTGGGAACAATTAACCTGCAGCACGATGTCAACCGTCAGAACCAGATACTGTATTAAACTTATAGTCCTCTTCATGGTATCGTTAGCGAACACTTGGCTCATTTGCTTATCGTGCGAGGTACATTTTCAACTGAATGTCGACCTCGCATTTGCTCAAACTCAGTCCACAAAGAGGTGAAAAGAAACTATAAAATGTCATGTGAAGCCAATTATAACCAAAAACTTTAAAGGATTTCGCCAATTAACCAAGTGGCTCTGTTAACCCCGACCTCCCATTTTTACCTGATGTTTATTCCTGACCCGTATCCTTTCAGAATAATTGTTTCTGTCTCTGCTAATGAATGTGACCTGGACCGAACTCCTGAACTGTGACGGCCCCCCGAAAAGGCTGCTTCTCATGGAGGAGCGCTCGCTGCTCTGTTAGAAGAAGCCCACTTTCCATTCACGTTACATATTAGTGTGCTCATCCTTAAAACTACCTTTCATTTGTCATCATGGCAACTGAAAAGCACTTTGAAGACAAATGCGTTGCTGTACATATGTTAGTAATAATACTCTCTCTCATCGTATAGGCTCCACCGACAGAGTTACCACCTGTAAGAACAACAACTAAATGTGAACAGTAATGCAAATGTTCATGTACAGCAAATGTAAACGTAATCTATCTTTTTTTGCTCCGTGTTTAAAGGACCATTAAGTGTTTTTTTTTTGTCTCTTAAGATGAACCCCAACACGGCCTCTATATTGTGTTAATTAATCTTTTGGTTGTGTTGCACATGTAAAACAGTAATAAAAAATCCATTTAAATCAAGTTTTAGGTTTGGGACTTGTTGGGTATTTTATCATTGTAAAAGCTTTGGTTTTGTGAAATGTGCTATCTGCTTGTATTTGGAGGAACATTACTGGTATAAAAACAGTAGAGTAGACGCACTTTGGTAGTTCTTCAGTGTATAAAATTAGCTTTTATTTATTTTTTTATTAAAACGGAAGTAGATGAACAACGGCTGACAGCTTGTTCCATGTCTGTAAAACACAACAACATTTTTATATAAAGCTTTCTGTTTCTAAATGTGGGACATTATGCAGGATACAAGTCAATTTGAGCCAAATGTTCTTGGAAACAAGGAAAGTTAACTTTAAAAATAAAAAATTGTATATTTTGTAAATTGTTTGCATTCAACAACATCAACAACAACAACAACACATGCTCGAGTCTGTTCAGACTGAATGCAAAGCAAATGTTGAATGCGGCATAAAAGACGTAAATATAAAGATCCTATAATAAACATGGATTCACTGTCGGTGACTTGGTGCCAATGAAAGTTAAATATGTGCATAAAACAAGGTTAAAAATTAGCTTCATGTGAAGTCATAATCTGGCCACTGATGTAGGTGTTGAATAATTACTAAATATTTGCCAAATGTTATTAAGTAGTGCAGTAGATCCCAGTTGATCTTAGATTATAGAGAGAAAATGTCACGTTTTAGCTTTCTCAAGAAGAATAATGAAAGAACCCCTCGAGTTAACACGAAGGTACGATCGGATTTTGCCTCTTGATACAAATGAACTAAAGGAGACTAAATTGCTTGAGATAAGTAATCCATCACAGCGAACCTTTTGTCATTGTTTTTTTGTGCTGGTTATTTTCACACTGTAATGCAGCAGAGCAGAAAAACAGTGAGATTTAAAAGTGCTTCAATAGGACCAAGGCCTACTGCCTGCCAAATTACCTGTTAGGATTTCCACCGGTTGTTCAGATCTTTCTCTGACCGACGGCCACATTCATGGACGGGTGGAGGAATAAGGGGAGTGTACTGCTGCTGAAACTGAAAATCAATCCTGTTGGTTACCTTTGCAGAAAAAAGAATCAGGGCCGAGCTCGCTGCAGCACTTTAGCTGCATAATTTGCCAGTAATGATCGTAATGTTACAGGCTAATCTTCCTGTTGAGGTCAGTGGGAAATTCAGCAGTGATTAAAGACCATTAATAATGTAATGTGAGCAAGCCAAGCTAAAGCACTGTTATTATCTAATGAACTATCCATACATGTAACTGTGAACTAGGTTGCAGGTTATAGATTATTATACTTACAATAATTGAATCGGTCTGTGACACGTTTCTCGTCTTCTCTCTCATATTTTCCTTGATTATAAATTTACAAATATAGTAGGAATTTCATAAACTCCAATATAGCGCCTACTCAAAATGTGACCTGGATTTCTTTAAGATGCACATTTGCCATTTCCTAAGGAGATATAAGACACTGGAGTTGCATCAAGCGGGGAAACAACTTGCAAGCATCAAAGTTTTGACACATTAAAGGATTACAAAGCACTTATGGCTAATAAATTATTACACGGTTTGGTCTTATTAACAACTACATGTTGACTTTGGCTCTTTGTAAATTATATGGACCATATATAAACAGTTGGATAAAAGCAGCTGAAGGATGTTGATTCTCAGTGCCAGCAAACATTTTACATTACTGCCAGTCATTTGATTCATATAATACGAAGCTTTATGTTTCAGTAAAGGAAAGCTTCTTAATATTGATGGCCTTTTTTAATTTTTTAATTTTTTGCTGAATACCTGCTTCATGTTTCCACCCTGAAGGCTTGAAATTTTGATGTACTGATCACACAGGAATTTTCATATTTTCATTTTAAAATGTCAACGTAAGTCCCCATGTTATTCCACGTGGACAGGAAGAAATGTCAAGTTTAATACTGCATTAAAAATATAAAATATTCACTGACTTATGAAGACAGTTTATCCAGCAATTAAAAAAAGGAAAGAATCTGAATGGCTAACTATGTTTGCGTTTGTCCCTTCTACCAACCTGTATTTCAATTTTATGACTCTCCTCATTTAATACCCGTGCCATAAATATTTAAGTGTAAAATTTGTTTAAGTGTATCCATGTGGGCATGTTTCCAAAAAGCAGCGGCACAACAGAAATTTAATATGAATTAGATTCGATGCGAATAAAGCGACGGCGACGGCCACAGTGCTGCCTGCATAATCCCATGCAGTCCCAGAGACGCTGCTCGAGGATGAACGACAAAAAAAGATCTGCATAGAGTTGTTAAATCAATTAGTTAGAGCCTGGCTTAATAATTGCAATATAACCAGATAATGTCCAGCCCCTTAAGAGCTTTTTCTCCGCTCTTTCTCCATCTCTCTGTCATACCTACAGGTATGTGAAGCAGGTAGAGAGTGTGAGAAAACCAGGCGGACGTGTCATTGGTGCTGGAACATCAGGGCCAGTCTGTTAGGGCTGTCTCCTTTCTGTCACAGTCTCAGCCACTTCTCTGTTATCTGTACTGAACACATGTCCAGCCGTGCTATTACACACTGACTGCTAATGGAGCATAAGACTGAGGCGGACCTCCCATTCACTGCTGGTTCCACCACTGCACAGAAAGAGACACACAAACTTGAAACACGTTCCTATGAATTATAAGTGTACTTCTCAAATCTATGACAAAGCACTCTCTTATTTTACTGGTGGGGGAAAAAAAAAAATATTTCCACCGAGACGGACGATGGACTTCTTTGCTGGAGGCAAAATAGCTGTAATAGAAATGGTAATGTCCTCTCTCTATCTGATCACGTCCGCTTTGAGATGCACTCTCTGGGTGGCAATTTGGGCTATAGTGCTTTCCTATTTCCTCCTTTCTGTCTTTCGGGCTGTTTCTAATAACACGGTGGGATGCTGAGAGAGGACTGTTTAGAGCCTGACAGAAAAGCAACTGAATGAATTTGATCTCACTCTGATCTTTCAGACGCATGCTTATGCACACACACACACACACACACGGGGAGCAGATTTCCTGTTTCTCTTCCATGGTGCTGTGTGGCTGGAGTTTGTCCCAGTATATACTGGGCAGGAGTAAGGAAAATACTCTGCACAGGTTGTGAATACATAAGAGGGCTAAAAAGAGATAAACAGACGCATTCATACAGGTGATTCTTTTTCTTTCTCTTCTGGCTCATCTGCTCATTCTTGTCGTGTACGTCCGACTTGAAGCCAATCCAACATGTGATTGTTATATAGGAGAAAGCTGGAAACACGGGGCGAATCGTGCCTACTCATGTAGAAGAAAACAAATAACGAGTCACAGAACAGCCACAACCAATGGCATCAGCAACCCTCTCTCCTCAGATTTACATTTATATCACTTGATTATTTCGCCGAAAACATTTCAGAGGAAAACGGCTGCCTAGATCATGTTCAGTGGTGATTTTCTTTTTTTTTTCCAGTCCAGAAATTTAATGTACACCATGGAAGCTGCAGGGAGGTGGTGGGGACACTTTAACACTACACACCAGGATTCAGGTAATATATAACTGCAACCGTTCTATGAACGTAATCACGTACCCTAGATCCAAAGAGTCTCAATATAAGATCTCTTATTTGTTCCTTGAGGGATTTCGCAGTTTTTTTTTTTTTTTTTGATTGTTGTGATCTGTTTGAAACGTTTGATTTTGCAGCAGCTTTTCTCAAAAAGTGCGATGTCATTTGTAAAGTTTTGTGTGATTATTTTGCAGCACATTTGCAGGAATTGGAGATAATTTCAATTTAAGGAAAAACACTGCATATTTCCTCATGATGAGACCACATTTCCTATAAATTATGTTTCGCTGTTTGTTTTGATGAACTGACTTGCTAACTATAAACTTTCTGACTATAAAATGAGTTAGTTTTGTTTAGAAAAGCTTATTTTATGCTGTAATGCCGTTTACGATGATATACTGATGTCAAAATCTTCCTGGTAGCATCTTTAATGTGGAGAAATAGTAGAAAATTTTACAAAATTGCAAAGTCCTCACAAATATTAGTTGAATTTGCATTAATTATATGGTGATCGCATGATGTAATGATGTACTAAATCTACTCTTTGGCTTATTGTAGTTCATGTATTATATTTATTGAGGTCTTCTGTGCCTTTTCCTATTACTGTAAGCCATGTTGGGGATATGCCAGTCCATCACTTCTTCATATGTTTGTTTATATACATGTGTGATTATGCAGACTTTGATTATATGTGCTGATGCTATGCCGATGATGGTCACTCATCTTTCACATTTTGCCACATTTTTTAATATGAAATTATTATTTGTATTCATTTTACTTCTTTGTCACCATGTGGGCCTTTTTTTTTTCTAAATGGTAATGACTCAAACTCCAGTAAACGTCCACTGATCACAGAGAATAAAGAAGGATTTGAGGAAAACATTACAGGAGATAGTGTAGCATCACATTCATCACGCCGTTTCAGAATTATTTTCTGTGCCAGAAAGATCACAGAGGCCAATTGCACTAAACAAAAGGCAGTAAGGGAAAAGAAGACTTAGCGGATGACAGTGACCAATGATCACTGCTGCACCCTCAGGCAGAGCCCCCGAGCCCATTTAATCTGCTGTTCCCCTCGTTCTTATCACACAACTGTATAGGCTCAGCTAGCACCTGCAGATCTAATAAACCAGATCAAAAGTGCAGGTTTTACACAAACTTTCCTAAAAGTTGTCGGACTTGTAAGAAAGGAGATCATTAAAACAAAAGAAAAGAATAAAGAAACAATATTTATATCTTTCTTTCTTTGGTGGATTCAGAAAGATGGCAAGAATTCGCTGATTGTAAGTCCAGAGAAAATAAAGAGCTTGGATGTGAAAGCACCTCCTGCTGTGAAATGGAAAATAAGCAGAATAAAAGCTACGAGAATAGAGAGCGGTACTATAAATACTCCAACAGCTGTGACCTCTGCTTAGTAGACTCTGAATAGATGAGAATATGAGAGAAATGCAGTATGGGGGTCAGAGAAAGGCCTCATCCTTCTGAACAATGAATCTACTGGCAAAAATCAATGGTAAGGCCTTTCATTTCTCAACACTACTATTATCTACCTGCAGATAATATTCAGGCTAAACAACGCAGCTCGTACAATATTCATTTATTATGTTTGGGTGGTTGTTTTTAGGTGGACTAACAAACATATTTAAAACAGGTACTGCAGTATTAATATTCATATGGTATTTGTGTATAAGCAAGCCAATGATTGCTTGCAACAGCAAATCAATCAATCGATCGCTTGTTTATTTTTCAGTTATTCCCACCATAAAATGAGTCCCGACATCATGAAAGCAGGATGAGTATATGATACAAAAACACATTTAAATAAAAGTTCACTTTTCTGTCACAAAATAACAGCGAAAGGCTGCGCTCTGTTCTCCGCCGTCGCTATAAATGCAACTTCACTGGAACAATTTTTAACATATAGCAGTGACTCAGAGAAATCCTCCAGAGACGGTGAGAATAATTACCACTTCTATTCCTGGGTGAACAGTAAAGCGCTTGTTCGGGAATCCTCATGCGGCCCACCACCAGTGCTGAGAGCCACCGTGCTCCAGCTTTAAAAATGTGATAAGGCAGCAATTGATTTGCATGATCCACTTTCTGTGTGATGTTCAAATTCACTACATACTGAAACAAAACATCACTTTTAGAAATGCAGAAATGAAACCAAATCAGCCCTTTCTATCTTTTTCTTAGAAAGAATTAAATAAAAACCTGCATAGGAGAGCCAAGCATTCACAGATCAATCACAGGTTGATTATTGTTGCTTTCAGATTTGTCTTTCCGGCGGCCTGTTCCCATCAATAGAGCATTTTTAATCATGCTGATTGGGATAACGGGCTCTAGTTCTGAGGCTTTCTATGTGATGACACCGTCTCAGACAGTTGTTCTGTTTAAATGCATCAAACAGATCAAAGTCCCCGACGATGGGATCGGCACATGCATCACCCGCAGATTTGCTTTCTCCTCGGGGAGGGGAAGCGGCCATTAGTCAAGAAAATGATCACTTCTGTCAATGACGGCGTTGTGAACAAGCTTGTTGCATCACAGAGCGCCGTGAGGGGTATTAACCTCCATCGCCTTTTTCTCGGGAGCTTTCACGTTTACTTTGTAGCCTATGAATAGCAGCTTTTGTAGCATTATTGGCTTTTCGTCTGTTATTCTCCCTCTTTGTAACTCGCTGATATTCTTGGCTGTAGCCTAGAAGACACTGACTGATAAGGCTGAGTAAAGGCTTGTATTACATTTAAAACTTTAGCTTTAGTAACCTCATAAGATTTCAGTGTAATTCAGCCAACAGGCTTTTGCTCTCAGACTATAGAAATGATGGAATGATAAACTTCTAATCTCTCAGTCCCCCTGTTTGCTTTGTTGTTGTTGTCCCTTGTGTGTTTATTCTTTTTATTTATTATTTTTTTATCTAGGTCAGAAGCTTCATTCTTGTTTTCTAAAGCCTCTCTGAAAATGAAAAGTCCAACACCAGCCTCCACGCTCGCACACAGCATTCAGAGCTGCAGTGAAAAGCCAGTGTTGCTTTAAAAAAAATGCATCCTTGTTGGCAGGAAGTTGCAGCTAAACGGAATAGTTGCTGAGTTTTGAGCAGCTTGGATTTAATTCAATCTCTGATCTTCCCCAGTGTAAATTATGCTAGCAGCTGTGGGTTTTATTTTGAGTATATTTCCCGCTATTTGCTTTCTTGGCAAGAGTAACCAAAGGTAACTAAATCTGTCTACAAGCACCTCTAAAGCTCACTAATAAGCGACTGAGACGCATCTCATTTGTTTTATCCATACAAAACCTGACGTGTTTCATATTTAACAAACAACTACGAGAGTAGCATCAATCGTATCGTCTACCTCTGAGGAAGAAAGCTACTTTTCAATAGCATTCATGCTTTTTAAAAGGGTCTGACCTTCCTTAAGCAGGGACATGTCAACAAATGAATCAAACTCTGTTTTGAATTCCCTGCATGTGCACATCGTGCTGTCATTCACATGTCACATCGATGCTCGGGATGCTGAGGTTGACCTTCTTACCAGGACGGGGGCGCACAATGAAGGACAAGGAATTGCTGTACCATTAACTCGGACCGAGCTCTACACACTCCAAGTCAATGGGGGAAATATGCTTTTATGATAGAGCCCCAGATGATTTACAATTCCCATAAACGTGCTTTCAATGATATTGCAGAGCTCAAAAGGAATTTAAAGTAGCGTATATTCTAAATTAATTGTCTATCAAGAAATCACTTAACCCTGTGAGTGTTTGAACTGTGATAAAGGCCGGGCTGGGGTGTGTAGGTGAAGAGAGGCATCTATCATAGCGTTCATTTCTTCCCCATCCTACCCTACAGTAGGTAAAATAAGGTGATAAGCATTAAAGTCACAGCTTTATTAAAATTCAGTTCTACTTATGAAACGTATTAAATATTAAACACCTCATATATACTCTTTTGTTCTGCTCTTTTTTTTCTCAAGTCTTCAAAGTAAAAAAAAAAATGTAGAAGCTGTAATAACTAATGATGTATGCCATTAAATATAGTAATACAGATGAACTATTAGCACTTTTTTTGCCACTAAACTTTATTGTCTAATCCTTATGCTCTCTCCGGCTCCGTAGCACCGAAGGTTTATGAAGTGTGACGTGATGCAGCCCGACCCTGGGCGAACTCGTGGCGCTCAACTCTCCTCTTCTTTCATCTTTTACTTATTTCTCCTGCAGCCCAGTCAAAGATTATCACCGCATGCAAGAGGTACCGGAACAGCACAGCACAGCGGGACAAAGAAGGTTGAGAGCGATCCGTGCAGCAGCGGATGCTGATGATATACTGCTACCTGCTATATTTATATTACTGTTCCATATGCATTAGCAGAGTGTGATATTAACAGACAGTACATCGTCTCCAGGTTCATAAAGAACACTCTCCTCGTCTGCCTCTTTCCTCTTTCCTCTCATCTGTTGCCTGGCATGTAACCAGCCTCCTTCTGCAGAACCTGCACACATGCAGGAGGAAGATTTTAGTGTTTTCTTCCTCAATGAGAACATGACTAAGAATAATAGAGCTCAGCGATGCGTTGCGGTTGTCTGCACTGTTGTGCACAACAACATTGATTAGATTACTTCCCTGACTAATGGCCACTTCCCCTCCTTTAGAGGAGAAAGTGAATCTCTATCTGATAGTCACTCTTCCATTCAGCCCTGGCTCTTTCCACCACTTCTTTATCTACAGTACATCCATCTTAGCCGACTCAGAAAAGGGAAAAAATCATTAAAACCTTATTTGATATCCTAATATTTTGTCACAAATTCCCGTACTAGAGGACGATGTACAGAAGTGAGTCAGCATCAACATTATCTATGCAGCTGAGGAGCAAGCTTAAAAACACAATGCCGTGTGCTCTGTGCTGTGCCCTTTCCATAATGGTTTTAAATGTTCACATGAGATCAATATTCCCTGCAGAGTCTGAAGAGTTTCAAATCTCATTGCTCTCTAACCTTTATTCTACATCCCAGAGTCTATTTGCCTCGCCATAACCCTGACCGTATTCCCATGGGCGGCTCCATCACTTCTATTTAGCACTTCAATTGCAATCGCTTACCTGTTTCAAACACGGCTACCTCTGAATTTTAACGGCATACATAAACAAACCTTGAAAATGTAGAGAAACAAACAGAAGGGGAAAAGATGAGATGAAAGAGGCTCAAGACTGAGGTCCAATGCTTAACTCCAATTAAAATGATAAAACAGGCCAGACTGGTTAAAAAAAAGGTAACCTTGAGTCTACAGCCATGATAGCAGCTCTGTGGGGGTGCTGTACTAATAAGACACAGTGGCGCTTTGAGCTAAATGCTAATGTCACCATGCTGACACGCTCACAATGACATGTGCAAACACGCCGACGTTTGGTTGATATTATGTTTACCACGTTCACCGTCTTAGTTTACTTACGGTAATTATGAGTTTCTGGCTTGTAAACAGTGTTCACACTAACCTTCAAGTTGTAATTACAACTGGGATTTTTTTTTTTCTGAAAGCTCCAATATATCCGACGTGGCTGTTAATAACACAACAGTGAAAAGCAAGCAAACGTGGACGCCTCATGTCACAAACTAACAGCTGAGACTGATGGGAATGTCATTCATTTTGCAGGTAAACTGAAGTATTGGATGTAAACCTTGGTGATGGTGCTGGATGAAAGGATACTGAGGGGAATATGAATGTCTGAACCAATCCATCCAATATCTGTCAAGACATTTCATCCAAATCACAAATACCATAGCAGAACTAGAGGAAAAGTCATCCTGAAGTCAATAGGAATTCATCCTCCGGGAACCGTTAATGTCTGTACAAAATATCACGGCAATCCATCCCATTGTTGAGATGTTTCAGCCGGGGACCAAAGTGATGTACAGACCGAGTGACTGACAGATGAAAACACTGACATCCCGAGAGCCAACGACGCTAGCATAGCAAAACCATGGCGTTTGGCAGCAGCGACTGTCTCTGATGTGCACACAAAGCAAATCGTCTGGAACAGCTTTGAGGCCGTGTACTTTTTGGGGAGTCAACAACATTTGGTAATTACAAGGGGATGTGAATCCTAATTGTTGCACACATAAAGCATACACAGTCAGGACATTTAGCCCTCTGGCAGGAATTTGTTTCCACACCCCTGACAGATTACTTCCTATTTGTCTTTTGTCTTCTGTAATCCCAGTCGTCAGTCTCTCACGGCTCACATGGACAAATAAGCATTACAGTATTCACACACACACACACACCAACTTTGTCCAAACACACACACGGCTCCTCTCAGCACGGCAGATGGAAGCTTCTCTGCAAAATGCAGATGCGGTTTTAACAAAAAAACAAAAAACAAAAACAAAGTTGACATGATCAAAGTGGTTTGATGGCAGGATGCCACCAAAAATCTGTGAAGCACTGATCAAACTTTGATCAGGTATCGTCAATGCGCTGACAGGTTTACAGTTTAGATTTGAGACCCTGCAATGATAACGTATTACAGCCATCCAGGGTTTCTAATTTTCACTCCTTTATGAATGAGTTGGGTTTTTTTGATGAGAGACATCTGTCTCAGCTCCGGTGTGTCATCACCAGCAGCCTGTTGGTAGAGCGGACAGACAGAGGTGGTGGTTTGGCAGGAAAACGCCCCGTGAACATGAATGTTGAATGTGTGTACTGTATGTGAGTCTATCTGACCACCTGTCTATCTGCCATAGCACAGAATCGCTGGCCGTGTGTCTCGATGTGTGTGTGTGTGTGGGTGTGTGTACATTTCTGTGTAAATGTTTGGCGTCTCCATCTGATGTTTTCTCAGTTAATCAATAGCGGTGATGCTGTACACTCAGGTGACATATAGTCTAGGCATCCCTATCTCCTCACCCTAATCAGATTAACACTGAATACCATCTATGTACACACCAGCCTCCCAGCCAGGATTTGGAGCTTTGCGATGCCACCGGAGCAAGAAGAGTCTGAAAACCGCAGGTCTGTTGGGAGCTTTGTCAAAATAACACCAGATTTCAGTGATAAGAATGCAATTACAGGACCTTTAAGACACTGAATTTATGCTTTCTATAAGTCAAACAAACACATCTGGTCAAGATTACAAGAAGATTTTCTCCAGAATGCAGGTGAGTGATATCTGGCAGAGAGCTTAATCTTGTCTCAGGAAATGCATAAACGAGCAGCGGAGATTATATTCAAACTGGCAGACGGCTGAATGCAAACATTAGCTGCAATCATGAGAGTCATTTCGTGGATGATTTCTATCAGTGAGAGCCAATTCTGCACTGTGTAGTGGCATCAGCGTGCAGCATTATTTCCAACGGGTAAGAGAAAACACTTACGCTCCTCGATATTCGGAATTGTTTCATATTTCCATTCCTGCCTCCTCATCCATGTAATGCCATTCTCTCATAATCAGTTGAGGATTTAATTTCACAGAAAGGATTGAAAACAAATGAATTCGGCAGCCGTTCTCCATTCACCATATTCATCTATCCTCCTTCTTATTGAAAATCATTCTACAAGGCCTCTCTGCTCTTAGTAAATCCATTTAATTTACTGAACTGGTAGCTCAGAGCATCCTTAACAGTTTGGCCCCACAACCAAGCGTTTGTTCACTCTGAAGAGAAACAATATCAAATCAATCAAAGTTCTCTCGGTCTCGGCGTCTTCACCTTCAGTGCGATTTTCATGCTGCCGTTGTTTCGCTTATTGTTTGGGGTCACCTCAAAAACCCAGAAAGTGGAAACACTGGATCCCGTCGACAAGGGGACAAACACACAATCACCAAGTCATTACAATGCAGGTCGTCCCCTGAAGAACGGGAAGCATGCGTAGTCCATTTTTCTTTTGTTGAGGCCTCTCAGAAATCCCATTGACCCCTGCCTCCGTGTGTGAGTTGATTTTTTTTTTTATATTTCTTTATACAAGCTTATATTTTCAGTCGTAAAAAATATACACTGTAACACTGTATTTCAAGGTGAATCACAGCTGCTATATGAATGTATTTACTAAGGGTTTAAATGTATAAAACTGGACTCAAAACTGTTATATTCTTTAAAAAAAAAAAAAAATCTATAATAATTCAGTATCTAAAAAGACTCGCCAAAAATGAAAATAAAAAGGAGGCACAGAAGTACACAACAGAGATACATTTCCTCAAAAAGTTAATTTTTCAGCAGATAAGTGCCTCTTACTCGGCTCTAATCACATATTAAGAGTTTGTAATGACTTTTCTCGCTCTTCCACATTAATTATGGATTCTCTGGTAATTGTCATTAATTACAGAAATGCCTGCAGTTAATCATCATTATTCTCATTGGGTATTCGGGTTATTCTCTGTATTCAAAAAGGTCGAAGGAAATTTGTGCGTGTTGATAGGAAATCATGGCAGAGATTGCTCCAACGCTGTGGGCATGAATTGAAAAACAGCCTTTGGTGAAGAAAACTAAAGTGTCCTATTTAGATATTTTGCGACCTCTCTGCATTAATGTCTGTGTGTCTTTATATACTGTATGTGTGTGTGTTAGATGTGCTGTATCATCAGAGCATAATGAACTTAAAGATATGGTTTTTAGCTGTAAATTAACACTGGCTCGGCTTATTATTCATAAGTAAATTATTTGAATAGTACCACATTGTGGATTGTGAAACTCTCTCGTGAGAACATGGAACTTATCTTCTCTTCCACTGTTCAATATTTACACCAACTGTTGGCTTATACGCCTTCACAGCAGGCAAATGTATTTCTCTAATGTCACCCAGTTTTATGAAACGCATCATAACAATCTGAACAATATAACTAGTAAATATAAATCTGTCCCTCTGTAATTTTTTAAAACAAATTATGTGAATAATTTCTAAGCAATAAATGAATAAACTCACGATATGTAGCTTGTTTTTAATGCTGTGATGAGGAACGCATGACTGCACATTACTGAGCAGCAAACACAAGTGGAGTCAACACCTGGGCTACGTTCAAAACATTTGTGCAACGTTTTGCTGTGGTTGCCAACATGTTTCCCTGAAACGGTGTGAAGCGTTGTTGAGGCTTTGAGGTATGTTTTCTCTTGTTGTGTGACTGTGTCAGAGGTGTTACCCAATCAGCTGTGACGTGTATACATAGACTGCAGGCGACGTCCGCGTAACACGACAGGCGTTCAAACACACAAACTCTCTTACTGTTTAAATAAACATTTTACATATTTTCCGGTTAGAGCTGATCTCCTCTGACTTTCTTTGCTTAAAAAAATACAGGCTCCACATTCATTTTAAGGTCAATCACACTGACCTGGTATACAAACATGATAAAGAATACATGCACAAATTTATGTAAAAGAACAAACCTGCCTTGTGTCATTAAGCGTCAACCATACAACAGCACACTCTGGCATCTAACATCCTATTGTTCTCCTGCATTAATCTGGGGCTCAGTCAGACGGCAACAGATTCATTCCACTTTTCTCTTAATTAGCATATTTTATTATGCAAAGGAATTCTCTTGACTTTGCCAAGGCTTCCTGAGAGCCTCTATTAAATTTCCACTGACGAGGAACACTCTTATCACAATTAAATGATAAATGGTTAAGTGTTGCATATGGAAATCACAGTCTGTCTTATTTAGATGCAAGTCTTTTACTATAATAATTTTCTCTGAATTAGCATGAAAGGTCACATCCACACCAGGTCGAGGATTTTGGCACTCTACATTGCATGGAGATTGCTGCTTTACATAAATCATGTAGTCCTTCAAACTATGTTGAGAAGCAACAATATTCTCATCTAAGTGATTTCCTCCATAAACAAACTTTTCTCTCGCAATTTGTGAATCTGCACCCCAAGGATTTGTTTGTGTGTATCAGACGTCTCAGCCTGATCCTTATGCTAATCATCCTACTCGAAAAAACTAAATGTCTTTTTACTTCTGTACAGTTGGCATTTGATAAAAGTGAAGAACCGCTTTTTTTTGATAAGTTAAAGTAAACTTACATGAAAGAAACTCACATAATGAAATCAATCTTTTTAAAAGATCCTCCTGTGCTCTCTTGAGGTCATTGATGTGTGTTAGCATTCAATCAGAGGTTAATGGTGTCCAACGAACCCGAGGCAGATTAAAGGAGAAGATACGTCTCCACTCAGATGTTAATAAAAATCAATTACAGAGACAATTTTCTCTAACTCACGTGGAAATTACCTGGCTTTGGGGTAAGAAAGAGACAAGACGGCTACCAGAATGCACCCAAAAACTTTTAGAATCTGAACAGACATATTGAGAAGTGATAACCTTAATACACACAATTGATCTGGTTTTATCAAATGATTTTGCTAAAGGAATTTGCAAATATGTACTGTCTGTATTTCTGATCACATGCCAATTATTTTAAATGCTTACATCCTGGGTTTTATTGTGAATAACTGTCTTCCAACTTGTTACTCCCAAGTTATCCATATTCTGACGGCAACCCGTTTTACCAGTGCTTTCATTTCGACCGCTGGAGTCTGGAAACCTCATCGATGGACTCCCAGAGCGCTTAGACAAGAAGCGCCATTAAGTCCACTAGAGCAAAATATTTTGCTGACCTGGTAGCAAAACACAACCACCAACAAGGGTTCTCATCAACACATCAATCCCTCTGACAGCAATAACATTAGCATATCCTCATTGAGCTGTGATCGTTTGTCTGTGAGATAATAAAGACATAAGAAAGAGATAATCCTATCCCCATGCACTGTTTAACAGAAGTTTTATCTGATTTAAAACTGTCCTCATATCCACTTGACCCTATTCTTCTCCAGGTCCTGAAAGAGGTTTTTTGACATCGTAGGTCCCTCCATTTTGTCAATTATTAATAGGGTCGGTCGTCTACCCCTGCCCTCGTCTTCTATGGTGCACCACAAGGATCAGTCCTTAGCTGTATTCTGTTTTTATTATATGTTCATGAAAAAGCACATAGTGTCCTATCATTGTTATGCTGATGACACGCAGTTGTATCTGTAAATCAAGGCTAAAGACACACTTGTATTCTTTGGCTTTCTAGGTGTGTTTGCCATTGTCTATGTGTCTATATAACTGAGTTGACTTAATATTTTCAACTGTTGCAGTATAAGCACAACATGGATTCTGTTGTTTATAAATGGCGAGATTTCCGCTGTACAGAATTCCTAAAGCTCATTTGTTTGTGTGCGGTTCAGCCAGAGGTTACAGTAATCCCCCAGTAGACCACAGACTCTGATCTTCCATTACATATTGCATCGAACAGCCTGTGGGGAGGAAATATAGTCGCTTGTTTTTTTTGCCCCCAAGACAGCCAATTGTGCTTTGAACATGTCGTTGTGGTTTATTGGAAAAGAGCATAATGTACAACGATCTCATGTTCTCTGTTGTTTCATTAATCAGCGCCGTGTAATCTGCGTTTCTTATTTAAGGCTGGTGAGTTACAAATCAGAGGATAGCTGAAGGCAATAGTGAAAGAAAAAAAAAAACAGGATGCAAAGATAAGAGCACGCAGATAAAATAACAGTTAGACAAATAGTCCATAAGTGAGGGTGTAAAGGAACAGCCTGCGTTGTTCAACGGAGCACCAGTTTGGAAGTAAAACTCCACAGGGGACAGCATTTGAAAGCAAACCACTTTAGTTTTGCCATTATTATAATAACTAAAACTATATATTTTTTTTTCATTGGAAATGCATTTCTAAAATGCATTTCTTTTTAAAGGGGACATATCATGCACATTTCAAGGTCTATATTTTTATTCAGAGGATATCCTTGCATGATTGCAGTTTAAAAAACTTCTCATCTATCTTATACTGACCCTTTATACTGTTCAGCCTCCGTCTGAAACAGCCCATTGTCGCTCACGTCTTTTCAAGGCCCCTCTTCCCATGAGCCCACTCTTTAATGATTGGCCAGCTTTGGCCGCCAGTTCTCACTTTTCAAATACAAAGTGGGCACGTAGAGACAATCTGATGTCCAATAGTTCAAGGTTTGGAACTTTGATCATGTTATAGATATAGACTCCCAACATCATAACAGTATATAAATGACAGAAATCACAATCACAAGAAGCAAGATATGTTTCCTTTTAACCCTAAATACAAGATATACGAGTGTCAGCAGCCACATGACACATTCATAGTTTCTTGTTTGGGATTTAATATCCAATAGAAACGTAGATGAGTAAAGACTAACCTTATTTAGACATGCAGTAAGAATAGGAGTTTAGTGGAGGCTTATATACTCTTGAGAGCGGAAACATCAGACAGAATCAAATAGGAAACACACTGTTATCTCTGTTTGAGTGTCAACAAATGTTCCTGTATAAGACATCCCTTTCTCCTGAGATCTTCTTCACTTCTTCACTGATTTCCTTCACAAATTGTGTATGAAATAATTTGGAGTTGTGGCTTATGCATGTATTCTGACTGAAGATATAACGTAGAGTAACAGAATAAGACAGAAGACAAAGCAGGGGTAAAATCTGTCTGGTCTCTGTTAATAAAACTGATGACTAAATTGAGCATTTTACAAACAGTGAGTGTGCGTTACAAATCAAAGCTCATGTGTGCGTAAAAACGAAAAAAAAATAATGAAAAAATATCCAAAATCTCTCTCCCATTCATACAGCGTCCTCTGGATCACGTCCAGAATAAAGAGGGTTTACGTTTTAAAACTGAATATAGTTATTGTGCCAGCTGTGGGCAGAGGAGGACGGCATTATTTTAGCTTGTGCCATAATATAAATTCAATTACTGTGAATATACTTAAAGTCTGCAGCCTGATATTTGAATAAAATGGATCAAGGTGCTTAACAGAGTAGTTTTAGCATTCATTAAAATAACATGATTTACTGTTGTTTGTTTTCCAAATTAAATTAATATGAGGATTTATGGGCTTCACAAGGCATAGGTCATCAAAATAAATATGAAGCGTTGGAAAATGTTCAATTCTGTCTTTCAGACACACAGTTGTATGGTGGCCCCAAAGGGGAAAAAAAGCACATACAAAAAGGGAAAACGCAAACATTAAGAAAAATACTCTCAAACTGCTACATCCAACTTTTACCTGCAGGCATTACTCTACCACCACCAGCATCTAGTCCTCTCCGATAATCTCTGTATATAACTATTAAAAAAACAGCTTACATATATCAGAACATAAGTGGTGGCCGATGATGAACCCAGAAACAACCTGAGAAAGAACAAATTTCAAGCTGCAAAGTGGAAACCGTTAGCGAGGATCTGTGGTTTTTAGTTTGGGAGCTAAATTGTGATCGCAATTAAGGCTAACCTCATTCTACCGGGATCACAATCCTTCTTCTAAAGAGGAGATCGGGGACAAGTACGGATGCATCCAAAGTTTTCTAAAAAAAACAAATCTTTATTTAAAAGTTTAAATTAACTTTAACTTTGACAGTAATTTCAGGGAGTTTTGCACAGGCTAAATTAATTCTGCAGCTGCCTTTGGGTGAACGTGAGAAGCTCAAGGCTGTTTAGAAAGCATCTTATGTGAATCTTCTCTGCTGGAGACTCACTTTGTACACAGAGGAGTAAAAGACCTTAAAAACCTTGTTGATTTCTCAGAGTTTGTACAGACGGCTTTGTCAGGCCTGGCCTTCAATCTGGGGGCTCAGACTACAAGCGTCTTAGCATTTGAGCCGACAAAAAGTAAATTCATCTTTATATTCATGTGCTGAGAAGTGCCAGCATGTATGTCTTTTTGAATCCATACACCCATTAATACACCTCTATTTTGTGAAGGACTTGAACAGACCTTTATCAACTTTAGGTTTGACGCGCTGAATTGCATTCTGGGAGGAAACTGGAGCAGCGGACTCTACGATCTCCACACAGAAAACACAGTAGTGACATACACTTGTCCTTCTTGATGCAAGGCGACAGTGCAACCACTTAGCCACCGTGATGCCTGAATAGATCTGGGATGCACAGCCTGATGTCTCCCACTTTGTCCTCTGTGTGTTCGTCCATCATTCTTTTAATATCTAATTCATGAATCTTTACTCTTGTTCATGCCACATGAAGCGACACAAATTTTATTAAAGGAGAGCAGCTGTCATCCTCAAAAACTGATTAACTCAAATATCTTTGGTATCAAAGACATACAGTTTAACTGAAAGACTGAGACATTTAAATATATATTTTGTATGACAGAAGAGAAAAGTCAAGCAGAATAAGACCGGACCATCATGAAAACTTGTAAAGCTCAGAAGTAATAACAAGGCAAAAGAAGAAGAGGAGGCAGACAGAACAGATTGGAGGCGAACGGCTTCAGTATAAAAGGAAATGATGCTGAGTGAGAGAAGAAAGTGGATTTAATCAAAAAATAAGAAGGGGTATGAAGAAAGGAGGAGTACTGAAGCAGTAGGCAACTCTGACAAGTAAGAATCCTGCCTGATCACAAGAGCTGCACACTGATCAGATGCTGAAGCCAGTACATCATGGGAATACATTTCTCCAAACCAAAGGAAGGATGGAGAAAAAAGAAAAAAGACAGAAAAGTCAGTCAGAAACTTGAGAGAGAGGGAAAAGAGAGGACAGAAAGCAAAGTGGTTCATCGCCTGTTGGTTCCTGAAGCCACTGTTGGAGCAGCACTTGAATTCAGGGACGAGTGAAGATGAAGAAAACTAGCAAAGAGGAGGAGGAAGAAGAAAAAGAGGAGCGCAACTAACAACTAGTATTCATATGCAACTGCATGTGATGTTTAAAAGTCAGTGTGTTGTTATTTACGACTCTAAACCTAATAGAGTATATAATGTTTTATTGTGGGACAGTCTTGCTAGAAATTCAATTCAAAGACTCATTTTAAACCCAAAACATTAGAAACAAGGCAAATAAATAATAGTATTACTTGGCATGTTAGTGATACAGATATTGTGTACTGACAATATATCCATTCAATTTGGTTTAAATTACACCTCCATTTCTTTTTGGTTTTCAAGCATTTCCATGTCATTAAGATCCAAATTGAACACTGGAATTTGATTTGTACTGTAATTACACAAACACAACAGAAATCATATGGACTATGGGGAGAAGGTGTAAATACTGTGAGGTCCCTCACAGAGTTAGTCTGAAAGTGCGTATTCTTCCTTCCGGTTGCGGAGAAGGAAACCCTATTTTGTGCTCCTTTAGCAGTCTATGATTACAGTGCACATGCTAACATTACTGTAGCACCAATTAAGGTAATGGCTTGATTAAAAGATTGATGTGGTTCAGCAGAGCCTTGATCCTGCAGCAATCTGAGTTTACGTCAGTTGTGTAATGAGTGTGTGTGTGTGTGTGTGTGTGTGTGTGGTTGCTTACAGGCTAAAAAGAAAACTAGAAGATATCAGCAAAATGGAGCGACTATGTTGTTAAAAGTACACATGTAAAAGTAATCTGCAAATTGGCTGCATGAGTACAGCAAGTCATCTTGGGTGTTTTTACACCTGTGGTCAAGTATTATGTTATTGCACTTTAAACTGATACTTATGGTCATTTTCTATTCAACATGTTATCTTTGTAAATGTTGTAAAAAGCATCAGAGGTCACATTTCTTATGTAAAAAAACAAACAAAGTTGGTCTGTTTACTCAGACTATGAGTTTTAGTGAAAGTTGTGAAATTGTTTTGACAGCACTGATGTAGAAATGTTTTGTCTGGTAAAGCCAGACTGTACATATTGGAACAACAACAGCAGCAATTACCTCAAACATAACAACGGTGTTGTTTTTTAAAGGCAACTGTTGTTTCGTTCTGTTATATCGTACTTAAGAATTTTTTAAGAGTAGAAATTGCTACCAAGCTTTCTTTACGTAAATGTTACTTAAATAATGCAAAAAAAAAGATAAAAGATAGGTCATGAAAACAAAGACTTTACTGAGGATATCATCTGTCAAATTTACTGGGAATTTTATGGGAAGTAAAGGTCACATTTTTTTTTCCTATTGTATCCGATTACAATAAAAAGACATTTGAATCCAAGGTGTAAAAGAAGATCAGATCTCAGCCCACCTGGCTGAGATAAATACAAAGTTTGGGGAAAAAACAGCAGATCACCACTTCTTGCCATCTCACTCAAGCTCAACAAAAACCTACACATGACCCCTTCCTCTGCAAATATCTTTAGATTAAAATGACGTCTGGGGAAGAAAAGAAATAGCCTAAGTGTTTTAACACCTTGCCATTATAAGTCAAACTGTAGTGAACACTGGTCTCCAACCGTAAATGTCAAGGGCAGAGGCAAAGTCAGAGGGATGAGCCTATATACTGTAAAAGAAGCCATTTGTCACTGCTCTGCATTCTATTACAGAGGCTCCAATTTGTAGCAGTGGCACAGCACCATACAGGAAAAAGAAGCAGAAAAATATCCTCCATCGTCGATCACGGCCCAGATAATCTCGACAAAGCTGCCATGCGATGCACCTCCGGGCCTCTTTTGCATTTTGGAAGTATCCTCAGGAGGTAGAGTGGAAAATACTGTTAGGGTTTTGATTTGAATGAATGGTTTGTTTAAAACAGCTAACATCATCTGGCAGATTAACTCCGCTCTGTTCTTCTTCTTCTTCTTCTTCTTATTGCTCACCTGCAGGAAATCGTCTAGCTGGAAGAATCAGATAAACTGGCTTCTGCTGCTACATTTTTGTTTTATTAAACTCCTGCAAATGGCAAGACGGATTTCCCAGCTCACACGGAGGTGATATATCCCTCATAATCTGATGTAGTGTCGCTGAAGTAGCCTCAGATTCAAGTCATGTTACTTATGCTACAATATACTTCTCTATATTTAGTACGTCTTGATCAATGCTTGATGATAGAGCCGTTCTTTGGCTGCAGGCACTAATACAGCCATTAAACTTTCTCTGATGCAGCACTTTCTGTGTAAGTGGACAATTTTGCTGACTTTCCCATTTGAGGTCGATGATAAATTGGATTCTAAGTAAACAATGATGAAGCACCTTAAGCAGTCGGTATTGGCAGTCATAGACCCTGCTCTATATTCCAGCGATTCCTAATCATAGTGACAAATATACTTAGGAGTACCTTTGGGGCACCTTTGACAGAGGCATTGTGTGCACCAGAGATGAAACCCTCTCCCCCGGTTGATCATCCAGCCAACCTGACCTTCAGGCCTCCTGTTGCCATTTGGACTATATTTTCACAGTAATCCACTCATCTGACAGTATCTTCAAGCCCTTTCATAATAATCTTTAATAAGGACGACCTTTGATGCCACAGACAGCTTCACTGGGCCGTCTGATTTCTCCTCAGCATGCCGACAGGCTAGTAATCCTCCTCTCTTATCTTGGCTCCCTCTGATATCAAGGCTTAGTTTTCTTCGGGCTGTGGCAGCTGTTGGTAATGAACTTGGCATTTTTACTCCAGCACATTGACAGTCAGAGTTAGGGTTGATTGTCAAACCATTAAAAAGGAAATTTGTGTTTTGATTGTGTGATAGTGTGACTAAGTAGTTCATATAATTTGTGTTAACCCTCTCCAAAAGGGGGTTTAAATTATCGCATGAGAAAATTGTGTTCACACGTGTGCCAATAAATGGTACAGTTTTGAGGTATATTACCCTGATCTTCTAGAAAGAAATACCAGGCCCTTATAGGTAAATGCTTCACGTTGAATGATAATGCTTAACATGTACAGGAGTTATATGTCCCTGCATTTCCCATCAGGGAAGAACGTGTCAGCCTGTGTCTGCGCCACAGCGCTGAGCAGTGAAAACTGCCTAAGCTGAGCTGATAGATGGTTGAGCTGCAGGCATCTAGGACTGCTAAGCTTCAGCGCTCTGCTCACTCGGGTCTCAAGCTTCCAGCCCTGGGATACACCAAAGAGGAGAGCTATTGGAGCACTATCTGTATTCTCAGAGATTATAATGTCACTACAAGCTTGTGCCATTGAAAATAGCACTTGGAAACACACATATACACATCCAGAAGGTGAACTTCAGATGAAAATATATGCATCTAAATTCACATCCATTGCTGCCAATGCTGTAGGAAAGAAGTGGCAGGTAATGTATTAATATTCCCATTATGGCTAACACAGCCAGTTATAGTCATGGGGGTCTCACCACCGAGCTAGCATAATACCCCTGTGTCCAGCAATAGTCTTATGAACAGGCATTAGTCTTGGCTCATTTAGGACATCATAATCTGGAGGGCATTGCAAATTCTGTGCATTTGACATTATTGAAGTTAAGACTGAAAAAAGGAGTCACCTGTCTGTGATGTTCCACATGGCAACAAGGTGACATCCAGGCAACAAGGTGACATCCAAACAGGGAAAAAATAAAAAATAAAAATCCTGGCAAGGCGTTTCAAGGCTGCTCCTGATAATCAGCACCCACAGCTGTTTGTTCCACAGAAGACACCAAGTGGCACTAACAACAAGCCAACACCATATGTGTCAGCCATTAGCACTCAGTGTTTTAATTACTGTACAAATCATGGGTGTTTCTATATCGGGATGGGAAATGTGAAAACACACCCTCCTGGCTCCCCTGTAACAGATGATTGGGTTACATCTAAATCAAGCAGCTTATGTCTTTCTGGTCAAGGGGAAGGGGAGTTCACAGGTCTAGTATGGTGGTGTAACCTTAAAACACAGAAAACAATTGAACTGAAACAATCCCCAAAATACTCTGTGCTCAGCTCTGTCGAATGGGTGCCTTTTTTCTTTTTGCACCCTTCCTGCCAATTGAAGCAATGCCAACCTGTAATTCTCTTCTCTCCACCAGATCCCCACACTGACATCAAGTGAAACAAGTCCATCCCTCCTGCCTCCGGAGGCAAGCTGCCAAATGATTCCATTAGCATGCCTCTGGAGGAACTCAGCTCGGCAACAACATTGCTCATTCTCTGCAAGTCAGATGGGAGAGTACTGCAACAAGGCACCGCGGAGTCACTTTAGCAGTGAGATTCAATTGCAAAGGTGTGAACAAATGATACATGGCTACATACAGATGAGACCGTTGTAAAAGTTTCACTTTTAACACAGTCCCACTGAACTACTTCTGCCCTTTTGACTCTACTCGCTGAACGAGAAAAAAAAAAAAAAAGAAATCTTTTTCAGCTTTCCAAATTGTCTGGTAACAGAGAGATAGTAGAGTTTGGTGTTGCAACATACTGATTGGGTCCAGGACTGAATTGACAGCAGCACAAAGGTTGAGTAAGGATAAATGTGTGCAGGAGGACTTGAATCACTTCTACTACATTGCCTGGTATGATCTGAGAAATATTAGAGTTAGGAATGAACCCAAACACTTCCACAGGTGTTTAATACCATGGCAGACATTTTGCTGACTTTACCTTTCTCTTCTTGTGCAAAGATTCTATTACACCATGTTTTACCATTAGGATTTATACCATAAGGGCTACAGTCAATCAAGAAAACACGTTAGGTACATGTTACAGTAAAACCACGCTGTTATATTCACAGTTTGGATCTTGTAGCATGACTTCAGCCGTGCCTCTAGTTTCTCTTATGTTTCCTTGTGTTTGTCTTTCTCTCTCCGTCTGTGTGGTGTGGGCGTGGTGCTCCTTCCCTGACTCTCCTGGCTCCTGATTTCATGCTGATTGCACACACCTGCCTTCCATCAAGTTCATCACCCTGCAGTATGTCTACTATATCTACCGGCTATGTACTCAGTATTTTACCAGATTCAACCACAGTAGTGTTAAAACGCAAGGTCGCTCTTGTGTTATAGTGATTGTTTCCTAGTGTTGAGTTCTTCACCAACTGCTATCTCCCTTTCTACTAGAAACTACACAAGACACTACTACAAGATAATAACTCATCTGCATGCCTGTCTGCCTGCTTGCCCACTCTCCAACCCACTCACCACCTGCTAGCTAATGCCAGCCCACGCCATTCATCCCTTCATGACCCTCCAGCCCCCTGCCTCAGCCAGCTTCCTCCCCTCTCATTCCACCTCCTTTCCCTGCCACCCTTGCAATAAGTCCTCTTCATTTATCTCACTCCTGCGTTCGGGTCCACATTACATCGTAGGTCAGCAGGACCAACCCTGTCCCCACACATCATTCCCCCGTCCACCGCCACCAGCTCCCCAACTCCCCCTCAACCTCCTGTTATGCTGGTTTACATGCCAAGAGAGCCTCATGTTCCTGCGTCATAGTGCTACAGTAGCAATGGATGGATGTACAGGTCCTTTTTGCTCCATTGTTTTGTTGTGTTTGAGCAACAGTCACAGGCATACTCCAAATATAAGTCAATAGCTTACGTTGTGGGATTGCGTACAGGGAGGGCTAAAGCCTGGGGAGCAGCAGATTTAGATAATTCAACTTCCATTAGTTCATCCTGTCAGGGGTGGAGACTCTAGCAATCATCTTTTGTCACTTTGTCAGGGCTCCCACAGTGTAGCGAGAATTCAGTTGAATTCAGCACTTTAGCGACGGAGTCTTTCTTAAGCGTGACTCAGTTAAAGATTAAGTCGCCACTAGGGATGAGTCAGGCAGCCTAGATGAATTAATTTCCTTGGCCATTAAGTTAGGTAGTCATCTGCATGACTGCTGTAGGGAGAGCCAGCCGTCCTCCATCTTTGTTTTCCTGTCACCCAATCCCTCTTCTTCAATTCCTGGGCCCTCACCTGTTCTCCTTGCAACACTTAGCTAGCAAACTGATGAGATCTTCCTGGACTCCCGGCTTGTTTCTTAGGCTGGCATTGCAGTGGAACTTTTTCCCCACTTCCATAGATGCTAACGCATTGAATGATAAACTTCTTGCCCACGTCAGTCATCACACAAAACATCTGCAACTTGTTCTCTCTCGCTATTATCGTGAAACAATCACACACCCATTGTTCTTATTTAGCCCTGGTTGAAAAGAAATGATCCCCACATTGATTGGTCTGCTGGCAAAGGTCATCAGTTGGAGCTCATTTTTTCAGTACTGCTGTATTCGGTTGAATTGTATTGTACCATTCCCAAAGATTCACACCCCCATTTGTTATCAGAGAGCCACCTTCCCAAGGTTACTCAGTTATTCTCAACATTGGTGACAGACTCAAAGGCTGTGCATTTTCTTGGCTCTTCCCTAATTTCTTTTAGCTTTGGAAACCACAGACCTCCTCTTGGACAAAAGACCCCGAATCATCTTACAAGTCTGGAAGTCGGTGAGTCTGACCTCCAGTTACCATGCTCAGACCAATGGGCAGACAGAGCTGGAAGCAGCGCTCCATTGTGTCACTGCTCAGCCTGGAGCATCCATCTGCCCTGGATTGTGCACAACTTCCAGTCAAATACAGCCACGTGTATGTCCCCATATGAGTGCTCCTTGGGTTGCTTACCACCCTATGCTCCCTGCTCAAAGCTTGGAAGGATGCCTGCTTGCTCATCTCACTCGTCTATGTCTATCTTTTGTTCAGTTGCATGTGTTAAAGTAAGAACTGGATGTTTTAATAAATAATCCGCATCATCCTGATTCATTATCCTGTTGAACTCGTTATAGATAATTAGCTAATCAACAGAAAATTAACAGCAGTTGCTTTTGAAGCAAAACACCAAACATTCAGCTTCTCATCTGTAAGGATTTCCTGCATTTGTTTGTCTTTTGTGATAATAAAGCTGAATGTTTTTGATTTGGTTGGACAAAATAAATAATTTGAACATATTTTTTATGCAGCAGTACTCTGAACATCTGTATATATATATTCATGACCACAGCCGCCAAGCCCTGTGAAGGACTAAGCTACAAGCTTTCACCACCACCTTTTATTCCTATGAGGGGGGCGTGTTTGATAGATTTCGGACAGCCCGACACTTTAATCAAGGGCAAAAAACTGAGTGAATACCTTTTTATCAAATCTGTACCACTTGCATGTTTAGATAGATGGCCAGTGAAGTCTGATTTTGACTCTTCCCTAAGGCGAGCCTGAGAGGATAGAATAACACATTAGCTACTCTGTCGTATGCACACCTGCATTTTAACCAGTGTCAAACTGTGTCCGCTGGTGCATGTCTTTAAGCCATTTTTGCATACTTTTAAAATAATAATATTTTTCTGAGGAAAAGGCATAGCAATGAGGGAAGGTAGGTACGGTAGGTGGTGACATCCTGCTGTGAATATCATCAAATACAACAGAAAAACACATTAGGCTCTATGCATCACTGGCGCCATTATGTCGAGGAGTGGTAACGTAGATGTACAGCGTAGGTACAAATCAAAAAACAACTTGCTTCTTGTGTACTGTAAACTACACATGTCCACTAACGAGAAATAAAGATACTGCATGAATTTATTTAACAATTTATTTGAAGCTACAGAACAGACGGCTGCTTGTGGGTATGTGCAAGGAACAGGCAAAGATAAACGAAGGGTTCAGAGCAGGCTGAAGGTGTGGATTTTAACTTTTAGGGAAGATTTTTTACATATGTTCGCCTTAAGTTTTGTTTAACATTTAACTTCATAACAGTATAAAAATGACAGAAAATAAAAATGTTTGATTTTAAGAAAGGAAACAAGGTTGGAGTTTTGGATTTACAAGGACGCAGGTCCAAATCCACAAAGAATGGATTCACCAAAGAGTGTCCAGCATTTAAGTCTTTTCTCCACATCTCAGCACAGAAATTGGTCCAATTCTGTGCTGAATGTATGAATATTACCTAATTTACATACATGTAAGATGTAGATAAAGAACTGGTAGACCTGAAACTGTCTAATATTAGCGCAGGAAGACAGAAGGACAGATGAACCTCTCTTCAGTCCTTGACACCATTTAAATGTCGAAAGAGGAAGATCACTGAGAATTAGCTTGAAACTATTTCTTTTCTATCTCCACATCATTCTGTCACTCAACATTCACAGTGTGAGACAAAAGAGTGGGGTCTGTTTCACTCCCTTGTCCAAGGTAAAAGCTTTGTAGAGGGGGAATTAAAAAAGATGTAACCACCTCTGACACCATAACTGATTTTTTTTTAATCTCTTTCTTTTGAACCGCTGTTATAACCAGTGCTGGATTGTAAAAAGAACAAAAAAACCCTGTTCTCTGACTGTATGAACTGTCTCCCATCTACTGTCAATCAAACAGACCTGGAAGACAGCCTGAGTCGAGTCGTCAACTCTGCCCCAATTGCATACTAATCTTGCTGTGTATGTAGTATGTGGAGCACTCATGAGAGAAAATGACAAAATTATGTAAATGTATAAATTCCAGTATTATAATGAAATCACTCGACACTATGTCAACACACACACACACACACACACGACAGGAACAGTGAGCAGTAAAAAGGCCAGGAAAAAATGTTGATGATGGTTGAATCAATGAATAATTCGCTGATAATAAAAAAAATAAATCACATATTTGTGAAGCTTTAAAAAAATGAAATTGTCAATTGTCATCGATGTACACAGCATTATTTTCTGTAGAAAAAAAAAGGAGTATCTGATTAAGAAAGCACTTGCTCAAACATAACTTACAGTATGTAATTAATAAAAATACCCAAAGGTACAACTACATTAGAAAACACAAAACCAGATAATTGACATTACTACATATGAATATATTTAGTTATGATTCAGGAGGCATTTTTTGTTTGTGGCATTTCTTTCCACAACAGAATCTGATGAGAATGTGGTTATTCTCATCAGTGAATCACCGACACCGACGAGTCTAAGTTTGGTGCTGCAATTTCTGCACCACATAATCACAGCAATGTGATTAAGTTAAAGGACACCTGATGAAATTACTGGAGAAACATTTCATACAGTCTGAAACAGGGTTATCTCACACAGGAGGGGGGAGAATAATTGTCGCATTTTACAAGGTGAACATAAAGTGACTAGAAAGTCATCCAAACCGTTGGCCCATTTTCTCTTGTGCTAAAAGGTAACATGAGGAGATGGATCCACTCTCTGATGTCTGTCCTGCATTCAGCCCGTGTCACGAACGTTGAAGCGCTTTCCGAGAAGTGACTGAATTACAACTCGACTTGTGAATAATGGAAGCAGGATGTCACAGGGTGGAGAGGGGTTTCTGCTGAGAACAGCAGGTGCCTTTCATCATCATGACACAAGAAACAAGTGAGACACAGCGGGGTGTTTGCTCAGCACAAAGATAAATAAAGCACATAAGCATGCATGCACGCATGTAGTAAGTGTGTGTGTGTGTGTGTGTTTGAGAGTGAGAACAAGAGAGAAAGAGAAGCACATCGTTGGGATGGAAATCACCTCCTGAGTGTGATACTTTACTGGTAGAAAGTATTTCTGAAGTACAAAATAACACCAATAAAGAAACGAAAATGAAAAAAAAGAAGAATTACATAAAGGAGCAGCGCATTGATGTTAAATAACTGTTAGCTCACGTCACATGTACAGTATGTATTCTCTCTAATCTGTGGATATCAGAGGCCGTAGCGGATCTAATGAACTGAGCTATCGCAGGGCACGGAAATAAAACACATGAAGCTGAAAAGCAGTGGCATTCCCCCTTTAAGGATCCAGTTAAACTTTTAATCATCCTTGAAATTCCCTTTGATATGTGTTAGCAAGAGGAGAGGGAGAGAAGAGATGAGACAACGCAGGCTTTCAGCAGCCTGTGCTGTGATGATGCCTGCTGTAGATAGCTCCTCTGTCTAATTACCTAAAACTTCAGCTGCGATTTCCTTTGAAGACGGCTGCCTCACAGGCATGATCAGACTGTGACCGTAGGCTAAAAAAATCGCTCCAGCATTCACATCATGCACTCGGGACTGTTGGGTGAAAACTGCAGATTTCCGAGATGATTTGTCATTTCTATGGTAATTTAAAGCCCAAATTCTGGGATTTAGCTCTTTGAAGTTGGATTTTTAGAAGGGTCACGTCATCGTATAGGCAAAAATGCAATATTACGAGGGATAATGTTTCTCCATGTCTTCCATATTTTCAATTACATCACACCCATCACACCAAGAAAACAATACGACTTTATTAGACAAGATTTTACAACTACTGCACTTAGAGCTTCATAAATAACATCCCCTATACTGTAGTTGTAAGCATCGGTTGTTCTAACTAGATTAAATAAGCTTGTTTTCATTTGTCCTTATTATCAAACCACAATGTTACAGCCTGGAAATGCCTCCTAAAAAAGAAGGCAGTTACCAGTAGGAGTATCACGCAGTGTAATTAAGACCTGAAGCCACATGTTGAGGAGCTTTTTTTAAACAGACAACGCTGGCTGAACATATGAACTCCTGACAATCAGGTCCAGATATTTCTGCAGTTGCACTTTTTTTCCCCGCGGAGCACAGAACAGGAGATCTTAAAAAGAATAATTTGCTGCAACCAATAAAAACTCATTAAATTTAAACCCATTTTATAGCTTCCTAATAAAAATATATGTATATAAACAGGTTTTAATAAACTAAACATATCAGAAATCACATGTGCATAGACTCATCAATTACTTATCTATATCACCTGCCTGACTGTAAATAGAGGTTTAATTTGATCAAATATTGAACAGATGCTGTTCTGCAATTTATTGAATCAGAAGCCAATATTTATCATCTCGGTGACAATGAGGAAATAAAATCAGCTCCGCCTCCGTCATCTCAGCTACTTCATATCGGGCTCCGCTTCTATCCCCCTGTGAAATTTATGCTATGTCTATATTAATCATCAACAAATCAAATAAATGACTCTGCTCTCCTATGAGCTCCTCCGCCTGTTACCACGGAAACCTAAAAGGCCAATGACTGTGATGGAGGAAGGGGAAGAGATGGCTGCTTGAAGTGAAGGAGGAAGAACATGGTTTTGGTCGGTAAGACAGGTTAGTGCTGCTCGAACATCACACGTGCCGTCATCTCGAGAGCGTCACATTTGGAAAAGAAAGGCGAGAAAATTCAGTCAGGAGTGTAAAATGTCACTGATGTACTGTACACCATCTATACTGTCTCTACTGCTGCAGTCCGTCTTCTACTATACTGTCCTTTACTCAATGCTTTTTAAATTTTAAAAGGTTGCAAAACCAAAACTATGAGCTGAAAGACTCTAAAATGCTGAGGGGAACTGCAGAGTTTGGTCGTAATTCTCTGTAGGTTTTATGTAACATTCATTTGATCCAATGTAAATATAAAGATATTCATTGGTGCAGCTTTAAAGTTAAACATTAGAATTCATTATAAGAATAATAATTAAGAATCAGAAGTTAGAGCTGCGTATCATTTTAAAAAAATATGATACTATCAACCTTTAAGTAACACTGATACTAATACTACCAACTCTGTCAAATACACCAGACTCGACTTTAAAACCACAGACTGTATGGGTCGTAGTGGACCAATCACACGTCGCATTAAACTGAAGACCGCTTGCTGTGATTGGCTGCAAGCAAAACCATACAAATAGATTTTTTTTTTTAAATCTGGGTACAGAAAGGATTGAACACGGGTATCATTTTGACTTGAGAAGTTTCTTTAGTACATGCTGGTACCTTGAACTGACACTACAGAAAGTGAGAAAAAATACAGTAAAAGAAAAGAAAAAAAAACTGGGTAAAAGTAAGTTTGAAAAGAAGTTTTCTCTTAAAAGTTTAAAGTGAAGTGCACATCCTCAAATCTACAGGGATGCTGTTTCAGAGTCTGGGGGCGTGTGAACTAAATGCAGCATGACCGTAGGCTTTAGTCTTGGAGCAAAAAACAGTGAGAGTGCAGCTAAAGTCACACTTAAAAGGGTCACTGAAACTGTATAATCAGCAATATTAAGTCCATTAAGCATCCAGTTCAATGTCTGGTCAGTTCATAAGGTGGTTTGACAATGGTTACCTTTGCAGTCAAATGTGTATTTAGTTGAAGCAAGGTTTATATTTGTGGGTTTAATGTAGGTTATTTGTTGGGGGTTGTAGAATAAAATACGGTTTCCTGATGTCTTCAATTTTCATCAAATGTGAAACTGTGAAATAATTGCACTTAATGACTGACCAACCCTTACACACACATGGACACAAAAGGATTTTTTTTTTCCTGTACTGGAAGTTGTAGTCACTCACAGTATCTTTAAAATCCCAATAAACTATGAGACTGCAGCACTGAAGCAAAATATTGCTTCTTGCCTGAAAGCAAATTTTCTTTGCCGTTGCATCACTTGTGCCTGAGGGGAAAAAAAACAAAACAAAACAAAACATGACAAAAGAGTGCAGAGAAACACAAAGAGAGAAGAAAAAAAGAAGTTTGCCGACAACTTTTTTTTCATCTAAGGAACAGTTGATTCTTGTGTGTGCAGCTTGTGATATAACCACTGTCTCCATGCTTTAGTGACACAAACGTTGGGTCTTTGGCTGGCGTCGCTGAGGTAATAATGCTGTGTGTTACCGCGTGGATAGACAGTGCTGATACTGAGAGTCAGAGGGAAGTTGATAACCTGACCAGCTTTGAAATATGGCAACTGACAGCACGTGATTTGTCTTTCTTCCTGATCAACTTTTTTTTTTAACTTTTTGCTTAGTTCACGTCACAGAAAGGTGGACTAAAGGAAAAGGATTAAGGATTAAGGAGGCATTGATATTGTCTATGATCAAACCTGCCAAAATCCCTGTTTCTTCAGAAAATACAGTATGAAAATATGAAAGTTGTTCTCATCATATAGCATGTCAAGTGCAATGACTGATGATGATGCACGCCTAAAGTAACAAAACAGATCAACAAATGGGAAATAAACCACAGATAGATTGCATAATAACAAGGAGCTGGATAGGAGACTCCCCAAAGCCTCAGAAGCAGGAGAAAAAAAAATGATTTTGTCCTGGTCACAGATGAGCAAATCAGACTCTGACAGATAAAATAAGAGCCAAGGGAGTTTGTCTGTATATGCTGTGTGGTTTGGAATAGGGCTAAGAGAGTTACCAGATATTATACTCTCTGCTTTTTTGACTTATTTTACATTTCTGTGACATTTGTGTCCATCTTTCCTTACAGCCCAGATTCTCCTCTGTCCTCCAGCAGGTTGTTTCTAAAGCCATTTACATTAATGACCACCTACTACGACTGGCTGGAGGAATGGCCCCCACCTTCACCTAGCTTTAGCCCAGATATATTATATTCCTTTAGCTGAGAAAAAGAAGTGTGCTTGTTTTAAAACAAGAAGATTTCAGTCTTTAAGCTAAGCTACGCTAAACAGCTGCTGGGTGTAGCTTCATATTTAATCTCTATATTTCGATATTTACCAAAACTATTCCTTTAAAGAAATTATGCAGGAAATGTTATGCTCTAACAGGCTTGTGCTTTGCGATATACACTGACAGGATATTAAAGCACTGCTGGGATCCAAAGACACATGATGTGACAATGGTGTGAAGATCATTTTGTCCTTTTGGCCTCATTGGACAGCGGTTCATTTATTTCAGTGCCAGAGTGAATGTAAAAAAAAAAAAAAAAAATGAGTTATGAGATTAAGCATGATTATCTTGCTCCAGTGGTCAGTGTTTGGCCACAAGGTCACTTGACTCTTGACACACATTGACCGAAATGAGGTTTAACCATATGGCAGCTTGGCGTGAGGAGTTCAGTGAGCCGAGTAGACAGCGGAGTCATCGTTTAAAGGCACCTCGCCTGACTGGGAGGAAACCCCGGGGAACATCTCCCAGCTGGCCTGGAAGTATCTCAAGATCTCCCCACAAGGAGCGAGAAAACGACAACTAGCGTAATAGTTTTTTTTCCCCCTTTTTGCACTGCAATCCTGCTCCGACTCTGTGGCACGCTAATGTATGGATTAATGGAGGATTGAAATATGGATTACATAGCCAAACATTAACGATTTGAATGCACTTTTGTCAATTTAACCACCACAAATTACTCAACCTTGACATTAAATAGATTCCTGAAGGATCCATAAACTGTATATATGTGTGTATGCGTGTTTGTGTGTGTGTGTGTGTGTGTATGTGTGTGTGTGTGTTGGCAGTTATTTGAATGGATTCATCAGTTCAGGACTTATAAAATTAACCCTGTGCTTGAGTACCCACTTAATGTTTTTTTATGACTGTGTAAGTTTAATAAGGAGATGGCTGTTATCAGTCGAGTACCTGCTGCGATGTGACCTGATGCAGTAGCCTTACAGTTTAAAACATATTACCATGTCATGTTGAATAACCTGGTTATCTTCATGGTCATGTTATGTGTGCATTTTAAACAAATGCGTATCACCTAACAGTAGATAGTTTCCACACTGAAGAAGCAAAGGCATATAATGACAAATATGCTGAGGTATGTTTTCATTAAAAAAAGACGTCAAATGGAGCCTGACCGTAATGAGTCTGGTTTGGAAGAGAGACGATACATCACCACTCCTCACTGTGCCCGCTGAAGGTTAAAGTTTTGAGGGATACTTCGGAAAAAGTGTCTCTACGGAGCCAAAAATCAAAGCTTTGAGACTAAAGTGTAGCACTTTTTACTTCAAGTGTCACAAGTTTCTAGCTTGGCTTATTTGCTCATTTCATATTGCTAAAGGATTTTTTATTTTATATTTTATTTTCCCCCCACTCAGCCCCTGAGTGAGCTCTTAAAAACAAGGTAACAGCGACGATGACGTAAATCTTTTAAAGCTGCAAATGGATTATTCCCATTGCCTGCTGTGAACAAGCATTTACAGCAACTTGTGATTCTAAAAATGAATGCACCCTCAGCACACTTGAGGCTTTTCAAAATGTTTGACCCTAATAAGCATCCGATAATCAAGCTACTTTATGTTTCCTCAGCAGCGTCAAATAAACAAATACAATGTGCAGTCTGATAAATAAAAACGTACTTGTTTGCATCGTTTATGATGGTGCAAAGTTACGGCGTACTGCTGTTTATTCTTAATGTACTCAAATCTGACTTTCTTGTTGGATACATGCAGATTACCTTTGATTAAAAAAACCAGCGCGTTGAGTTGACAACAAAAATCTGTGCAATATTTCAAAGGGAACAACTGTACATTCAACACACTGTTGGCATAAAACACACAGTAAGTAGTTAAATATCTCCAGAGACACATAGCTACTGGTTTTATAGGTCAGCAGCAGATATAAATATAAGTTAGTGAAGGGCTTTGAGAGATTTATCTTCAGGCCTGTCATCATATGATTGGCTGTCATGGTCTGTACAGTTACCTGGCTGCTCCCTGAAGGGACGCGTGGTCCCAACAGAAGGACATGGACGTCTATTTATGTCTCAGTGACTGCAAATGTTAAGAGACAGTAAAACACGAGTACAGATGCACCAACCCCCCCGTCTGGTTTGTGTGTATTAACTCATCTCCTTTCTTTTATCAAAAAAAAAAAAAAAAAAAAAAGGATAAATCTAGTAAAGATAAACAAGCACTGACGGAATATGAAGTTTAAAAACCCCAATGAATTTATGAATTTTCATCTTTCATCGGCGACAATAAAAAGCACCAAATTACCCTGTGCTATCAAAAGCCGTAACTTGTTTATTTGCTCTTTTACTCAGAGCACCTTATTATTCATGGCTGCTTGTTACGTTGGTTTGTACATCTGTTCATTTGTAACTCAATCGCCAACATTAGAGGTTTGATTCCCGCTAGAACTGTGTAATCAGGGAAGTGTAAGATTTTAAGTAAATAAGTTCTCTTTTCTTTTTTTTTCCGGCTCTTTGTTCAACACCGTTGGAGTTCAGATCCTGTAGTTTACATTTATTTTAACTGAATTAGGATTAGTTTTGTTTATTTGTATATAGAATGTGTATTCTGTAATCATCATGTCTCTTATGGCTTCACAGACTCTCCTCATGACTTCTTTCTCAGAGGAAAGGCCACTATTTTCCAACCACTACGTCCAGACGACCGCTGCTTCCGTGTTGTATGAGCTGTGTAATTACATTCCCTTTACAGACCAGTGTGCAGCACCATGTCTCTATTGATTGTGCAAAACATAAACCACAATTTCCAAGACAATGTGTTCTGCAACATATTCTCAGTTCTATGAAATCGACACACAATGGAGTTATGAAACTGCTACTGAATGGAGAGTGACATTTACATAATAAATATTCAGACCTTTTATGTGAAAGCAGCTGAAGATCCTTGGACACTCGGGTAAAGAAAATATGCTGAATGGTCTGAGGTCTATGTAACTGTATGCTATTATGACCTTTGGCACTCACCAAAGATGGTCCTCCATCCTGCTGCATCTACCTTCTGCTACTACTAACCAACAGTCATTTCACACCAATCTTCTTAAAGGGGTAGAAAACTACAGTCTACAGTCATTATTATTATTCATATATTGCATTTTATTCCTTCATTAAACACCAACAGGTGATGCTTGCTCTCCAGATATTCAGATAAAATGAACATGCTGTAGTGGTTGACATACCGTAGCCTTGAATATGACACTGACCGCATGGCCCCGGTCAGTTGATAATGAGATTGAGCCTAATGAGAGACAAGCTTAAGCCAAGATTCGACTTTGATTTCCCTCAACAGTACGAGTTTGATGGGCAGCTCTGCTGCCTCATGGACATTCAGAAGCTGCCACAAAAGGCCGTCTTGAAAGTCATTCGATCAGAAAGTGATGCCAGCCCAATTGGAAGTGCAGACATTGAGACACTCCTTCATTTGTCCCTGGCTGGCTGCCCTCAGGAGCTGTCTGACGCTTTTTTAGAGCAAACTTTTTCTATGTGAAGTGGCATTGCAATTTACTGAAGTAAACGCTTATTTTGTTCTAGGAGAGCCACTTTAGCTATAACAAAAATAACAATATAAAAACAGGTGCGTTTCGGTGCATATCGTTACAGAGGCTGTGATTGCTAGATCAGATAAACCAGTGGCCCCCATGTGTCATGTGACTGCAACACACTCAGCCCACAACCCCAAAAGGATTCATACTGGGCAATTCTGCAGGGCACGATTTATCTGTTTCATAATGAAGTGTAAATGCAGGACATGTGCCTTTCACTGTATACAGCAGGGTACAAAAAGAGATGGATGCATGTAGCACATTCATCTTTTATATGTGTTTTAAGCCCTATCTACACTTGTTTCTTAACAGTAAACCGTCAATACATGCTGGTAGCAACAATATAAAATTCATGTGAGCTGCAATGCAATTTCCTGTTTGTTCACAGTAGTAGCAAAATTAAAGATACAGGGTAAATTTACCTGTAATTCAAAGGTGTACAGGTTGACAGTGTAGACCGGTGAAAGGCCATCGTCATGACATGGGCGTCCATTTAAATTCAATCATAATTTCTACAGTTTTCCTCATTTCCTTGGTGTAAATCTGTCTTTTTTTTTTACTTTGAATCTTTGACGCAATGTTCTTTTACCGGCACACAACTCATGGATTTATACAGCCAGAAGGCAGATAAGGCATTATATGACATATGACATTTTGACTGATTGGTTTTTAATCTTTATGTTGTTCAAATAAATATTCCATGTTACTTAAACTTTAAAAAAAAAAAGTAATTTCTATTTGAATGCCTTACTGTATGGCAAGTATAACTACCTGTTTTCAATTCATTATTGATATTAACTTCAGAATAATAGCTTTGTATAAAGAGGAACATAATGTAATGGGTTCGTTTGGTGTAGTGTAGTCACTCGATTCAGTTCTGAATGCATGTGTATGTAAAATAAAATTATTTTCTTTCTAAGGAACAAGTTGGCAAGAGAAAATGACAGTTGGTCATTTTATCCAGCGTACTGTGACCCAACAGAAGACAATCAATGCAGCGTCTGGAACATTTGAAAAACACCCTAAAGCACACTAGCATGGCACATTTGTTTTTTTTTTTTGCCTTTGTTATCTTGAGACAATGTTCCCTCCTCTCATACACTGAATATATTTTCCTCTTCTGTCCTTTTTTTTTCCTCTTCTGTGCGTTTCTTCTCTGTACACTAAGACACATCAAGAGCTGAGATAAGACATGATCTAAAAACAATTAAAAATGTACATGCAAAGTAAGGAAGCGGTATCAATCTGAGATAATGGCTTCACTAAAATGCTTTAAAGTGTTTCGTGTGTTTGATGGAACTTAATTGGTTTTAGTCAAAGTGCATTCAGTGTTCAAACAAGAAATATAACTTGGTCATATCAAGTAAATAAATCTTGATTTGTGCCACCTGAGAAAACACCTTTCACCACAGTCTCACGGTTCATGTCAGAACCACGAAAGAACCACTCTGGTAAATTAATCTTGTCTTCCCAATATGCGACTGAGTCACTCAATCCCTGCGCCGTCGGTTTGACAAAGTGCTGAGGGACAACTAACGAACCAGATGCCTGAAATGAGAAGGCAAAAAAAAAAGAGTAGATACTGCCGGGTTAATTTCCCTGTTCGCTCAGATAATAGATTTTTTTCGAACCCGTGAGCAGCTGCTTAGATAATCGCGTCACCTCTGCTTTTTATCTTACTCATATCTGTGGCCTGCAGAGTCATATCCATACGGAGCGATATTACTGCAGCACAAACTGTCATGAATTAAAAGGCTTTCAGCAAATTCATGACAGTAACTTTGCTGCTAATGCTACACTATTGTGAGACTAATTTAGTGTGCCGTGCCCAACCCCAACACTGACTAAACCACAGAAGAAGAAAACACAAACACATCAACCAACAAAGTGTCATGGTGACACCTGCCCTGTCTCGTTTCCTCACTAGACCAATTATCTCAATCCCATTTAGTTTTCTTTTTTAAATTCATGACCCTGGTATAGTGCCTGATGGTTCCCTAGTCTGGCTTCCTTGGACGCTCGAATGGCACCGAGTCATTGTTAATGTCCCGTGACTGGCCAAAATGGCCACTGTGAAACAGCTACTCCTCTCCCTTTGCCAGTCACCTGTTCCTTCATCTATCCGCACACCTTCTCCTCATTCCCTCATCAAGTCTCAGAGTGCTTATGCTACGTTCCAGACAAATCAAAACTCGTAAAAATACGAAAAAATACGACGGGACGGCTCCAGAAGTTGGAGTACAACTGAGAAACTCGGACCAATTTCATACACACAGAGACTTCACCGAAGTTCACTGTGATGTCACAACATATGGCAGCGAACACAGAGATCACCATTATTGCAGGTTATCGACTTGTGTTGCAAATGTATTGTGATTAATTCAGGTGAAGAGTAAAATAGTCTCAAAAGTTTAGGAAATGAGCATAAACATAAAGTATGAGAAGGAATGAATAGTCCATTTAAAAAACACTAATTAGCCTTTCAGGTCAGTATTGCTGAGGTTTTTTAGAGGCATTTGCAGAGTTTTATATTATATTTTTTGGTATTTTGACTAAAACCAGCAGTGTCAGTATAGCTTTAAGCTTTTTTTATTTTTTATTTATTTTTTCCTTGTATTTACATGCTTTTTTATTAAGTTATTCAGTCAGTATCACGTCGATGTGAAGGATGTAGAATAGCTAAGAAAAAAGAAGTTGGTTTGGTTCTTCACCACAGTGCATCAAGAAAGAGAGAGAAAGAGTCTAGTTTACGCTTATTATCTTATTATCAGTTATCTCTTTTATATGGCTTCTAATATTAGAAAGAGCAGCAGCTACGTTGAATCACTGTGAAGAATGCAAATACATGACAGGGAATATTATTTTAAAAAATATTTGCTTTTCAAGGTTAAGCAGAAGTCCTCCGGTGTCGTCTGTGCTAATACCAGAACAGTCTGATCCGTGATTTGCTTAAGGGGTCTGGAAAAGTCTCTCAAAGTGTGAAAAATATGGAAATTGCACTGTCAAGCAAAAAAACTTGACCGCCTGTGCCCTTACTGCTCAGCGTGCCAGAGTGTCCCAATTTTTGGAGCATTTTTTTGTCCTAATGTGACACCATACAGGCGAGTGAGCAGCCTAATGCCCCTCTGGTCACCATTAGTGCCCCTCTGGTCACCACAACACCCCCTCCGGTCAACACAAGAGCCTCTCTGGTGTGACATCAGGGCAAAACATTAACTCTGCACATAACTGTGAGGAGTTGCCATTTATTTACCTCAACCCTCGTCTTTCTATGCAAACAGTTACACATGTAATTATGACAGCATATTATAACAACCAAGATGGGACAACAAATCTGTACTGTATCTGGGTTTGTCGCCTTTTTCCCCCCACATAGCTTTCAACTGCATCTCCTGGTCTTCCTCAGCAAAGCAGGAAGTCATAAAGAAACAATGCACAAAAACCAGGAAGTGGACCTTGCGTTAAAAGTTTAATCTAGTTTTAACTATTAATACAGTTTTTTTTCCTCAGTATACTGTTCATTCATTATCATAATGAGCTGACAGGATTTGCGTTTAATAAAAATAGCTAAGCAGCACCTTACTGAGCACACTGGTCAGAGGGGAATAGACTTATTTGTGTAGCAGCAAATCACCAGATGCCCATGATCAGGAACAAGTGAAGAACATAAATTAACAAGACGGGCCTTCAGGTTTACTTTGTGCTGATGCAAGAAGTTTTTTTAAATAGGCATGATTAATAAAATTGTTTCTACGCTTGTTCTTTCAAATATCACATTGTAAACATCAACCGTAGTATTTAAATTTCCCCTACAGTCCTTGTGAAAGTATGAAAAAGCTCTTTTTTAGATACTTTAAAAACATACAGTATTCAGGTAAACATCTTTTTGTGTATAAATATATATAAAATATAATATAAATAAATATATAATGTATAAATTAACATGCGCTGTAGGAGGTAGGACCAGTCATTTGCACTACAAACCGAGAGCCAATGCGGAAACAACCCTGAAACGGTACATTTCACTCTACAACACAAATATCTTCATTTTCTGTGTGTATAATGAAGCAGCTTTTCTAATAAATAAAAGGCGCCTGCGATGTCTCTGCCGTTATCAGGCCAGCTGGCAGCCGTTCCACAACGCTCACTCACCATGCTGAAAGGTGAAAGGAAGTTTGATAAGAGTTTTGAGTTTACCTGCGTTGCCATGTTTCTTGCTGGGTGTTACGGCCTGTATTACTCTTTGGGGTGTTGTGTCTGCCCTCCAGGCGGTTTCGCCGTTATCTGGGCCCAGCCAGGCTCACACAGGAGAGCTATAAATGAGCACTGAGTAATGCGATAGCTTATGTGTGGCCATACACTACCTTTTAGTCCCATGAATAAAACATAAAGAAGTACGGACCGTTTATGCAAGAAATACGCGTGGGTCTATCCAATTACTTGTATCTGTGTTTATCACTAGAACCGTTTGTATTCCCGCTTCTCTCCAATGCATAGAAATTTCAAAATTTCTTTGGCATCAAACTCCTACTTCATATTGTCATGACACTCTCCGACTCTCCAATCATATCTTAATGAGAGGCCGGATTGTGGAGAAGTCTTCCTATTTCTTCCGTTCTTACCGTGAGGCGTTCCTCCTCTGCTCCACGCTCTTCCTCATGAGATAAACAGCTTACCTTTGGCATGACCCATTCCACTTTAATAAGCGCTAAGTACTCCACTGTCCCACTTTTCAAAGCCGTTAATTTGATAAGTGAAGGGATCTCTCACTTAGCAATCATATTCTGGACAATTAAAACCCATATCTGAAGAATAGGGCCTGTCTGGAGGGCTTTTTAGTGCCAATTATGTGGAACCATTCAACTCAGTGTCTAATACTCTGTGGAAATGAGGCGTTGTTGTCACAGAGACATCGCTGACGTATTTATAGCTCATTTCATTTTAATTTAAAACAATGAGGAGCATTGAAAAAAATCTCAATGAAGTTTGCTGATGCGGCAAAACTGTAACTTCAAGATTACATTTCTGCAGGTTATATTAAACATTTTACTCACCTGTGAAACCTGAAATGAGCACACTTCTTCGCTGTCCAATATCGGGCTGTCTTACAGGACAGTCTTGAGAGAAACATGGAGAAACTTAACAGCCAATTTAGAGCTCTGGCTGGTTCACAAATCTAAGGCGAAAATTTCTCAACCAATCATAAAACAACGTGAAATTACATAAAACACACAGACAAGCTCACGCAACGGCCAATTTTGATAATAACACTTCTTCAATGGTTTGATAACAGTCAAGTCAGATGAGCTGTTGCAAAAAAAACTCCCTCAAACTTATTTTGCAGAATTGGCGCTGCATGATGTCGCCTTTCTTGGCTACAACCAGATTCACACCATGTTTGTCTCCATTTTTAAGGTTTTTCAATGTACATAAATTATCTGCTTGCACCTTTTTTCCATTTAAATTGTAGGGTTATATGATGTGGACTGTGATTTTTAGTAAATCTACACATTGTGACATATCATGAGCTTTCAGCTTGTCAATAATTTCAAATCAGTATTGAAAGAAAAAAAAACTATTTTATTTTATCATTTATGTTGCTCGGTATCATCAAGGATCCAGAAATTTTGACCCGATCACAAATTGACTCGTGGAAATGCAACCTGCCGCCGCCCCGACATGTCAAATGAAGATCAGCTGGATAAACACAAGCAGCAGAGCCAAAAGTGCATATAGATCAGTCAAATGTCATTGGCTCCTGACAGCTGGGTCAGCCGGGTCTCATGTAACAGTGATGAATGTTTCAAGTCCACAAACTATCAAAAAAAAAAAGAAGATATAAAACATCATGGATGTTTTTGAGTGAGTCACTTGTGTGAGCTCAGGACAGCACAGCTCAGAAGGCTGACATGTGACTGATTAGATACGACACCAACAACACAGGCTTCAGTCACTCTGTGATTCAGACTGCTAATAAAAAGAAATGAACAGCATGCTGTGATTACAACCAGCTCATAGAAGAGACACATGTGTTTAACAGTTGAACAGATAATTGTAAGTTTGTGAGGAACAATGTGTAACGTCAGAAAACATTTCAGCTATAAATCGCACCATTATTACGACCAAAGAGAAAAAAAAATGACTCAAAGTCAAACTTTGGCAATTTAGAAACAGTCCAGGCACCGCTCACTCCTTCTGTGATATTGTATAAAAAGAGCTTTGTAATAGTGGCAGATATGGGATGAGACACATTTTGTGGCTGGTTTCTGACTAGGTGTTTTATCTGTGGAACAAGCCACCTTGTATTGGTAGGCAAGATTAGATCATGATTCACTTCATGGAATCAATTTCACAGTATATTACAGCAGCATCCCCTGCAAGAACAGTCTGAATGTCATTTTGGGGAATGATTTGTCTCGCTCCGAGTGCACAAGCATTTCCTGCGTACTGTACCTGCACCTCCTCAGTTTATCATATTTGCCCTCGGAAAATCTTTATTAGCGTGAAAGGCTCGCGTTGGGTCTCCAGGGAGAGCAGGCTGGCATTGACGCAGATGACAGCAGCCGTTTCTTTCACACTCTGTAGTGTTGACAGACATGAAAATAGTAAGGATCTGTCAGGAAGCACTGCAGAACTCACTGCTTGAGCTGCACCGGCTATAAATAATTCAGGAAATAACAATCAGGACTGTTTATTCTTTTGGAAGTTATCCGTAAGTATGACTGACTTGTTTTGAAGACGCTTTCTGTTTTGACAGATTTCGGGGCCGACAGTGACTGCTTCCTGTCAGTGTGTTGTGTGCATGCTGATGTGGTGTCTGCCACCTGCGCCGCAACGAAGCAGTAGAGACACTACAACTCCACATGTTTGCCTCACTTTTTTTTTTTTTTTACAAAATGTCTTATTTTTCATAAATCTGAACTTTTTATTTGTTTTTTTATTTTGCCTACTTGTTGCAGTCATGATTCAGGCATGGTTAAATATAGAATTTTAAATATTTACAAGCAACAACTAGAAATTGAAGCAAACAGTCACGCATCACATTCAGTGGCACACAGGGCCGTAGAAACTACTGAGGTATGTCAGTGGTATCATAGTGTCATGTCCTTCATATTTGTTTCTGGGTTTTATATATTAAAGAATGAGTTCAGTAGTTTTTAAACTCAATGCTAACACCATGTTATAGTTCAGTTACCATGTTCACCATGTTAGTTTAGCATGCTAACATACTAATGTTTGCTAGTTAGCTTAATGCTAATTGGTTAGAGTTAAATGATAATGTCAGAATGCTAACATGCTCTCAATGCTAACACACTGTTGTCTAGTAGGTGTAATGTTTACCATGTTCACCATGTTAGCTTAGCATGCTAACATACTAACATTTGCTAATTAGCACTAAACACAAAGTACAGATCAGGCTGACAAGAATTATAAATGCCTGGACAAAAATTTGATGGCAAAAAATATAATTTTATATCAAAAGACATTTCATCTTCCTCCCTTTAAAACACAAACCAATCCCTTCACTCATTCAATAAGCAGCAAATTTTACAGCCTGCAGTTTTAAAATCTACAAGTGGACTGTTCAGTAACAAACAGGTTATAACTGTGAGCTAAAATTAGCCGCAAACAAACAAGGATTGATTTAGAAGAGAGCATTGATTACTTCACTGTCATGATCAATGATGCTAATTAGCAATAGTCTTTAACTTTACTGTCAGTGGGCTGCTTCAAGACTCTAATCTCCTTAACTGGATATTATTCAGGAAACAACTCAGAATAGTTTAACTATTAAAGTTTTATGGCAATAAATCACGATGGGACTTTTTTTCTCTCATATTCTCTTCCTTCAAATGCAATGCAAACGCTGTCAGCCATATGCTTCTCCTGTGTTAATAAAAAACGATCATGGTGATTTTTAAGAATAGGATTATAAGCCATCATGTATACAAAATGCAGTCATCACTCATTTTTCATTGGAGGCCTATTTTCATGTTTTTGTTGCCTAAACATAATTTAATTGTTGAAGTTGAACATATTGGCTCGCAATGTTCTAAATATCCATTCTCACAATGATCCTCAATAAATCACAGAATCTACAATGACACTGATAAATCACCTCACTACCGTCAAGGCAAAAAAAAGATCCTGCGCTAAAAGAAATCTATTGGGGTAAACGGAGAAATGGCAGCTGGTTCACGGGATAAATCAAGGAAAAATGCCTAAAAATATCCAAAGAAATTGATCCACGATTCTCGAGAACTTATCTGACACGGCAAAACGTAATGTTTAGAAAAACAGGACGAGAAGAAAGATCGTGTGAATGAGAGGTGTGAGGCCTTCCTGGGCATGTGGCAGAAGTGTCCAGATGCTGTGGAGAAGCAGCGAAGCAGATAATGTCCTGCCTAGATTACCTCCGGGACCCGATTACAGTGGAGCGTCCACATCTGGGTCAGCTCCAAGCTGGTTGTGCAGCCTCAGACCATCAGCTGTTCCCACCGTGCCGCTGATGGACTGAGGTCTCATCTGTCCCGAAACACAGCGGTACGAAAGCATCTTTGAGTGTAGTAAAAAAAAATTATTTGTTCATTTTTTTTAAAAATGTCACAGTATTTGTTTTTTTTTTAAGACAATGGTTGTGGGAGAAAAATATCTCAAACAGTAATGTTTGTTGTTGTTGTTGTTGTTTTTCCTTCATGTTTCTCCTTCACAGACACAGATTATACTGAATAATAATGATAATTTATGTAAATTCCACTGAGCCAATTCAGATAGCTGGATCGAACATACATGATCCATTAATAAAGGGCTGGTCTAAACCAGGGGTCATGAGTTTGAAGATAATATTGTTTTGTAGATGAGTTTATCGATAAATTAGGTTTAAATGATTTTGCATCTTTATACGAATGAAACTGTAAAATTAATAGATGTCAACAAATTTCATGAAAAGGCCAAAACAAAACAATGTGTTTTCAGCTTCTCTATTTTCCATCAGTGGCACTCAGCCTCAAGCCCATTTGTTCACAGTGAAAATGGAAATCTTTAATGACGCCGCACAAATATATAGATTCAGTTTTTTAAGCTGTCCGCTTTAGTTATCTTCTTCAAACATTACGAAAACAGGAGTGAAAGATGTATATTGGGGGAACTATTTTCAGTGGCGGACTCATCATGAAGAAGGAACTATACATTTCCCTCAATGCAACAATTTTGACTTAACAGTTAAAAATGCGAGAAAAAAAACCCCTAATACAGTATGAGCGTTTATATCAAGCAGCAAATAACGTGGTTTAAACCTGAAGCTAATGTGGAACTGACTCCTATTCAAAAAGTCTCAGTCGAGTCATTATGGTTTCAATCAATACATGATGATCAGACTCTGGTGGTCGTTTTGGAAATTGTTGCTCCATTATTTAAGATTAGAAGACGTATAGTAGCTTCTTCGTCCATCTTTATATACAGTCTGTGTCTTCTACACAACATCAAAACCTTCTAGAAAGTAACTTTTGTTAGAGTACGTGTTAAAGGCTGGTGATTGGAAGAATATCATTGTTGACTCATTTCCTCAGCTACCACTGTTTAACACTGTTAAACTAATTGGTACATGACTGCCTGCACACTGAGGGACTGATGATTACTGCTTATGGTGGTCATTCTGCATACCGATGCAATTTCTTCGATTACAAAGGCCAGAGGCCGATCCACGTCATAATATACTCTCCCCTTCCTGAATGATTCTCCTCTAATAGATTCTTGACATTTTGCAACGAGCAACAGTCCACATGTTGACATGTAAACAAGACTTGATTTTTCCCAAATGATTTTCGCTCCAGTTTTAAAGATCGGAAGAAAAAAAGGTGTGCAAGACGTGTGGCGTGAGAGACAGCCGGGAGACACTTTGGCAGTGCCATCGTTAAGAGTGTGCAAACATAATTAACTAATCATGCCGGCTGACACGTTACAAATACAGATGTAATTGACTGCCAATGCAAGTATTGAAATATTCACACAGACGAGATGCAACAGTTAGACAGCGATACTGTAACAAACACAATCCCAAAAAACTAATTGGGTCAGCCACTGCTCAAAGAGGCAATTTGAAAAGCAATTACAGTCTCCGGTTTGCTCCTGAGCGACTGATAAACCGCGTGAAAATCCTCTGATGAATCTCGCCCAAAAAAAAAATGGAGGTTTGCTCTTTTTCAAACAAGACTTCACAACGCCTAATCAATTTCTGCATCACAGGTAAGCGATGGATGCGCAGATATTACATCCTTGACGGAGCTGCATTTTGTGTGAATGTGTCCAATCCCATTATCACCAAAGTAACGGTCCGTGGCCGTATATGATCAAACACAGGCTTAGTGCCTCTGAAGTTTTACTGACTGAAACCAGATCCAAAGTAGGAGAAAATGGAGCGACTGATGTTGAAGGTGAATAAAACTGCTCACAATATTCACTCAGGTAGAAAAGGTATTAAAAAACAAAAAAAAGGTAATTAATAGAGAATGACTGAGCGATACAATGATGTAAAGAATATAATAATTAGTTATAATAACTAGTTTTTGTATATGATTGATGAATATTTGTTATATTGTTATATGTTTACTGCTGATATCTGCAGCTTTTCTGCCTTGATGATGAATAGTAACCAGTGACAACCACTGACAGGTGTATTTTTAATGAAGTTATTATTATAACACTTACCTGTGCGTACCTCTACAGGTGTCTAAGCCCTTTCTCTACCGTTTGTTTGTGCTCTGACTACATTTTATTGCATACCTTCTTTGTAGCCGGCCACACGTCCGATGATATCCGCGCTCTGCTATCCACGTCCCGGGGAGAAGTAGGACACGCAGGCTGTCGTCTCCATCGCCGCCGCGTTCCTGATTGTTAACGGCCGACTCGGACGCGGCTCTTCGTCCCGATATTAACGTCTCCAGCCGGACGCTAGTTCACCTCCAGCGGCTCTCAGGGGGGCGGACATCCCGTTCCTCCGTAACGACATTAAAGCCAAACTTTTCTAACTCTACTAAAACTACTACTTTCATCCTCCTCTAGCTAGCTATTTAAATCCTCCCGCTCTTCCGGGTTCACGGCATGACGCTGATGACGTCATCACGTCGCTTACTGCAGCAGCCCAGACTCCTTCAGCTTTGGCTCTATTTTTATTGACTTTTATGACCATTTCATCTTTGCTCACACTGACTCTCTTTTTTTTTTGTTATTATGTTTCCATGTTTTTATTTTTTCTGAGCCAACCTCTGTTAATGCCTGATTATCTCATGTCTAAATCATTGTTTATTTATAGGAATATAATGTGAAAATACTAAAATAAAATATATATTATCCTCAGCACATGTTTGTCTTCTTTGTCCCCTCTCAGTTGCAGCAGCACGGTGGCTCAGTGGTTAAAAACTGTTGCTTCCTTTCTGTTCTGCATGTTCTCCAGATGTTTGTGTGTGTGGGTTAGATGCTCCAGTTTCCTCCCACTATCAGGGTTAATACTTCCATCTCATTCTTCTTCTATCAAAGGACCCAGAGGGAGATGATGAAGACGTACCCCAACCCTGAGTCTAAACCCACAGGACACTTCAGCCACAACACAACTTCATTCGTCCCAGTTCGTCCCCGTGCAATCGACCTCCTTCATCCCTCTCCTCAACCTCAATCATCCCACGGCACATGACCCTGACCATCTTTGAGCTCCCATTCATCCCCCGGCAATTGACCCCTTTCATCCCTTTCCTCGACCCCCCCCCAATCATCCCACCGTACACGACCCTCATCCAATGCTTCCCGAATCCTCTCGCCAATCCAAAAAAATATATACTTTTTGCACGAACAGCATGGTCTTTGTTAGTGAAAATATAAGTAATCATTTTAACCTACGTTCACCTTTAAGTTTTAGACATTTGATTATGTTTAACGTGGACATCCGACATCATAACAGCAGATAAAAGACAGAAAAATCACAAAAAGCACGACATGTATATATGTAGAAATAATATTAGAAGCGAAGTCTCCAGTAATGAACAGTTTTAAGGACAGACTTGTCTTTTCTGTAGCAGCAGGGGGACGTCTCTGACACACCACTGCGGCTCTGAAAGCAAATAATGATTTACAGCTCGTTCAATTAGCTCAGAGGTTTTAATACAGCAGCCAGAGAGCAGCACATTGCCTCAGCCATAAATCAAATGGAATTACAAAACTAGAAGACATGCCAAGACTGAACACGGAAGTGCATCCTACGACTAAATATGCATCTACATATTCCATCCATTCATTTATACACTTTCATTTCCACATCCATCAGTGCATAGCTTGATAAAGATTAGTCACAATGAGTGCCTTGAGTCAGCTAATACTCAGCTAAATCATTCATTTGCGCCAATTAAAGAGGCGAAAACCTATTTCTGGCTGGCATACTCAGTCTTTGAAACAGCTGCGTTATTAGTTGTTGATTAAGTTTGTTTGTGAGCCTCTGTTCATTTGCATTTTTGAAGCTCCTTACAATATTCAGCTCCCAAAATGTATCCGGAGTAAGCCGGGCAGATGGCTGCTATTCAGTGTTCATCAAGCAACACTAACTTTGATGTTTTTAACGCTCATCTCCTAAGACTCATTATCAATGCTAGTTAGGTACTATAGTAAAAGGCAGTTCAGAGGTTCAACAGCTGGCAGGAGAGATGGAGGATAATGATTTATTTTTTTATTTTTTTTACATATACAACAGAATAGAGGTTGAGGAGAACACACTGCAAGGTTAATGCTGATATGGGCAGCCCCACTGCTCTGGCCATTCAATGAGACCTCCCACGATTCCTGTGTAAATAGACCATAGTCCAATTGCATTTGTTCACTTAAGCTTATTTTCTTTCATAGCCAGATTTTTATCAGTGAGGGGTGTCAGGGCCCGAGGCACAAACCAACTAAAAAACCATCAGAATAATCCCATCAGATTGCCCAGAGATCTCATTACAGGGCTGCAGTGGGACATTAAGCGTTAGACTTTCACTGTTGCCAGCAGAGGATCTCTAAAGGCGGAGGGTCGGCTGATTGACAGACTGAAGGATCTTTCAGGGTGAGTTCATAGTTAAATTGCCTTTCTGCTCCTATTCTCTGTATCAGTGCTCTGTCTCTCACATTTCTCTGATACCTACTTTCAAGTCTCTTATGTAAAAAAGTGCAGCGGAGCAGCCGACGCAACAGCAACACTAGATTTTATGATAAAAGAATCGAATTTTAAAAAAAATAATAATAAAATTGGCTGACAGATACTTCAGTTAAACCAGGTTTAAACTTAAATATATGAAATATATGAATTCCTGTTATCAGTTACTGGCTGTCATTGGCCACGATTGCAGCATTGCTAGATTTGTTATGACGTTTTAAACAGAAACTTAATAGACCCCGATGTGGAGGATGAAGCCTGATTTTATGATCCTCTGAGATTTCTTCTTCTATTGTTTTAAGTGAAATATCTAGAAACCATTCACATGTTTTCAGCAGCCTCAGCTGTTTTTTTTTGTATGTAGTGCTAGTTAGCAAACGTTAGCATATTAGGATGCTAAACTAAGATAGCAAACATGGTAAACATTACACCTGCAGCATGGTTGTAGATTGTTAGTCTCGTTAGTTTTAATGTGACGTATGTACCAGTAATTATTGTGGCTTTATAGCAAAAAAAAGATATATTTTTTGTGTCCCTAAAGTTTGATACTTCATTACAGACACATGTCACGATGTCTTAACTCGTTAAAAACATTTTGTCAAATACTAAAAGCATCTTCCTGGAACCACGTTTACTCAAAAGGAAAATATCTCGAGCGTTCACATGATCACTGGATCTTTTCACTCTGCCGCAGCCCCTCTGTTGCACGGAAACTGAAGTGATTTTTCAAATCGTCTCAGGGGCAAATTGTGAATAGAAACAGCTACACGGCAACTAATGAAATACAAATCACAGTTTGAAGCTCTGCTATGAATTTGGAGCCGGGACTGTCTTTATATGAGCCTAACTTCAGCATCGAGACATTTTCTCAGGCTAAAGGCTCTGCTGGGAGCTAAAGGTTTAATGGCTCAAAGCCTTTTACTGTGTCATCTTTTGTATTATACAGGGTATATAGTCTAGGGAAAATTCAGTAACATAAAGTAAGGATACTATACGCCAATGATCCACATGGAGCTTGTAATAAACATCATCTATTCATTCCACCTTCATTTTTTATCTTTTCTGTTGGCCCATCGCCTCTTTTAAGAAGGGAGTCTCTCCAACAGCAGTCGTACCTGACTTCAAAAAGTCTCCTTCCCTCCTTCTTCCACTGAATTGGTCCATTTATTCTCCAATTATACTCCATTACTGGACCAATACTGGAGGCTGGACCATTTAGCTTTTTGACCCTTCCTTTTCTTTCTCGGTTGAGGGTGTCGACTGGTCCATGTGACTCAGTTTTAGACACTAAGGACTGTGTCAATAGAATAGAAAAGAACAGAACAATAATGCAAGTAAACTCTCTTTAAAGGACAACAACTTCTGCTGAATGAGTGGCAGTCTCTAAACGCTATTTGTGATTTTTCTATGGGATTATGGCACAATTGAACAGTACAAACCGTCTGAACAGAAAGTCTTTACTTACGTCAACAAATCATTGTGTCTGAGAAACAGAAAATCCACTTTCATTTCATAAGACTCTTATAGCCATTGTGTGCGGTTCAGACAGGAAATACAAAAGCGCGAAGGAGAAAGGGATATGATGGATGAAACGTAAAAGATGCCAAACTTCATTGAAAAAAAAAAAAATCTGCAAAAAAAATACAATAAATGCATTTTCTGCAAGAGTGATCTTCTTCTGGGTGCATCTTAGTCATGTTTGAAGGCCTTTTTGACCCACAAAGTATAATTTATGAGCAGTTTCACATTTTTGTTTTTATCCAAGAATTCACATGACAGATGAATGTTTGTAATGCGGCCATATCTTGCATACATTACGTTAAAATAGCAGTGGAGAAAAAAAAAAGGAATGCAGTGTGTAAATTCCTCCTGTGTTTCTTTTGCCTTCTGGCTGTGCTTGTTAGCGTCTAATGACTACTTGATCATACGTGATGTCTTTTTGGTCCTCAGTCAGATAACGTGGTGAAGAGGATGACTAATAATAACGTCTCCTCCGACCCTTTGGTGAAAACAATGTTCCACATTAGGGACAGTTGTAGCCTAAAGATTTTCTATGCTTGTGTCTATAAGGACAAGAGTTCAAATCCTACCAGTTCACTGATGGGATAAATCTGGTTGCTGAGGCTGAATGAGTGTCCTTGAGCAAGACTCTAGTGAGCACAAAGCAGAAGACTGTTGATGTGCTGTGCAGCTCCCAAGTGTGAATAAGTGTAAAGTTATCATAGATGTGCTGTGAACAAGCTTGTGTGCTCAGCAAACCTTTCCTCTGCATAATTAACGCTTGGAAAAATGAACTTGTGGGTAAATATGGACTGAGGTCAGCCTGCTGTTACCATCTGTGCAGCAGGATCAGTGGGAGTCCTTTCTATCCTGCAGTGAAAATACAGAATGAAAACCCACACCTCAATATCCTCAGGAGCCTCTGAAGTATTCAAAAGCACAGGAGATCTCTAGATTCACACCTATAGAATATGTTTTCAAATATTTATATGGTTTGATGCTTGGTTTAGTGGTAAATCTGTGAATAAGTTACAGCCCCGGGGTACATCTGCCAGAGTGAAATATAGAAAATGCACGAATCCTTTTATTGCAAACCTCCTTTTATGAATCTGATTTCATCATTCAAGGAGGCACAATTAAATTGAACTTGTTTACCTCGGACTTTAAATGGCTTTGTTATTATAAAATATATTTTCAAAATGATGACAGCAATAATCATATTAAAAAAAAGAAAAATTGATTTAAAGACAACAGAGAGATGATTGTAAAAGCATTATTGAGCATTAATAAACTGTTACAGTTGTCATGTGACATTAATAATTTAACCTTTATAATGGGCGTTCAATGAGCGATTGTTTTTCTAGTCAGTATTACGTCTTAGTTTTGAGTTTGTTGTTAGTCCGGGTGCGCCTGAAAAATAACGAGTCAAGAGATTAGATGTGGATGTGTAACATTCCTACCACACTGGTGCACTCAAGTAATGGAGATGAATGAATGGATGGTTACCACCTCAGAGTACAGAGGTCCAATGGTGGATCGCCAAAATCTCCAGGTAACCTCAAAGCCCAACCAACTCTCATAACCGTCGTCTCAAGGCAGGTTTAACATCCACATCAAATTTACCAAATTTAACCTTTTAGTAGAATTTAGTAGAATTAGTTTCTGACTCAGGCAGCCATACCACCCTGAACACGCCCGATCTCGTCTGATCTCGGAAGCTAAGCAGGGTCGGGCCTGGTTAGTACTTGGATGGGAGACCGCCTGGGAATACCAGTGCTGTACCCCCTTCCCATGGGCCCACCACCCATGGGAGGGGTCTCAGAGGGGGAACCCCTTAGAAAGGTGCGATGAGAGATGGGCGGCAGTCGGAGACGGGGACCCTGGCGGTCCGACCCCCGGTTGCAGAAGCTGGCTCTGGCAGAAGTGGCTGGGGAGAGGGAAGTCTGGGCTTCCCTGCTGAAGATGCTGCCCCCGCGACCCGACTACGGATAAGCGGAAGAAAACGAAACGAAAAAAAGAAGTTTCTGACTCGGTTTAGTCAGTTACAGCCAGACTTTACTTTCTCTCTCTAACAGGAACTGAATAAAATGACTCTGTCAGACACATACATCAACCTGTTCACAACAAGAAATAGTCCTGCGTAACTGTTTTTTATTCCTAAACCTTTCTATCATTGTTATTTACATTTCGTTTGACGTTAATGCACAGACATCAAAGCAAACACCTCCACAATGGTACCAATACGGTCCATACATGTACATTATAAATACTGTAAGCTACTCTGCTGTGATAAAACACACCGAGCGGCTGATTCTCAATGCGTTTTTGTGTTTCTCCATTCACACGAACCGTAACTAAAGGAAACGATTTTGTTCACTCAGCACCGAGGCTTAGCCGCCGTCTGCTGCTCCGCTGGCTCTGCCGCTTGCTCACTTCAGTCTGTGCCAGAGGCTTTGTCCGTCCAGGAGATTCAGTGCTGTGTACTGAGCCCATCAGGTGAGCTGCATTATTGTAAACAGAGAAAGCTGAGGACCATAATAAGGTTTTGAGGCCGAGGTAAGTGAAGTGGGTTATAGCACAACAAATCAACAGGACTACACCACACTAATGTGATCTGGCCTAAAGCTAAAGAACAGTAAGAGGTAAAAGAAAGGTAAAACACTTACATCTAAACTTCAGACGTTACGACACCAAGGCACAAAATACAGAACTGAGAGGTGTCATTGCCCACAAAGTGACCTTGGACACGACTGAACCCGTCTCCTTTCATTTTAAGTTATATACTATTAAGTCGTCGGCGAAAGTTGTAAAATTACAACGTAATTATTGGTTTATGGGTAAACCTTTAAATCATTAAGACTTTTAATGGATGAAATTGAAACATCAATCCCCTCATAAGAAGCCATCATCAATTTACTGTCTGGTTTCATGTAATTGCTATTTAATAATGGCTTTACCCTCTAACTACTCATAAATTTTATTCATATCTTCAGACTCTGGATTCATCCATTAATGTTACTACAGTGTGAGAACAGTCTGATCCCCTTTTCTGCTTTATTTTCTGGCCTGTTGGCTTAATCAGCATCTATCCAAACTTCTGTTTTTAAGGTTACTAAGCATGTAGGACACCTGAGAAGTCCTTATTTCATTGTACAAATCTTAAATTGTCCTAATATTTCCATTGAAATTCACACTCATTCAAAACCGTTCTTCCATGTTGCAGCTAATTCCTCTCTTTTTCTAAACTGCTATGCTACTCTGTTCTCAGACACAACTGGAAAACAACAACAATAAATACAGTCAATAGTAACAATTTGAAGCCATAATGACCAAAGTTGGACTACAGCTGTCGAAGCAGGCAGCTGTCCCGGACCCTAACGATGCCAGAGGAACCAGAAGATCCACATGTATTGTGTTTCAGCTGTTTTTTTGGAAAAGGGAAACTTTAATTTTTATTATTTTTATTATGTCTCATTGATTTTAAAAATAAACCACGAGGGTAACATTAAAAGAAAAATATGTGATCCAATCAAGGTTGTTATTAATATATTTTTTGTTGTCTTACCACATTAACCCATTCATTCATTCATTCCTTTATTATTGCCAGTAAAATAAAAGCATAATGAAGAGTAATCAGATCCTCTCAGTATGTCATGATTATCGGTTTACACTCCCACTCTCTTCTTAATTATCTCTGGTGCAAACTGCCCTATAATAATTATTACATTTCATTTGCAGTATAATTAATGAGATAATCTTTGCGTTTGGCCCCTTGTCTTTCTCAACTACAGTATTAATCTCGGTGTACAGTAATCCTGATGTTATCTAAGACTACAAATGAGTTTATCTGTTGTATAACAAGTACTGCAGTTAAACAGCGGAGTAATTTGAACACATGGTTTATGTATTCTCGACTTCATACACGCTTATCGTTGCAGGTATCCTGTCATCAGGTTGTTCCTGTCGCAGCGTCCATCACTTCTTCTTAATATGTTTTGGAGTTGTTTTTTTTTACTGTGCAGATGTAAATTTCTCTCCTTGTACAAATTGCCAAGAAAGAAAATGAAGCCTTAAGCTTGATTGCCTCTACAAAACCCATTAGATATTTGACCTATCAAAATGTAATCTCTGGTAACTGGAAATGAAAATATATGTGATTTTTTTTTTCTTTTTTTCTTTTTTTTGATGCATATTAATCATGAAAACAGATATATTGCTATTACGCTGAGATTAGTTGCCTGTGGCGTTTTCTTGAGGAAGCATTCTGAGAGAAAATTGATGTGAAAATCAAATCTTAATTGAGTTTCCTGCCCAAGGAAGGATCCATAATGGAACCAGCTCCAAAATATTAGTTGTTTTATGCTTGATATGTTGCAGGAACTCGCACAACTTGAGGCAACTTATTGGAAACACTGACAGCAATACTAAATGATGACAACACAAAATCTTTCTGGACATGGTCACTAATTAATGAACTCAGTCAAATATTTCTATAAAGTAATAATCTGATATCTAAGAAGTGCTCAGTGGGTCTAAATATGTTGGAGAAAAGATTGAATATGTTACTAGATATTTTTGCTGATTATAAAGTAACTTCTGAGGGCTCAAAAAACAACAAAAAAACCTTCTTTAATACTTAAAATCACGCTCCGCTCGGAGAGTTTTTCCCCTCGCTACAGCAAAGAGTCAACATGTGTTTCCTCAGTCAGAAAATCCCTTCCCCAGGAGGCTGCTAACACTTTCCATCACAACGCCATCAGCAGGATGTTTATTTTCCAACACCCTGCTGCTGATTATGCTGTGGGAGATTTAATAAGCGGAGAGAAATTGACTTTGCAGGGTCTGATGCTTCACCCCGACGAGGTTAGCTACATGGAGCACACATTATTGGAGCAGGAATGAGAGTTTCGCTATTCACCAGGCTGGATTGATGCATGGACCAAAATGGTTACCTGGTGCCTCAGCTGCAGCCCGTCTCCTCAAAACGTTTGATTGCAGCAATCTCCTGTGTCTGCTGGTAATCACACATCAAGCTGTGTACCTGCTCCAATTTGTATATGACTGAGTACACAGCATGATGTATGGGACAGTGCCCGAGAGAACAGGAAGAATTAATATATCGAATTTGAGCAGAAATCCACAACTCTTGCCTGAAACTCTTTATTCTGTATTTCTGAGATCGAGAAGAGCCAGTCTGTAAAGATGTGTTTTGTCATTTAGTCAGTCAAGTATAGCCAATAATTTCTTAAATCTTAACGTCATAATTTTCTATTAGCAAAGACAATTAAGTGTTTGTAGTTTAGTACTTCCATAATGTTGGGAAACTTACAGGTCATGCTCCAAAACGCCTGCTTCCTACATTTCCTATAATGTAACGATTGGTATCTTTAGCCTGAATTACCTGTTTAGTTTCACTTAATTTATTCACCAATGAAATCACTGAATGCATCAGAGATGTGGACAGTAATTCAGAGTAATTCAGCGGTCTGGAACCAGGTTATTGCAATGTAAGCTCTGTGTAAAAGACATTAGCATGAGCATCCAGAGCTAAAGAAGACTGAATCATACATCTGATCTTTAGAGGATTGTGTAGCCTTGGTGCGAGCGGTGAGAATGCCGATCACTAGTATTGTTTATACATCTTTTAATTAAAAAAAAAAAGGTTCACCAGGTTCAATAGAGATTTAACCTCATCCTGCACAAACTAAATAATGCACTTTGTAGTAAAAAAGTATGATAACCCTGAAACACTACACAACACTGTTCCTCCATCCATGAGGAACATGCAAGGTTGTTTTTTTACATAATATATAAACCATCAGTTATATTAAGCTGCTATATTACATGATACTCCACTGTGCATCTTTTGCTATGTTTAACAAGCAGACTGATTACTGGCCAACCTTTCAGAGACTGAGCAATACATCCAGTTTAGGCCACAGATCAATAAGTATTGATAGATCAGCTTTATTCACTGCCCGCAGCTTACAGAACCACGTCTCCTGCTTCAGCAGGATCATTTCTGGAGGGCAACTTATGTTTGGTTGTGCAGATTTGTAGCTGTAATATCTAAAGCCACAAGAGTCAGCAATTAACATTTCCACCAGCATGTTTAGAGACCGTCTAATAGAGATGAAGAGAATCCCAACCGGCTCTATATATATAAGTCCTGCGGGAACCATGATTTCAAGTTCATTAGAAAGCTTTCATCCTAAATTAAAAGGAAACTTTGTTTCAGGCACGAAGCACCAACTAATGCAGTTTCTTCTTCGTTTTTTTTTCTTTATTAAATAATATGTCAGAGTCATGCAGAGATTCAGGCCTTGAGGAGGATTCTGCTTGCAGCACACCTCTCTATTCATTAATGCAGTTTTAAACATGCTACCTTTTACCATTTAACACAAGGACGTCACAGTCTCAAGGTTGCATCTTATTTTATTGAAAGCGGCTTGTTTAGACTCCTTTTAGTTACTAAAACGGAGGTCACAGTTATTTTACATAAAGAAAAGTTGTTGTTTTTTTTCCCTTATAAAAAGTTAGTTGACATGCAAGCTCATGTAGAAGCTGACATTTGATATCGGCCTATAAAAAAAAAATTTATGTGTGTTTTATAAATGATTGAAATCATTTAAAATTAAAATCAAAATAGCTTTTATGTACATAAGAGGAAGTGTAAAGAGGCAATCTATTTGTTTGTTTGTTTGGACTTCACAAAACTTTTAATTAAGCCTGGATCACGATAAAGGGGGAACATCTTCAATCTCACGCTCCTTCATCTTCTGCCTACAACACACAAGTGTCCTTTCATAAATAAGCTCCGGCGTGGGTCATTAATAACAGGAGAAAGTCATTACATCTCTTCCGCTTGCTGAATAATTGAGCTGCTGGTTGGCTTGTGTGCTCACTGTAAATATGCTCATACGCTCAATTTTGGCTTGCTGTGCCACAGACCGCAGACACATCAGTCTAATCAGGCTCCTACACCCCCTCCGACCCCTCCGACCCCTCCCACTGTTTTGGCACAGGTTCCATCACAACCTGAACAAACACACTTAATTGGATTAGTCGGCTGGACGCGGTGTTCCTACAACGTCCTCGCAGAGACACAAGTCGCACACCTTTGATCTCTGAAGAGGCAAACGCAGCGTCTTAACATGGCTCAACATGCCATTTTCCACATTTTAAATTCATATTCATAAGAGAAAATGCTGGTGTAGACAAAGGTGTAGTTTGTTGTTGTTGTTTTTTTTCCTGGACTAACTTTGCTGTAACATAGCTTTTAAATCTTCCATGGCTGCCTGTCCCCAAATACAGCTGACAGCAGGATGTGAGCACATGTTTAGGCCTCTCTTGTGTTGTGTGTGTGTGTGTGTGTGTGTGTGTGGGTGGGTGTAAACGGCTGGGAAGGAAATAAATATACACTAAACGACTCAAACTTTAGAGATGAAAAAGCAGAATCGATGATAGATGTCATCGCGGTCTGCTTCTCTTCTCCATCATTATGCGGTGTACATGAAGCAGAATAAATATGCTTTTGCGCTGGCGGTTTAAATGACACAGTAATCAACTTTTGTGAATTTTTGTGTTTTAGAAATTAATTTGCGTAAAATACGGAGAGCCAATAATGTGTTTATGAGCGAGAGGAAAAATCATTTCTAGAAAACGGCAAAGTATGCTCTGATTTTTTGAGATATCCGTCTTAGAAATTACTGGTTGCTCACAGCATTAAAAATGTTTTCAGGAAGCAACACAACACACAACACTGTCCTCACCAGAAAAAAAACAAAAACAACAACAACAACGACCGCGTGCCGACCTTGCACCCAGGTGCATCTCTACCTGGTCTAATGGCATCAAGGAGAAGAAGTTCAAGGGCTTTCATCTTTTTATAGACAGATAACATGACGATGTTTTAGTTCTATGATTCAATTTCACTTCATTTCTGATCTGATTCATGTAATCTTCAAACACATTATTCAGGCTTCAGATCCCTTGAAGGTTTTACCGCTCAACTTCCCTCATTTCAATCCTCACTGCGTCAGTGAGGCAGTGAGGATCTATTACCTGCATATTCCCAGTATTAAACTTTTCCTCAGCTATGTCCTTCACAAACCCCCCTAATCTGTTTTTGTTTGGTTTTTCCTTCATAATACATCTTATAGTATCATACAGCACCTCGCACGAGGTCCAGGTCCAGCATTTAAATATTTAACAGCTGAATAGCTTTGCATTAATAAAGCAGAAAATAGCTTTCCTGGTACTATTGCTATGATGATATTATAATCTTCGTGTTTTCAGTTCAGGAGATCTGTGAAATCCACAATAATTGTTTTTTGGGAAAAAAAAAAAAAAACTTTTTAAATTAAAAAAATTTGACTTTAAATTTAAAACTAAAACCGTATTCAGGTAAAGGCAGATATTTTCAAAAGCTTCACCGATTAAATCAGAAGGGAAGGTGAGAAAATATGTTTTGGGTGAGCTGACCCTTTAGCAGCAAACACTGGAGGAAAACGGATGCAGACGACATGTGACAATGGCCCCAGGCTTTATTCAAACCACTAACAGTGTTTGTGCTTTATCCATCTGGGACACACACACACACACACACGTATATATTCTTTCAACAAACATTAAAGAATATGTATTTTTCCTCAGGCGATACATACTTTACTAAAGCTTTTTGTTTTATATCAAACTTCATCCTCTTCTTCCAATGTTAATATCTTGACTACATTATTTTATCTCATTGTTGAAGTTTCTATTAAAAAAAAAAGAAAATATTATGAAGGATAAGTTGATGAGGACAAAATAACGGGGACGCTGTGTATGTTAAAACTGTACAGAGAGCCAATGTGAACTTTATAAATTCATGCGCTGTCAGGTGTGATTATGGGTGCAACAATAGTAATAACAGTGTAGGAGGGAGTGTGAGTGAGAGGAGAGACGTACATAATGCCTTTGTTGTTTGGCTGCTCTTAACAACAAACACAATTACTCAGCTGGAAACAGTGGAGCGATCAGAGAGCGTCGGGCGTTTTTTTTCTTGAATATTTAAAATAACGATCCGCCCACTGCAGCAAACCCACGTGTGAATGTATCAACAGTGTTGTGAGTAGCACAGTTAATTAAAACTGTCATTGTTTTTGCATTTATCTTGATGTGATCTCCGTCCAAGACTTTAATGTTAAATCAGAATCTTTGATAAAAAAAAATTCATTAAAAAATAAAAAAAATAAAAATTAGTTTGGTGTAAATTATGAGAAAACAATGAAGGACACATAAAGATTGACACCTAAAGGTTTTTTAAAAGGGGAAACCTGAAAATTTTGATCCGGCAGCTTTCTGAAATCAGTTCTTATGAATATATGAGCTCAAAATGGAGACGTTTTCTCTGTATATAGTGTAATATTAATGTAGCGCTCAGGGGGGATTTACACTTTATTATATATCTGTCATTGGATGTTGTTGATTAATTATAAAAAGACTAAAAACATATCTTGACCTCGTTATATGTTTTCTTTATAGCTTCTAACGTATATTTAATCAAGCTAACGGTACTTTTCACACACAGGCTAATACACGCAAGACGTTACTGTGACTTAACGTAACATAACAGCTAAGTATACACTGGATGAAGCATGAAGCGTCACAAAATACAGTATCATACGATATATATGTTCAGGGGATATATTTCTAGTGGACATTAGCCATTAGCTCCGGTATTAGCCGTTTGGTCTGTTAGACGTTAGCTTAGCCATTAGCTCAGGACCTGTCAGAATAACAGTTAAATAGGACCACTAGTGGCAGAAAATGACAAATGTTTTCACTCTATGGGTTTAAAAACTCTAATCCCACTCGAGAAACTGAAAAATGCAATTTTATGGACCGAAAATATCAGGTTGAAGAGTTTTGAGACGCGGCGCGTAACAAGTAATGGCTTTGAACATGACAGGTGACTCAATACATCTGCTCTAAAACGGCTAACGTGTTCCTACAAATGACAAATGACATCTCGGATCGTCTTTTCTCACATCTATTTTTCTACCAAGTACAGAAACAATTCAAAAAAGGCACATCGGTTGTGTGGTTGTGGACGATTTCATAACGGAGCAGCACAAAAAGCATGGCTGCAACGGTAACGTTATCACTTTCCTCCGCTTCCATACCTTCCTGTCACCATGGCAGCAGCAATAGGAAGCAGTTTGATAACTCTGTTTCTTTATCAGGAAAAAGCCCTGGCTGACATTTGGACTAAGATGGCTGATATAACATTCATTTTTACCCCCTTTCAACCCTCTCTGTATGTATTGTCATAGACGAACAACCGTAGTGAAGACAGCTCTGTTGTGATAAAGCAACCGGATGAATTGTAAAAAAAAACACAAGATGCTGCTAGTCATATTCAACTGACTTCATCTTGATCCCATTACAGCTAAAGGTCTGTCGAGTGTGTCAGTAGTTGTTTAAAGGTGTAGTTTTTGAATTATTTTTTTTTTATACACCTTTATCACAGCAGATGTTTTCACCTGTCATGGCAGGAAAAGCTCAGGTGTCACTAATATTTAGCATTATTAGCAACGTATGACAACATCTTCATAGGAGTCAGGTTATAAATGCTAACAAAAAGGTGCTACAAGGGTCCTGCAGATGGGATTCAAACCACCACTAAGCCACTGAGGCGTCCTTAACTAGTGTTTCATTATTTGCTGGTTGTGTTTTGTTTAAAAAAGGTGAAAGAAACGGTCTTAAAATGTTCCTTTATCGCTTCATATTTCTGAAAACATTTGGGACTTTAGTTCAGCGATAACCGAACACTGCTGGAGTTTCATGCCTGAGGAGGGACCCTGCTAATTTATGTTCAATTAAATTAGTCATGTTGAACGTGATAATTACTCATGTTAAGCGAAATGATCATCCAACACTAGACGCTGATACAGTGCGCCATGACTGTAGCTTGTGGGCATTTTATTTTCCCCCAGTCATAACAGTGGGGATGGGCCGGCTCTAATTTTAAAGCTTTAAAAGCCGGAAAAATTTACAAAAAAAAAAAAAAACCCTCTTTGTGTCATATTAGTTTCGGTCATTACACACAGTAAATAGTTTATGGGATAAAAAAAAAACGATTAACTAAATTGATGTAATGAACCTTATTTATATAATATACAACCTTTGAAATAAAACCTTCATATAAATATGCTGGTGAAAGGATGAAAACGTGGAAGGTCGTAGCAGGGTTGGAGGCGCTGGGTCCTGCCCTCCCAGCAGGAGCCGTAGCGCTGCTTTCTGGGTAATTGAGGCTCATTATTGATGATTTGGTGCACCTGCTGTGTGGTCTATTCAAACATCTCTCTGCTCTCCTTCAATGTTTGCTGCTGATCCTCTAGTCGAATTTAGCCGTTTGCTTGTGTTACGTTCAAAATACGTTTTCCTCCCGATTCCACACGACATACAAAGTCTAAAACTAATGCGGTGTGTTGATGTTGTAAAAAAGTCATCACGGAGGAGGAAACACATTAAACCAAACTGGCAGATGGCATTGAGATAGCTCAGATAATAGATATATATATATATATAAGTTAAATAGGTAGTAGCTTTCCACAGTCACAGTTTGACATCCAAAAATATGTGTTGCATGAATTCAATGCATGAAAACAATGTACTCGATATGAACTGTACATTATGTAAAATGGATTTGTAATTTGGTGTTTTAATAAAGCCTCCAGTTATCCATCTTCCTTATTGACCATCTCTGTCTTTGCGGTTAGAACCAGTTTTATGCTTTTAACTAAGAAAAGACCTTTTTTCACAAATATATTTTGAGAAGTGCTTTTTTTTAAAGGATTTAGCCACCCTAAGCTTCTACAAGAGGCTTTCAGAAACCTAAAAAAGAAAATTTATATTTCTCGTTCGTACTTCGACACCAGAGCCTGGGGTTTGTGTGCTCCTCGCTAGAGACATCAGCTTCTTTCATCCAAGGAGACTTTCAATACCTTACTAAAGTATTACTTGCCTATTAACTGATGGAAGCATCAGGTTTGTCAATGCACGACAACAAACGGCTTATTTTGTTGCTTAGGAACGATGAATAAATAACTTGTGGCTTGAATTTCCAGGAACTGCAGAGAGAGAGAGAGAGAGAGAGACCCCGCCAGATACTGACGGTGCCTGCCGGAGCTCCAACGCTGCTTCAGCAACTGTTAGTTTTTGTCGTGGCTAAACTGCTGAGTGTGCAGCTACTCGTGCCAGCAGTCCACACAGCGGAGGTCAAACTTTACAGCATCCACAGTCACATTTTTTTCATCCTTGTCACTGTATCGTGGTGATCAGTCCTTGACATGACCAACCTTCCTGCACGCAGAAGTCAATCATACATAAACCACAAACTGCTCAGTATAAACATCCTCATCCTAACAGAAATACATATTTAATTTCTTGTCCTTGTCTTACAAAAATCCTAACCGTTTATAATGCTGTGAATTTCCACTTCTGATGTAGAAGTTTAGCTGCTCCTTGAGGCAATTATTTTCGCAGCAGTATGCACAAACAACTTGCAGGAAAACTGTCAACAACCTAATCTGCATTCACGATCAGCCAGCGGTTTCTGTGGGAGAGCACAGAGTTCATTCAGGGTGTTATTCTTCAGAGTTTCATCTGTGAAAAGTTTTTTTTTTTTCATATATTCGCCTTAGATCTGGTCAAGGCTTCATGAACAAAGCCAGCTGGATGATGTTTGTTCTGATTATGACATTTTCAGATCTCTATACGTTGTTTTTTTTTTTTTTTTTGCTCATGCCTGAACCTAGGATTATTACATATGATGGTAATATTGAAAGCCTGCCTGCTCAGCCATCATGCATAACTAATAATAACGAGACCCACACCTGGTTCCTACCTGCACCACAGGTAGGGCGTCTTCCTCTTTTGATTCTCTGTCCACTTTAGGAGCATCCTGGTCCCTCCTTCCAGCCGATTTATGGAAAACCACATTGAAGATGTCCTAAATGTATATTGTATTAGATTTGCACTGCGTGTGAACTTGCCTTACAAAGGGCATGCATCAGTGAAAAATCCCAGAATAATAATACGCTGTACAAAGCACCAGTGACTGTTTAGGGAGCTCCAGGGATCCATATTCCCCCCACTGAGCTGCGTACAAAACCTCATAAACATTTTTTTTCACTGTTAATCTTGTAAGATTGCTGCACTGATCACAGCTCTGAGTATTTGATGTGCGGCTGCTAAATAAACAGCGAATCCTGTATGTTTCCTTAGAAACAAGGTGTGGGGGGTAAAAAAGTAAAAAATAAAAATAAAAATGACAGCGGACACTTATTATAGCAGCTTTATTCAGCCATCTGTTAAACACAGTCATACTACCATTCAGCTCATTCTAAATAATTTAATGTCCTGCTGTCTTGGCCTCTATGATTCATACACTGAGACAGCTATCAAATATTAAGAGCCCTGTCTTTGTATACACACTGAATATATCTGAATATATATATATAAAATAATCTGTGTTATGTATTGTGAGTCTTTAGAGGATGAATATTGATGCATCTTGTGTTATTGAAGTATTGTTATGGACTCTAATGGGGATTCGTGATAATATAAAATGACTATTTAATGTCACATATATATAAAAAAAATAAAAAAGTAATCTTTGGCAGAATTCGGTGTGTTTGTATTAATAATGGGGCGTGAAAGTCTTTTTTTTAATTTTATTTTCTCCCTTCCTTCACAATCACAAAGCAGCAGGGGCACAAATGAGTGATTGCAGGGAGGCAGCAGGAACACAACAATCTCAGCGGTTATATTTACAAGGATGCTTATACGAACCAAATATGGTACGATTCTCTTAAATGTCAGGTTCCAACCTGGTGATTGCACATAAGCTTGAGAGACTGGTGCTCTCGAGCACTGTAATTATCTACAGTAAGTGTCTTTAGCCAAAAGAATGGCAGCTCACACAGGCAGGGGGTGCTTTGTCTCAATTAGTCTGCTTTGTTTCATCTCCTTTCTCTCCGTAGACGTCAGTAGCACCGGGATTGGTTTTTGTCCTACATACAGCTGCTCTCCTTGACACAACAGATAAAATGTCACAGAGTATAAAAAAACCCCGAAGTGTTCAAAAAAAGCTTTGAAATCGAAGCGTTCGTTTCTGTCTCTGTCGAAATTCGTGATCTGCGAACAAACTGCATCCCTACTGATGAAGGAAGTGAGCTGCCGCCTTCTGTGAAAGCAGCCGCTGAAAGACGGTTGATGGCTGACAGCTTTTGATAACTCACTTATGACGATTTGTCTTTTTGTCTTCAGTGATTATTTCTGCGTAACAGTACATTTGAATATTCTTTCATCTGTTACCAAACAAACCTCCTAAAGCTTTCATCGCGTCATGTCGTGCAGTCGAGAGGCAACCTCACTTGACCTCTGCAGCGCGGTCGTACTCTACCGTCACGTACTCGTGTTAAAACAGACCAGCAGCTCTTTGCTCTGCGTGTGTCCATTTCATCATGTTGCAATCCACCACGAGCTATATACTGTTACAAAAGCTCAGACAGGGCAAAAGGCAGAACTGTCATCATGACGGATGCAGGCGGCACTACAGGCAAGGTCTGCCACTGCTATATGAGGATTTTAGCGACAGTCTGAACAGGGCAAAGCTTCAAATGTCTCACTAGGAGAGACGGGGAATGTGCATCAGGCGACATTAGGTTTAACATGAACATACATGCGTTTTTATCAGCTGGGAAATGTCCCCACTACCCTCAGACCATGTAGAGTGGAGAGGGGGTTAAAGTTATGTAGACAGAGCAGTCATGGTCAGAGGGCTCACAGTGGACTGATGACCTCTCTCTGGGGTGTTTTTCTGTGAAAAAACAATGTTCATATATTCTGATCACTAGTTTTGAATACAATAAGATGAAATTAAATATCGAGTTTGCTGATATTCACCTCTTATTCAATGTTAAAAAAGATTATGCGGTCTAAACCATGACATCTGCAACATATGATTCACTCATGTATTCCTTCGACTGAAGCGGTCACCACTCCAGAGAAGCCGATTACCGCCGTAATAAACCCCCCGAACACATACTGACACTTTAACGAGCTTTAATAGTTGTTTTTCATTGTGCTTTCCAAATGTAAAGTGCTCGTCAGCCCTTACCCGTTTACTCATTTTTTAAAATCGTCGCTGCAGGTACATTCTGGATTCGCCACCCACGCTGTTTTCCCAGCATTGTCTGCGCCGACACCATCTGGCATTAAGTGAAGCACTATGAGAAATATGGCTGCAGCGTGGATGTCTGACTGCCAAGGGCAACCCGGGGCAAGTGCTCTGTAGTTGAAGATATGTTTACAGTGTCTAATAGATCTGCACAGGGACCGGGAAGCCGACCCCCGTCCACCTGAGGCCACGGACGAGGGGTCAAACAAGTCGGTGGAGTCGCTCACTGAAGTGTTGAAAGGCGAGCGGAAAATTACGACACGTGTATTTGCAGGTGTTTTTTTTTTACTACAGCTCTCTCTCTAATACAACTGCCAAGTCATTTTGTGTTGATGGTACACTTTAATGTTAAAACTCCTCATCTGCAGGTTTGAAAAATTTGCATGCTAGGTATCATCTGTTCCCCCGAGTCACAATCCCATAAAACTCATTGCTTCCCCCCTCCCCTTGCCCACTGCACAGGTGACAAGCTAAAATGAGAGATAGCTCCATTTGCTTCCTATAGCTAATTGGATTAGTGCTTAAGGCACTACAATAACGGCTGAATTTAGAGAGGCAGGCGGAGAAAATGGGGGAGTGAGGAGCTGAGTGGTAGAGCCAATTTTCCAGTGAAATGAGCTTTGCTCCAGGTGAAGAGAAAACTCCTGCAGAGAAATAGAGAAGCTCTGTGTTGGGAGATTTTATGCTACCAGACACAGAATTTACATCCAGTGCCTTTACAAGAAGGGGCACGGGGTTGTTAATGACATGTGTGCACAATCATCACAATGCTGGAAATTAATTACATGTCATTACAGAAGATGATTTTGGTCTTTATATCGTGGTCACGAAGAATACTTGATTCTGATTAGTGGGAGGGTGTGCATCATTTCAGATAGCAGCTCAGCGAAATTAACATGCAAACCTTTTCATGGTAAGTCGACTCAAATCCTGAAAAACATGGTTTGTTAGCCTCTTATTATCCCCTTATGTAACGCATGAAATAGTATGTATGGGTTTATTATGACCATGCGTCCAATGACTTTGATGCAAACAACTGTAAATCAAAGTTATAAATGTGATTGTAGCATATTTCAATTACGTAATGGGATGTGTTTCTATCAGCCACACTGTTATTCCTGATACTACCACAAGAGGGCACTAAAGTGGGGGATTTTTAGATCATATATATATAGTGAGTTTAATATTCGACAAACTAGAATATTATTATTTTTTCTGTCAAGTGTACTTCAAAAATAAAAGTATTTTTTTAAAAGCTGGGTTAAGCCATGTTTATATGAAACACTCTTCCTGCACCCTGACAGGTTGCCTTAAGCTGCAATAATCAGGGCAGAGTGACGCAGCTTGTTAAGAAACCAACATAACAATGGTGAAAGATTATACAGGAAGTCAATTCAAGAGCTTAATTAGACTACTGGCATTAAAACCTCTCGGCACATTTTATTATTTTAGAGTTGTTCCTTTAATAATAGCCGTTTCGTTCATTTGACAGTTTCTCAGTCCACTCATGACTGCATAAAGCAGCTTTGAATGCGGCCAGCTCCAGGTGGTAACCTGATGTAACCCCTACACAGCTCACTTTTTTACTAATTAGTCTGTGATGCATTGATATAACTGTATGTTTTTGTATATTTTTATAGGAAATGTTTGGTTTTCTTCAGAAACATAATAATATAACATAATTTAGCCTTTTATTCTACTTACTTTAGTCTTGAGAGTCAGATTTTCTGTTTATTATCATGATTCTGATGATTATAACCATCTCATATTCCTTTCTGAAATTATAAAACAAATGAGGTGGTGGTGGTGGTGGATGTAGTTCACCTGATTAAAGCTGATGAGTTGATGTGGCTCCACCCGTTCAACACAACAACAAACACTCCTTGAGCGGCTACAGAAAGACGTAAGAGTAATTAGTGCAGCCACACAAACTCATATTGTTTTAATAAAGGAGACAGTCGGTAATCAGCCGTCTTTCTATCATGCCTCAGATTTCCATGCTGTGCACTGTGAGCAGTTTTCCACACAACAGACACAACGCAGTGGGAGACGGTTACCTTGCTGAGGAGTTGGAGGAGCGCAGCCTGTAACATGAACTCACTGCCGCTGCGCCTCCTTTATTTGATGACTCCCTGCAGGATTTAAAAAAAAAAAATGCTGAAAATTGCGTTTTTGTAGACACACATTTGATAAACAATCACAATCAGCTGCATTGTTTCCACCACTGATAATTAAAACAATGTAAATATGTTGATTGTAACTTGTATTTTTTAATGTCATGATAAAGTGTGAAAGTCTTACATAAAATATATGCACTTTATTATTATTATACACATGAATGGTATCCCATTTCTAAAAAACACATTGCACTTACGGAGGAAGTCTATATGATCACTAAAAAGTATCATATTCTATATTTATCTGCATGAATATCTGGTTATCTAACAAACAGCTTTATGCAGAGTGTAAATAAATGTAGGAGATACTGTGGGAAAACAAAGACTTGGAGGCAAAGTACTAATACATGACATGAAATGGAAAATTGCTGAAATGGAAATGGAAAAGACAAGAGCTTATGGCTATTCTCCGGTGCTGATTTATATGATAAGAGAGGCAATTTAACACTTGTGCGCTGATTTGTGGGTGTTCTTCATGCCCTGTCCACCTAGATCAATATGAGTGTCAGAGTTATGGCCTTAAATTACTGTTGGATGCTCATTACCAAGCAAAGCTCAATACAATCGAGGGTGTTCGTACGCTTCGTGTAGGCGTGTGTGTGTGTGTGTGTGTATAATGTGTACCTGCGAGTGCATCTTTCTGAAGCGCCTGCCAATAAACACCAAGGCCATGAGGTGGTTTGAGTTGTAGAGGTTTAATCAACCAGAGTCACGATCTCTCTCTCACACACACGTTCTTAAAACACACGAAAATACAAAACCAAAAAGAGTTGGTTGGAAAAGATCGAGAACTCTCCTCGAAGTTACCTTCTCGGTACACAATATTATATACAGCAAATAATGTTGCAGTGCAGATAAAGCATGAAATAGTGTGTCTACAATGGGATGATCAAAGGCCAGAAAAAGCAATAAAAGAAGTGTGTCTATCCATCAACGGGCTGCTGAACACCGAGAATGATTTCAGTCTCAGGTGGACTCGACGCCTGACGCGCTCTCCTCTCTAAATCACATGGCTGCTCTCTTATTTCCTGGATGACTGGACAGTTTCTTCCTCCAGACATGTACGAAACAAGGAGTGAAAAGTGAAACTTCACCAGTCAGTCAGTCGGTGTTGAGTCACATTTATGTATTATTGATTTCTGTTTGTGTTTCTGCTCAAAAAAAAAAAAAAACACGCTTAAAGAATTAATGAAATGCTGCAGACTAAATATAATAGTGTCCTCGCAGCTGTCTTTCTTCCTGCTTCGATATGAAACGAGTTGTGTATTTACTGTTAGAAAGGCTAAAATAATTCAATAAACACACTTCAGGACTTGAGCTTCATCACAAGGAGACGACAGAGACACTACGCCCATGTTTTCTGTAGCAGTCTGTGAAGCGAGACGCGCCCATGTCTTGTGGAAAAAGGTGCAGCCTACTGTCAGATAACACGTCCAACACAAACCTTGTGTTCTTCAACAACACCACCCGACAGATATCAGACTATCAGGTTGCCTCGTTCCCAGACCCGTCATAGGCTGATGTGCTCGGCTGCCGCCAGTCTGAGGACACGGGTGAGACCAAACTAATGAGTGATAAGGAAAGAGCAGAGACATGCCTGAGAGTCGCAGCGTGTGTTTGTGTTGAACATGTGTGGATACACACTTTTCATTTTTAAAAAACACCTTTTCTTTGTGTTTTCAATGACCTGCACCTGCACCAGCGTTTAGTGTTAGAGACGTCTTCCCACTGAGAAAAACAGCAAAATCTCTTTTTTATTGTTTTTTTATTGTGTCTTATACTTTAACGGTTCATCTTAATGCCAACATTTTGGATAAGTGACACTCTAAAGTTTGATATATTGACATTTTTTGGCTTTTTATACAACTTTTCATACTTTGCTTCTATTATTTACAATTAGTCTCTAATGTGCCTCGATGCTGTATATTTATAACTTTAAACAAGAGATGTTCACTATTGACCACATGTTTGTCTGATATAACATTTGATCTATCAACTGAAGACTTGTCCACACAATTTTAATTTTAAGCAAATAAGCAATCACAAAATAGGACACACTTTCACACTCCTGATATTGAATTTCTGTTCAGTGGTCAAATAAAGGTCTGATTTTGTAAAAAGAGGTTCATCTGTGCCAAAAATGTCCGTGTTTTATTTTTATGGTTTACACATTAGCATGTTGTATATTTAATGAACTATAAACGGGGCAAAAAGAAATTCAAAAAAATAGGCTAAACTGCATTTTTAATGAAAAGCTTGAGAGGTTAATCTTTAAAAAAACAAACAACAACAACAACAAGCAATGCTGCATGAGGATTCATGTGTTGTCATAACACTTCACTGAGCCCAGTCACTCATGTTGGAGACACCGTGTTTTTCTAGAAGAGCAAAGTGCATTCAGCATAATTAGAGTTTTGTTTGGCAGCTCGTAGCCTCTGTAGATAATCCTAACAGGCTACACAACGTGTTTGTCTGAGCTATGAGGAGAACTGTGAACTCATGCTTGAGCCCGTAAGCTGCCGCACATCAAAATGAATGAATGAATGAATGAATGAATGAATGAACACCTACATTCACAACAATGCAGACTTAAAGCGAGAGAGAGAGAGAGGGAGAGAGGCAGGAAAGTGGCGGAAAGGGTGATGGGTTCGAGTAATGACACATAGCATCCGTCCTGGAACAGAGAAATGACTTCAGATCAGAGTTTGTGCAAAATCAGATACACTCATTCACTTGTATATAAAGGTTGGCAATTAGCGTAGCTTAGCATAAAGACTGGAAGCAGGGGAACAGCTAGCGTCGCTCTTTTTAAAACTTTTTTTTTTTTTTTTTTAATTCACCCATACGAGCACCTCTAAAAGTCATTAAATAACTCATTATGGTTTGTATGTGGTTTTAAAGGGGGTTACGTGCTTGACTATTTCTTGGCCAGGAGCAGTGACTTCCCAAAATGCAACTTGTCTTTACACGTGAGTTATTGCACAGATTTTCCCCCTGCGTTCAGTCTTTATGCTAACCTCCAGCTTCACGTTTAACAGACAGAATATGAGAATGGTATCAATCATCAAGAAAGTAATAAGCACATTTCCCAAAATGAGTATTCCTAGTTAAATAAAACATACATCATTAAATTCATCACATTTCATTGCCTATGTAGCAGCTTTGAGCCAGACGGTTTAGTAGGTGACTGGAATTAATATGAACTCATTGGTTTTCATTTAATGTTGATGACTTTGTGAGTTCGGGGACTCATTAAAACAACAGCACAATGCAGATTCACAGCTTAGCGCCGTCAAACTCGCATCTCTGACCTCCGAGGACCACTGCATTTAACAGGGGAACTGCCTCTCGTTACTTATCCTTTATCAGCTGTCTCATTATTCCCTTGTTTTTTGTTGATTTTTTTTTCTTTCCTATTACTGTCTTTGCAATGCAGATCTGCTGTTTAAATCAGCAGCTCCGTGTATACAAAAGCAAGAAAAAAAAATATGACTCATCCTATTAGCTTTGAGAAATCTGGGCACTCGGGGGAAGTAGTCAGACTGTAAAAAGGGAGAAAAAAAACAGATCTGTAGAATATTACCATCATGCCTAATGCCGCCTTTTTCTTCGCCAAAGTATGATTTATATACATAGAGAGAAAGACTTCTCACAATCTTTGCAGCACAGCGTCAGGTCTGCAGTAAACTCATGTGTATGTGCTGATATGCCTGCTGGATGATAGCTCATGTGTCATGAGTGCAGGCCTATCACTCGCTGCGCTCCCCCTGCAGTGTGAGCCAATATGTTCAGTAGACATAGATGTGGGCATTGCCTAATGGGATCCAGTCAGCATGGCCGATACCATCACCAAGTCACACTGCCAAGCCTCGATAACGCCGGGCTCTCTCCCTCTTTGGAGCTATGGCAAGTGTCCTGGAGAGCCCTGCAGGATGTTACATATTAATACTTCTCGACATTTGCTGGGTGATAAGCAGCCTGGATATAAATATTTCTTCATAGCAGACAATCTCTGGCTATTTTCTCCGTTTGTGGACCCCTATCTGAAAACAAATGCTCTGTCCTCAGTAACCTGTACTCCTTGAAGAGTAAAGCGTAAGGAAAAAGGGCCTGCCAGTATCATGTCAAAGTATGATATCATATGGTCACTATACTGTAATATGGTGGAATTAAAGGAATAGTTTTACATTTTGGGTAATTTGCTTGTTCACTTGTTTCTGCTGGAAGTAAGATGAGAAGACTGATGTTACTCACATTTATAAGAGTGGCATCAATCTTCTCATCTCACTCGTTTCTGAAAATGTCTTTTTAATGGAGAGAAAATCAGTGTGTGTGTGTGTGTGTGTGTGTGAAGATCGGTATGTCTGGGCGCCACAGAACCTTGAAATCTAAATATGAAATGCAGAGTGAAACGAATATAAACCGCACGGATCTTCTCCTCCGCACCGTCTCTGTGGAGTGAAAAATTCATGTTCTATTACCTCCATCAGATATGAACTGCAGTTTATAAGATCACATTTGAAATTCCAGGTCACAGCTCATGCATTCCCAAATACTTTCTGCTAACATCGCCCGGCTCTATTTCTGCATCCGAACACAGCGGCTGATAGAAGTAGTTTTAAAAAAACATATTTGTACACATCATCATAAAAAGCGATCGTATGAAATAAATAAAAAAAGTTCAGGTAAAGACTGTGATAAAAAATATATATAAATTCTAGTTTTAAATGTTGAAATAATAAAGTCGTATATGGAGATATGTTAAATGTGTGCATCGGCGCTGTGTGAGTTATGGGATGGCCTGATCACTCGTCACCAGCTGGCATAAGAGAATGAGGCAGGTGTCATATCTAGTTTGAGCAGCCTGTTTCGGTTGATGGTTCACAGCTACTCGTGTTGTTGAACAGTTCCTCCCCTCCAGCTGTTAACTGACTAGAGAAGTTTCTCACCGGACGCCATGACGACAGCCGCCATCCGCCCCCTTCGCACCACGGCAAATGGAGGTCATCTGAAGACATCATTTTTTACATCTTACCTTCTACCGGGGCTGCTGCCATGGCTGCACGAGCCGGCAGACTCTGTCAGCCTTCAGCCATCCCAGCATGCAGTTCACCTCTCAGCAGACTCATGCTGGAGAATTCAGGTGCCAGGAGACATGTGCAGCATGTGCTTGCATCTCCTACACATCCAAGTCCTTGGGGGTTGACAGATACCAGTCCCTTCAGCTCAGTGTGGAAATCCACCAGGAAAGAAAAACCACAACAAACGAGTTCAGCATATCCGTCTCAGCAAGTAGCCGACAGCATGAACTGATCAAAACACATTAATTATTCATCACAAACTAAAGATTTCATATCTCTCATGTGTGCATCAGCAAGATGTTTTAAGATTTGGTTTGTTGTTGTTTTTTTTCCTGATCCTCTCCAAATCCACAAAGTTACTTGCAGAATTTTAGGATTTATTTGTTTGTGTTTCTGTCTAAAGTTTTTCATCCGTGCTTGTCTCTTCACAGCTTATATATTTATTTTGCAGTATACCATTAAAGGGGACATATCAAGCACATTTCCAGGTTTATATTTATATTCTGGGGCTCTGCTGGAATATCTTTGTATGATTTACAACTTGAAAAACTCTTTTATCTTATACTGACCCTTTATGTCTTTTTAGATCCTGTCTCTTTAAGGACCGCCTCCTGATGAGCCTGCTCTGCTCTGATTGGCTAATTTAGGATTTCACTTCTTTTTCCTCAATCTTTAGTCAAAATGTCAACTTCTCAAATACACCCCATACATGTAAGTCAGACATTAAAAAAAAAAAAAAAAAAAAGTGGTGTTGCCATGACAACAAAGGTAGAAACCACGTTTAAAGTGATCATTTTAATCCAAACTATGATCTATTCCTAAACCTAAACTTAACCTGACCTTAACCACAGTGTTGTCAAACCATAAAAAAATTATTTAATTTTATTTTTTTGATATTTTGAGTGATGTAATGGTTTTGTAAAGCAGCATATTATGGGTTGTTATGCAGTGCAGGTACAATCAAGTCCTATAGAGGTCATTAGAAATATACATATTCTGTTTTTTTCTGTTTTGGTATGAGAAAAAGAAAAAAAAGAAAACTGTAAAACAAAGTAATGTGCTTATACCTCATTGTTGTGCACATCATGCTTAGGAAGAAGACAGTAATGACAGTGAGGACAGTGAATAACAGACTGAATCAAATATTAAATTCCTTCCAAAGGGGATAACACTGGAGATGACAGCGTAATCAATCCACATTTTGCCCTGATCTATTACGTAACAAAAAGACAAAAGAGAACAAATGAAGAAAGAAGTCAATTTCTCCTCCGCTGTGAAATCCATCTTTATGTCCTTCCTCATTACCTAACGCTCCCTCGCTGTTCTCCTTCCTCCACATCACTTAAACTCCATTTTCTCGTGTAACGTCAGTACGTAACAGTTTTGTGTGATTACACGTGGTAGCTTCACATTTCGTGAGTTATTTGCGGGCGGTTTATATGTGGTACCACCACAGTGAAGATACCGCCTGCTCGATTTCTTTTTTTCCCGTGACAGATTTCATCCTCCACGTATCCATCTTTCTTACCAGCTTGGGCCACATTGCTTCTGAAATAGGAAGAAAAGGTCAGAGCGTTAATGCACAAAGTGACAGCAGATACATCACCTAAATCTATGGTGACTTTTGGCAATACATCCCACACACACGCACACTCAGTTTCCGATGGGAGGGAACAGGAGTGATGACAAAGGAAACACACAAACTCTCTTTGTGGCTTAAGGGGGTTTTGATTTGTAATTTTTAATGGTGACTAACAGGAAGATAAATCAAGTGTGTGTGTGTGTGTGTGTGTGTGTGTGTGTGTGTAATTAATATTAAAGACAAAGTTTAGACTCAATTTATTTTCTATTAAATTATAATTTTGCTGTTTAAAACACAGACGGTGATCAATGCACCGCGTAATGCCTTCACCCCTCAAGACTGTAAGTGTGAACTTTTAACAGACACAACATGGGACGTTTCCTCCAACAATGCATTTATGTTTTAGCTTTTTACCTTTTATCCGAGCATATTGTCACTGTGTCCATAGTGTTGTCATTTCTTTGTTTTAAGGATATTTAAGGACAACTTTTCCTACCCTCATGATGCTCCTCGCTGCTGTTTTTCATTCCTTTTATCACATTTTTCCTCCTCTAAATTGTATCTTGAAGTAAATCATTTCAAAATAAGAGCTTCTCACAAGTAAGTAAGTACCCTAAGATTGTGTAACAATCGAGCATCATTTTTACATTCATCTTTCAGGTTAATGTAAACATCTTTTGATTTGCCAGTTGGCTTCAACTGTGCGTGTGAATGACAGTTATTTATCTCAAATGTTCAGAAAATGTGGAAATCAGGGATGCAGGGACTGGAAGTAAGAGGCCTTTGGCTCTCGCTGTGTTCCCAAATGTGCACATTAATTTGAAACAGAGTTTTTCAAAGTGTCCAAATGTATAGCCGGTTCTTCTTCTTGTTGTTGTTTTTTTTTTTGGCACTCTGCTGCAGCTTTGCAAAATGTGATTGATGGCAGTCCTTGTTGTTTCCTCTGCCATGTGCACAGAGTGAAGGAGCCAGAGAGGGAAATCTAACTAGTGTGGCAAATCTGATTAGATGTAAGTTATTTATTATACAAAATAAAAACATATATATATTTATATATATATACACACATCATTTAAAAGTGCACTAATCCATGTTGTTATATTAAGAAAGGAATAAGTGACTATGTGTCATATGACAGATGTTGCTTGTATTTCAGCTCATTGCTTTTGTTTTGTACCTGCTATGCACCAAATGAAGCACTAAGCTGCTAAAGAGACGCATATTAGTCACAGGAGGAGGTGGAGACCAAAATGAGAGTGAATAATGGACCTAAACTCGTTAGATGCACAGAAACATTACTCAAAAAAAGCCTCCTGTCTGCACTACATCAACTTGTCTATATACGTCTAACATTATAAATATAGCGTTTTAGTTTACAGCTTGTTGCGCTGCCCCCATGTGGCCAAAAAAAAATAATACTTGAATGCAGGTTTAAATACACTAAAATATACCAAGATAAAATAGAATAAATATAGTTAAAAATAATTAATAATAAACTGTGAAGGAAAAAGTAGAGAAAAATATGTAGCGTGAATGTGATGTAAGTAGTTTAAGGTAAGTTTAAAGCAGCGAGTCTTGATTTAACTTATGAGCCTGTTTCTCAGTCATTAGGGTGGATAGCCCTTAAACATCGACTTATATTTGCAGTAGATTAAAGGCTGTTGGAGGCATTTGTAAAGAGGCACTTTTCCACATCCTATGTGTCTCTCTATCACTCTTTGTCCTTGTGGGTGATTAAAATGCACCCTGGTTGTCTGTCTGCTCGCTCATTAATCACAGGGCGAGAGACTGGGCCCCGAACACTAAATATACAGTTTGTCCTCATCTCAGCACTCCACGCAAAAGTGCTACTACAGCAGAAAACCACAGCAGGCCATAAATGACTCGTAAGCAGGGCTAACGGTTGGCTAGCACTCGTTATAGAAGCATTAAGCTACACGAAAGGCGAAGAACGACTCCCCGAAAGGGTTTTAAAAAGGGTGTGGTGACCCAATACCTAACTAACATGAAATGTCCACAGGTATAACCATCGATACACAACAACGTGACCATACTGTCAGGTTATTTTCCAAATTATATCAACTTTTATTGATATTGACTTTTATTGATTGATTTATTGATGTTTTTGTTCGACTGACATCTTCTCCATCACTCTGCCAAGGTCGGCCCAGAGTTAAACCTCAAACACGCTCAATGACCTTTTGAACTCGGAGGTTACAAACGATGCAAAACAGGAGACACTGTTGTTTCACGAGGAAGCGTCTTCTGTAATGAGGGCAGACAGCGTTCGCCCCCTCACGGCATTCAATAATTTGAATTGTTTTACGAATGAAGGAAAGATTTAATTCAGACGGACACGCTCATCAGTCAACAGGATGTCAGCACGCACCGGAAATTCAAATAAATTGGCAGAAGGCCTGATGTACTTAACCGCTCCGACGGCAGGTCAGAGGGAGAGGAGAGGAAAGTTTGCACCATGAAGGAATGTACTTGTATTAAAAAGACGGAGGAGACTATAATAAGGATGCTGTTTAATGTTCTCCTTTCTCTAATTATTCTGCTTCAGATGGGCCTCCACATTAACGAGCGACTGGAGGGTCGTCATTTACCTGCGATGTAGACATAATGAGGAGCAGTCGCTTCCCTAATGGGATCCTAATAAATACTTTCTGTTTAAGGTTCTTACAAACTAATTGTGTGAATGTGGATTGTTTTGCATGTTTAGCATCACGTGCAAAAGATTCACACCAATTATCTTAAAAAATAAAAAACAATCTGCAGGTTTTTGTTTTTTTTTAAGATTTAATCCGATACAGCTTCTGTCTTTAAGATTAAATCCTATTCTCTCTGGGGGAAGAAAGGGATGAGATGTCCACTGGGAAATCTGGGAATTGTGACCCCTTAACGGAGCGCTCCACTGATTTTATGTGTCGATGTCAATTTGCTCATCATGAGGAGTACTGCACAGCCTCTGAAAGCAGTTGTGCAATTACTTCTGTGGCTCTGGAGGAGGAGGAGGAGGAGGATAGGGGAGGAAGAGGAGGAGGAGCAGAGGAGGAGGAGGAGAGGAGGGGGGGGAGTTATCAAGTGATATGTTTTGAGTAATGTCAAATTGGGCTTGGAGACTTTAAATAAGGAAAAGAAAGACGAGGTGAAGTTATGGGCGGAGGAGGATGTAGTATGTAGTATTTTATTTGTTCATTCTGATTCAAGAGTCTGCAGGGTGAGTTTTCCCTCCAGGTAAATGTGCTACCTGGATGTTTTTCTCTGACAGGCTGTTTGTTCAGGAAGATGTCAACAGTTCATCTGCACTTTGAAATAACACTTCAATATGGGAATAGTAGGTTTTCACAGCCGCTGGGACAAAATAAACCCAAACAACCCCTGCAGAGCAACACGTATCATATACGCTACACCTTCCAGTGCAGGAAAACCTTCATCTACACAACAAGAAATGAATCATAAACAAGATGTCTTATTGACTTATTGACCTTTACACACGTCAAAGTGGTTGTCTGTTTTGTATCCCCCCCCCATACCCCCCTCGCCCACCGCGCCATTTCAATCTGAGCCACAATAATTCTCCGGATTGCAACTCCCGCATTTCACGCTTGATTTCATATTTCTCTCCACATTTATGGAAAAAGCAGTTGTGTTTTCTTAGGCACACTTACGTTAATGGCTCTGGAGATTGTTTTTCCACGGCTTGGGCAGCAATAAGGTGTGGGGGAAGTTGCTTTATGAAAACAGTTGTACCCTTTGTCACGAATCATCTAGCTTAATTTCACCTTGGATATGAGATTCTGTAAAGACATAAAGCGATGGATTTACTGTCATAACCGTGTTATACTGTCCACCGTGCACGCGTTGTTTACCATAATCCTGTTACACCCATTACACAGTGATGAATTCATATTTAAACTCTACATTTTGAAAATGAAAACCACTGCAACTATTTCTCAGAAGAATCGTTATTGATCCAGAACATGTTACAGTAAATACAGGAGCAGGTCGCCAATATTACAACCAATCACTGCAGCAGCCAGAGCCATGGCTCATTGACACCTGCAATAAAAACATATATATATATTTATATATATATATAAATAATTTTGCCTACAAGTGGGTGGTGTGAGGACAGAGACGTACGAAACTGCAGAAAAGGTTCAAACAGGGATTGATTAACTGTGAAAGAGGCTAATATGCAGGTGCATTAATCACAACATTTAGAGAAGGGAAGAAAAATGGCAAAAATAATCACGTTCATCAAGAAAAACAAAGTCAAGAGGTTGTGATATATAGCACAACAAGCTAGCGAAGCTCTAACCGAACTGCTTTCCTGCACATGCTCAGTGGCATCTGCCGTACACAGAACTACTCTCCAGAGACTAAAAATGTGATCGCTCTTATTATTATTGTCTTATCTAAACAAACTATGTCGCCGTAATTTTCGTGGTGAAGACACACGTCACCTAGCGCAACAGCTACTGACTCACTGATGTGTTTTTAATAGGTTTTTATGCAATAAAACTGTGAAAACTGCACAAATGCTCTCCTTTAACAACTTTAGCTCCTGGAATCTGACCTCCGACGTCAAAGGTGTAAAATGAGGTTGAGGACGACATTTCTGGGTCACATCTGCCGTGACGATCGGGGTCTTTTGTCTTCACGGTTGGAATGAAACACGTGGAGAACACATAGATGTGAGATCAGCAGTTTTACAACACGCGTGGCTATCGATGGCCTTATTGACGGCCGCAAAGATCAAACGAGCGACCTTTTCGGTAATGTGATGGTTTCACTAACCATCGGCCGTCTCTGCCACCGTGTGTGACAATAGCACAATAAAGGTCAGTGCGGCGTAACCTTTGAGCGGGGTGTCACCTTGCTGAACACACAGATACCGATAAGCTGCCCTTTAAATACTCGGCTCAGATTGAGGCTTTACTCTCATACGTCATTCAGTAAATCACTTTCATCTCTGAAATTACACGGCGTCCTTGAAGAAAAGGGAACCTGCTCATTAAGAGTCGTCGCATTAATGGTTTGGTTTTCTACCTGAGCTTAAATAATAAGCGTCATTACTGATAGCGTGAAAGTTTTGCTTGTTAGAATGCACTTCTATTGTTTCACTGTTTTATTAAAACTACTTTGAACACAACCTCTGGGAGGGAGTCACTCAGAAATAAAAGAAAAATTGTAAACAAAGTATTATCTAAAAATGTCAGCCGCGTGCATTTCCCTCTCTCTCTCTCTCTCTTTGTGTTTCACTGTCTTTAAACACACAGACAAATAAAAAAAGCAGGAGGTTGGACCGGTGGCCATTAAACAGCCACGAGTTCAGCTGACTCACCTCTTCGTGGCTTAAGGCGCAGTGATACACTGTGTGGGTCACATTACGGTTCAGTTACTGCAAAAAACCTCAAAGGTTAATTTAAAGTCAGAGCTTTAATTCTTCAATAAATCATCCTTAACTCCTAATTATTCTCCTTCCCGCGTGCGACCGTCAACAGTTAGCACAGGTAGCGCCTCTTCCTGTCCTCGAGCCACCTTGGAACGGAGCAGAGGTCTCCGATAAGTCTCTGATTAGCCAAATATAATAAGCCTGTGGATCATAATGATCATAATGAAACTGGCTGCATCCTCTTTTTCAACAAGAGCCAGGAGGAAGTTAAAGAAAGTAAAAAATGGATTCCCTGTCTGTCAAACAAACGTATTAATGGACGTGTGTCTCTATTTATAGGCTTCGGGTTCGAGGATGAAAGGTATATCTTGGTCATAATTTTCAGTTTTGCAGGGTTTATGAAGTCTAGTTGATGGATTTGAGGTGATTTTTCTTTCCAGTCCTTTAGCGCCACACTGTGTCTCAGATGTGCGGTGCAGTTAGTGTGTGTGTGTGTGTGTGTGGCATTTTGCTGATCCTTGTGTTTTATTAGAAGCGTAGTTACAGGTTGGTGAATGAAGGCCCCTGTAAGTGTAGTAATAGAAAATACGTGTGTGTGAGTGACAGAGAAACGAGGGATCATGCTGTGTGGAGATTTTTATTTTTTGTTATTGTTGTTATTTTATATTTTTTTATCTCTTTGCCAATTTTCCTGTCAGCCTGCAGCCGTGTTTACCATCAACATCGAGGAAAACTTCATTCCAGCTGCTTTTTGTGATCCTGTCTGACATTTTATAAGTAGCTGTTTTCTCTTAAAGGCACAGGAAGAAATCTGGGGGATCCTTTAAAGGTCCACGAAGCAAAAATCAACTGCAGGCAGATCTTCCTACTGACCTTTTGTACTGCTATACACGGATTACACTCCTTAATTTGGGTGCGAGAAAAGAACAGTCGAACACTAAAGTAATGTTTCCATCTCAAATTGTTTCATATGAGGGATTTTTAATGGAAGGAGGCCCGTGGATGTGGAAACATTAAAAACTTCACAAGAAAAAGCAGAAATCTAACAGTAATATATATTTTTTCAGATTCAGATTCATGTACGGACCCTAAAGCAGACCTGGCGCCCAGGTTGAGAACCACTGGTCTATTGACAGGTGAAATGCAAACCTGATATTTTAAAAGATGGATTATAGCCATATTTGAACCAAAATATGAAAAGTCCTATCCTATCCTATCCTATCCTCCATAAATAAATGTCTGCTTCACGCTGCCTCTTCTTTTTTTTTTCTCTTTAAACATTCAATGTTGTTTCAATCACACACACACACACATACACAATAAGAATATGATGCTGCCAGTTTCACTGAAGCTACTGCACATTTCCAGCAATCCATCATTCACGCCGTATTAATCACAGAGAAGCTGCCATCCGCGTTCTGAATTAGTTTTCTAAGAACAGAAACCCCTCTGAGATAATCACTTCTTTCATCACCAGCAATGTGACAAATTCAGATGTGGATATAATGGATAAAACAAAGGACCGATGTGTGTTGAATCTCAACATTTTAACCTGCAGAATATCTAAACACACTTCACGCTTCTTGTTTTGATTGGATTATACACTAAAGGTACATTGATGGATATTATAATCCATTTCTGATGAGTCTTACTAAACGACTAAAGCATTTACTTTGAGAGCAACTCCTCATTTGATAAAATGTGCACGAGGCAAAAAGGTTCAGACATGTAAAGACTTTCATATCAAAGCTGACATTAAGAGGGAGCGTTGAGGAGGACTGGGTTGTGATCTGAGAGAAACCGTTTTCCATAAAAGTCAAAGTAAAAACGTCCTCTAGGGAGCCGTCATCTGTTATAACATCTTCCTTTCTTCCTAACAGTCACGCTGCTTTTCATGTTTTCACGGTTGTGTATTACGTTGTCTGAAACTTGATAAAGACATGTAGTATCAACACCTGTAGTACGAACCTGACAGGTTTTAAAATAATAAAAAGGCTGGTGAGGTTTTCATGCTCCAACTGGTTTCTCTGCATTATACACTGACTTCTTCCAGCTTGTCGTGCGTAGTTGTGGTTGCAGGTTAAGGTCTATTAGTTCTGAGTAAAACTGACAAGGACGTACGTTTGCCTGCATCTGTGAAACCATATCCATCCACTGCAATAATCAGCACCTACTACAGTTGAGTGAGTGTGGTGGTATCTGATGTAACACTGCCACCCAGTGGTTTACTTCATTAAATCACCACTTCTGTGACACAATATGGCAAAAATGAGATTTGTAGTACGGTAATTATAAAAAAAAAAAACAACAACACACAATTTGTTGTTGGCATTTCTTTAATAAACATTTGCCAAAAGAGGAGGGTGGGGGACAAAATCATTTTAGTACAAAAAAAAAAAAAAAAGACATTGATCACTTTCTGGACTTGGGCTACGTGTGTTTGTTTTGCTCATGATTTTATAATACCTACAGGCAAAAAGGCATGTGGAATTTAAAGTGAAAAACAGCCTTTTTCCATAAAGTCAGATTTGTTGATTTGCTGCAGTCATCCAAGTGCTAACAGTCCTTTTCCTCAAATACCTTACTGTGCTGATGCTGAAGCCATCAACCCAATCAACTGTGCCATCGTTGTTATAACATAATCATGGCCATTTAAAAAAAAATAAAAATAAAAATTTAAAAATAAAAAGACACTACATTACTGGTCATATTCCTAATTGTGCAGATAAAGCACATCATCAGTTTCCTTTCATAGCTAAAATAGTTTCCGCCTACTTCGGTCAGTAGTGCAAAACATTAATCCTACTCTGCCCTGGAGCAAATTACAGAAAGGCTAAAAGGTAGAGGTTTAAAATTTACCCGGCCTGATAAATGTACACTCAAAAAAAGGTAAAAGTTTAATTTAAAAGACAGCAGAATAGATTACAAAAAAATATGAAAATGGTATGAGCGATAAAAGCTCCTCCGGTGTTATTCAGCCGTCCTTCTGCCGCGTACTCCACAGTCCAGATTGAGGAGGAATACAATGCCTTACACTGAATTAAGTTATTACAAACTGAGTGTGCATCTTCAGATCCCTCCTGAGCCTGAAAGGCTCCAGGCTCAAGGTGGAGTCCTCGAGCTTTTCTCCATTGTCACAAACTGCCATTTCACAGTCTTCTAGTCTATCAGAAAGGCAGCCCTCGTCCTCTGATTGTTGCTGTTGAGTTCACATGTGGGACAAAACCGAGGGGTAGTGGTGGAGCCCCGACCTGAGAAGGGGAGCCCCAAGGTTGGCCCGGTGCTGGGATGGGTGGAGGAGGAGGTACGCCGTCCTTTCTAGCCATGCTGTGGTTGTATAGGTGGATGGCGCTGGGGTTGGGCGGTCCCTCCACACGCAAGGGGCTGTGATTGTACTCGAAGCGGTGGTCCTTGTCCCCTGTGAACACCATGCTGCTGGCTCCGGTGGCTCCTGCGCTTGGAGGGAAGGGCTCAGGGTGGGCTGCTGCAGCGGAGGAGGAGGAGGAGGAGCCAGCGGCCTGACCCGGCCCGCTGAACACTTCCCTCAGAGTATGAGGCGGCAGGCCTCCGCCCAACATGTGACCCATGTAGCTCTCCCCGAAACCTGCAGGGGTGAAGGGTGGAGGAGGCGGATGGCTGTAGTCTCCCCCGTATCCGGGCCCTTCTGCTGTAGGGAGAGGGGGGTAGTCCAGCTCCGGGGGTCTCCCTCCGTCGCCTCCACCTGCAGATGTGATGGGGGGAGCGTGGCCTGTCTTGGGCTCAGGTGGAGGCTGCCGGTAGTCCAGGTCAGCGTGTGGAGGCGGTTCTGGAGGCTCAGGTGGTCTCTGGTCTGGGGGTAAGATGGACACTCCACCTACCTCTGACACTAAAAAGACAAAAATGAAATCAAAGTTTTTATCTTCTGGGTAAAACTTTACTACTTGATTAAATCCCTGTTTTTCTTTTAAACCACATCCATTAATATTCTTCTCAGTAACAACATGAATGAAAGAACAAACCTCTCAGTTTTTAATAGCTTAAAAGCAGAAGGAGGTTTACCTGGAGAGACGGGGCTGGGCTCTGGAGGCTGTTTGACCTCTGGGGGTAGAGGAGGTCCCACAGGTGCTCCTGCGGCAGGGTTGCTGCTCTCCATCCCTTCTCCACCACCATCACAGGGTTCCTGCCTCTGAGCCTGTTGAGCCTGGAGCAGCTGAGCCAGCAGCATCGTCATGGCTGTCTGGGTGGCAGCTGCAGCCTCTCCCTCTGGGAGACTTGACGGTGCCGACATGGGCGGTGAAGGAGGCTTCGGCATTGGCGGTGTACGGGGTATTCCTGCTGGAGCGGTGGGCTGGGGGGGCTGTGGGGGCGGAGGGGGCTTGACGGGTGTAGGGAGAGGAGGAGGCGGCTCGGCTTGGTCGGTGGGAGCCAGGGCTTTGGAGAGCTGCTGTAATGTCTCCTGGTTGACTTTCGTGCTCATGGTCTGCACAAACTGGGCTGTGTTCACTGCACTCTTGGGCTGGCCGAGGAAGTTTAGGAGGAGCGCCAGCTGCTCCTGAGTCAACTGGGAGTTTGGAGCCTTTGGGTCTGCAAGAAGACAGAACAGAGTCATTTAACAGCCCAGTGTATCAGAGGGTGTTTTTTTAATGACATGAAATATCATTCTGCGACACGTCTGCCCCGGGGGACTCATGAGCTTTGTTCAGTGTGTTGTCAATGCACATGTTTATTGTCTTTAGAAGTACAGTACAGATATAAGCAGCGGTCACACTTACCCAGCAGCGCAGACGCAGCTGTATTCTGCGCTTTGATACCTCCAGGAGCGGGGAAGCCCTGAGGAGTGTTACTGCGGCTGTCGTCGAGGCCCAGCTCTTTCCGAGGCGCCTTCGGAGCTGCTAGTTCCTCTGGCATCTGCTTCTGCCGCCGCCGCTTCTTACTCCACAACTCGTGACAGTCTTGCCACAGTGGAAGACTGGAGGAATGTAAACAGTTGACATGGTGTTACAGATTTGGTGAAACACAGAGAGAGATCAACGTAAACCAAAACATACTCTGGTGGAGGCATTTTGTCTGGGTCCACGTCCTTGAGGAACTCGCTGCCTAACGCTTGTTCAGCCGTACAGCGTTTGCTGGGGTCCAGGTTTAACATGTGGTCAAACAGGTCCAAGGCCGACGGAGGGATGCTGAACAACAACAAACAAGTTCTCAGTATCAAAAAATTGCTGCAAGGCCAAAAAAAATATCTCTAAAAAATATATATTATAAACAATATAACTTACAAAGCGTACTCCTCTCGTAGGCGTCTCCTGTACTGTTTCTTTGGTTTCATGGTGTTGAAGAAAGGAAGCTTTATTACATCTGGCCAGACGGCGGGGCACGGACTTCCACATATTCGACTAAAAAGACATTAACACACCTTTGTTTAAGCAGAATGCAGCAATGTGTGGATACAGCTGCTGATTAGTAAATGATGGACAAAGTTAAACATCGACAATGTTTTTGTCCATTTAAAAAAAGGAAAAGTCGAATGTGCGGCACGAGTTTTGTGTTCTGCTGGTTTATCTTACCCGTTTCTCATTTCCTTCAGCCTGATGGCTTCAGATCATGAACCTGTGACTTACTACATTACCCAGAAGCACTTCTAACACCCAGACAACTGGCCTGACTTCCTTATTTAGAGTGAATCACATTTATCTTAATTTAAGTTCATTTTATCTGCTCTTGTATTACCACAAATGTTTTTACCGGCTAAGTGAATAAATAAAGATAACAAAGAATGAAATACTCAAAGAAAAACAAGTTGTATAGCCTGCAGATAGTTTGAGGGTTTCCCAACAAGCAATGCCCGTTAATTAAAACACATTTGCGTCTGTGATGCATTAAGGTCAAATCTTCACTTATTTTCAATAGATATGCTGAAACTCCGTCTCTATCCGTCCCTGGTTCAAGGATCCAATCTGGGACTCAAAACTAAATCTAAATTTGAAAATTTAGCATAAACATACCTGATAAGCTCCAACTGAGCTAGCTCCTGATTAGCCTGAAAGATTGGTTTCTTTGTGAACAGTTCTCCGAGTATGCATCTGGGGAAAAAAACAGCACATAATTTACAATTATGATAACAAAACAGCGACACTGACACGACACTTATTAACCGTCAGTCCTAATCTTACCCGCAGCTCCACACATCAATAGCCGGCGTGTACCTCTCCTCTCCCAGGAGCAGCTCTGGGGGACGGTACCATAGTGTAATCACTTTATTGGTGTACGGTCGACTAAAAATGAAAACACATGCATGCAGTCATTCGTTACAGTTATATTTATAAAAATACGTTTGAAAATATTAATGTTTAATAGGGAAAGACAGCTGACGTGAGGTGTAATGAGTATCAAGGGGGGAATATTGGAGGCTCACCTCTCTTCAGAGTTATACAGCCGAGCAAGACCAAAGTCTGCGAGCTTTATTTGACCTCTGATTAGGAGAAAGAAAAGACAGATTACATCTAGCTGGGAAAATGTGTTTGACAATGTAACCAAGTGGAAAAACTGACTTGTTGTTGAGCAGAATATTGGAGCACTTGATGTCTCTGTGCAGAAAGTTCTTCTTGTGGCAGTAATCGAGACCCTCCAGCAACTGCCGCATGAAAGACTTGATGTGGCTCTCGTTGAAATGGACGAGGCCAGACTCGAGTAAACCCATCAGGTCGTGGTCCATGTATTCAAAAACAAGATAGAAAGCTCCTGGGATGGAAAAAAAAAAGATTGAATAATTATTGAAAAAAATAGTGTTTTTTTCAGTATTGTACAAGAGCAAATTACATAAAACATACGTGTATACCTTTATCATTTTTGAAGTCCAGAGCATCCTCCTTGTCCGTGACAATTTCCTTCATGTTTATGATGCTCTTATGGTTGAGTTGTCGCAAAATTTTTATCTCTCTGATGGCTGTGATCGGGAAACCCTCCTTTTCATTGTCCAATCGGACCTTCTTCAAAGCCACCATCTCGGCTATGGGACGAAATGGGGAAAAATGCGTCTCAAGACTAGATCGCGAGATTATCTCATCCCAAGTCTAACTTTAAACACGCAGGTCTGTCATTATAGCCAGTCTTTAACATTAAAGTCCCATCCTTGCTTATGTAAGAAGTTCCTAATAAAGTGCAGCTTTAAAATACTCACCTGTGTCTTTGTCTTTAGCTTTGTACACCTGACCGTAGGTGCCTTCCCCTGTGATTCCAATAATCTCAAACTTGTCCACACAGCGTTTCCCCCAGTCTATCTCAATTTCCTTAATTTCGCCATATCTTGGGCCGCAAATTCTGTGGTTTACAAAAAAGAAATGCAAACGTCAATAACACAGTGATAAAGGAAATATTTATATTCAATGTGACATACAATGGCACATACTTGGGCCTTTTGCGCAGCGTTTGGGACTTTTTGTCCTCATGCGGGCTGTGTGGAGAAGATGTGCCACCGAGAAGTTCAGGAGGAAGAGGCAAATCGGACAGAAGTTGGCGGGCCTTACGCTCTGACTTCTTCTTTCCTGAGAGCAAGCTGTCCTTTAAGCTGATAAAAACAGACAAACACAAGAGATACAGAAACAGAGTGGTGAAGTTGTGACAATCAAGTATAAACATTTTAAGTCTGGTGACCTAACAACACACACATACCTGTCTCCTTTATCCATGTGCTCAAGAACTGTTTGGGGCAATGGGAGGGATGACAGAGTAGAGATCAGTGGAACGGGGGCTCGGTCCTTGTCTTTGCCCTGAACTGATGCTGGTGCTTTCCTCTTATCCCGATGTACAGAGTCGTCTTTTCCCTTTCCGTCTCTGTCCCTGCTGGTCTGGTGCTCGGTGGTCCTCTTAGACGACCTGTCAGCAGGGGACTGAGGCTGGCTGGATGTGGGAGTTCTGGGACCTTTCTCCGGTGGTGGTGGTGGAGAGGGAGGGCGGCCCTTTCTGGATGTGTGATTGGACTTGGGACTGGGTTGGTGTGCGGATGAGGAACCCTTGGTTGGAGTAGATGTGTTGCTGGAGTTCTTGGCCTTGGCAGCTGCTTCTGCCGCTTTAGCCTTTTTCTGCTTACTGAGCTCAGCAGCAAGGCTGGTTTTGAAGGTGAGCGTGCTCGGTGAAAGGCTAGAGGGGCGACTGCGGGAGCGAGAATGGCGGTGGCGGCTACGGGAACGTGAATGCCTTGAGGAGGAATATGGACTTCTGCTACGTGACCTAGCGGATCGTCTGAAGGACAAAAAAACAAAAAACAAATCAAACTTCACCAACTTAGATTTTTTTTGCATTACATAAAAATATAGTGGATAAACCAGTTCAAAGAGTGTTTATATGTATGGCACATATATAAATTAAGTTATTACACCCACAATACCAATTACACAATATCCCATTCAGGGTTTTTTTCCAATCAACAAAAAAAAAGGAATAAGCAAACCAACAATAGTGACATTAAATATAAATTATATAACTTTGTCTTTCTTTGGGTTACACACCCGTAAACATTAAATTCATACATTTCATTGAGCATCAAAGACCTTACCTGATATCAGGACTTGGGCTCAGGGACTTTCTGTATGGACTTCGTGATCTCCGGCTCTTTCCATAAGGACTCGAACCAAACTCTCCTTGCTCATACGGACTGTGTCGGCCATAACTGGGAGACCTGCGCCAGTTCGCTGGGCTCACAGGGGATCTCTTCCTTTTGTTGCTGGAGTATGAACTCGGTGACTTTGGCATACTATATGCCCCATACGCATCTACATCCCGGCTGTAATATGTGGAACTGGGAGAGAGTCTTTTGCTCCCGTACGTTGGACTTCTTTTAGATACCAGCTGGTTATAACCACCAGGTGACTGGTAGTTATACGAGTATGATGTCCCATAGGGACTTTCTGCTTTGAAACCAGGACTTCTCCTGTATGCCCTGAGGTCTTCGCGGTCATCTCGGTAAGATTGTGGCGCATCTCTGTATGCAGACGGGGGCTCTTTATCAGATCTTGTTTTACTTCTGTGCCTTTTTGAATCCCTTTTATCTGCAGATTGCGAGGACTGACTTGTAGATGTCCTTTTGCCATTTCTGTCATTGCTCCTCGTAGTGTCTCTGTGGTTTTTGGAGCCACTCAGGCTGCCTCCACCGCGAGCTTTTGAGGAGTCTCTCTCTCGGCTCTGGCGGTCCTTTTTCTTGCTGGGCTCCTTGTCTTGCTTGCTCCTCTCAGATGGTCCTCTGGTTTGCTCTCCCTTTACGAGGCTTACTGCCTCCCGGTCTCTTGCGTGACTTCTGTCTGGGGTTGCTGGTCCATTATAGTCACCAAAGTCAACATCGCTGAGCCGGTCCACTGAGAGCCGGTCAGCATTGGGGTCAAGTTTAGGAGATGGGCTCCCAGAAAACCGCTCTGACTGGGAGCTCACGTCATCGTACTCTACCAATGTCCGGAGTTCAACCTCTTTTTCAAAAGTGCCTTTTCGGTCATTGCCAGAGTTTTCTGTTGTACCGGCATGCCACAAGTCTCTGCCCTTGGCCTGTCTGCGTTTCTTTCTCCTAGAAGCCGATGAGCGCCTCTTCTCACGGTGCCTCTCCCGCTGAGCAGCACCGCTCCCCGGCTTACTGCGCCTGTCCTGCCTGTTAGCATTTCTCTGCGCGGAGGGGCTCCGTCCTCGACCCTCGCGAAGCACCTCTGAATTAGGCATTTATCTATAAATTTATAGCCACCACGGTTTTGAGAATAATCTTATATATATATATATATATATTTATATATATTATGTACTTTACTTAAACCGTGGACCAAAACATTGGGCTAGCGGTGTAACAGGCTAGTTAGCTGACGTTAAATCAAAATGCACATTTTAGATAGCCAGCTAGCTAGCCAGCTAAATCACAAGCTTAACGTTAGCATTACGAAGCTAGCTCGGCTAAGAAACCCAATAACTCGAGTTAACTCTGACGGCAATTCATGACAATCGATGCCGACAGATTCAGTCACACAACAACCACAATACGGTGTTTAGTTAGGGAAGCCAGTCGATACTCAACCATTGTAGACACCCCGGCTAATGCTAGTCACTTTAGCCAGCTAGCCTCCATTAGCTGCGTCCTGCTAAGACAGTCGCATCCCACTTCATGGTCAAAGCACAGGCCTCCCAACATTTAAAATCCACTTCTTCTGAAATGTTGCGACTTCGAGTAAACGTGTATATCCATTAACCGGATAGTGTTAAAGTGGAAGTAAAAAAACTCACAAACTTCTCGCCTCCCATCACTCTCCAGTGTGCAACAAGGAAGTGGAGTTTAGCACACGAGTTGTGGAGGGTTAGCTTTCTTTTCTCCTTGCGTGGAGTTCAAGGCAACTCAGTGAAGATACAACAAAACAACTGCCATTCAAAGGCTGCTTTCACGTATCCTGCCCCGGTTGTTGATCCCTGTCGTTACCGCACTGTCTCCCCCCCCTAAAAAAAATAATAAAAGTAACCCGCTTCTTCCCGGGTGAAACGTGCTCAACTATCCCGTGGATTTATTTCACAATCATGTAAGTTTGCTCGCAGTGTGGCTGATTGTGCAGCTCGACGGGGCCCAGACAGCTTTCAAACTACAGGCCTGGTGCGTCGCCGTCAACCAATGATGCCTGTGTGCGTAATCAGATCAGAGGTTACGTCACCGGCGAGGGGAAACCCTTACAATCACAATATAATCACAATATATATAATAATAATAAACTGTAAAACATTTCTTAAAAGATTAACGAGTCGTTGTGTCTGATTTATGTTGGTCTGACAACAAACCACATATTCAATCATGTTAATCTATCTATCAATATATCAACATCCCACAATGGAAATATATACACATATACAATATATATATATATGCACCTATTATTACAAAGTATATATATGTGATCCAGTTCATAAACAAATATATTCAGAAAACACATAAACAAATATTAAAATGTATTCAGTTACATCTCAATTCCTATAAAATCTTTTCTTCTTCTTATATTTTTTCTTTTTTTTCTCAAGTATAACCTATAAAAGCAGAAAAAATATTGATAAAATATATTAATATTTTGAAACTGAACTTTTTAAAGCCATATTTTAAGTTATTAGTGGTGTAAGTCGCCTACATTTATTTGTACTTTACATTTTATGCTACTTTACACTTCTAGCCCACTACATTTAATAAGGGAAATACTATATGTTACTTCATTACATTTGTTTAACAGCTATACTAACAAGGTACTTTTCATGTTAAAATTTTTATATATTATCAGTTTTATAGCTTCAACTACAACACTAAAGTACTGCTTATATGTTAATGCATAAATAATAATGATCCAATAATAACATAACTGACTGAATTTGTATTTTTTAAGTGTGTCTCCATCTTTGTATTATACTAAATCAATACTTCTCCATTCTATCCATGACTTTGCAGAAGTCATGCAGCTGACATTCATGTTTCTCCTCGTCTATTCTGCAATAATAATTCAAATCAAGACACAAACCGTTAACACAAAGACCTGAATACATTTGAAAAATGTTATTAGTAATATCCACTTTATTTGCCATTTTCCAATAAGTCACAAAAAAAAAATGAATGAACTGAAATTGTAAGCTTTACCCTTTTGCATTCACAAACAGATTAGGCTACATTAGTGGTTATGTTTAAAACAAGTAAACATGAAGGAAACATTTATTTGATGGTATACATACAACCATCCAATCAAAGACATACAGTATATAGCCATTTTTTTATTCCAAGGGTATTTATATAAAAGTCAAAACAACTTTAATACCCGGTAGGATAGTTTGCACGTAGCTTTCACACAAACTTTCAGTTTTTTTGTTTTGTTTTTTAAACTACCTCTTAAATCCTGCTGAAAGTATTTAGACCATCAAGTCTATTAACTATACATGAAGACAATGGTGGGAAAAAAAATAAATATATAGTTTGATTATTAATGTTTGCTTCTGAAACAGGAATTCGACTGACTGTGTAAAAGCCAATGTTAAGAGTAAGCAAGCACTACGGTGGTCACTTTAAAGTACAGTAGCTTCAGCAATCCTCAACAATGAAAACAACACACAGCACTTAATGTAATGGCCGTAAGCTGAGGACGGTTTGCCATAAAAGACTCTTTCACTTTGTCGCTCTCTGTAGCTTTTCGGGGTCGTCTCAATCATGGTGTTGATGTGCTGGAGGTTAGCCCTTAAAACATATTAAACCAAACTACTTTCCAAACATTTTGGGGTTTGCCTCACACGTCCTGTCTCAGCCCCGTCTGTCTGTAAACTCTCTACTCTACACTGTGCTTTTCAATAAATATAACCAAAATAAAACAAAATTTGTAATTGAAGCCAGGAATTCTTCTTCTTCTTATATTAATTCAATAAGTACTTTCACAATATTTGAATGATGAGTGGGGTTTTTTTTTTTTTTTTTTTTCAAGCTATGGTCAGATCTTCAAACAACAAAGAGTAAGTACAGAATAATCCCAAACCACAGCCAAAGACGCTGATGTCGTTTTGAATTATTTATGAGTTATTTCTTTTCTTTTCTTTTCTCTTCTTTCTTTGCATAGACTCCAGTTTTGGGCATCTTTTTTTTATGTAAATGGTGAGCTGTTGCTGTTGGCAATGCACACATTTACTCGCATGTTAATTATTATGGTTATTAAGACTATAAAAAAAACAAAAAAACATTCAAATTAGTGTTAAGGTGGGAAAAAAAGTGGCTCTGTCATAAGTAAACTAAAAAGAGAGGGACAGATTTCACAGTGTGTTCTGGTCTATGCAACTGAACTGTTAATCATGTATTAAAATTCTCATTATGCCAATTTTATTTTCCTCTTTAATCGCTTCAATCTTCACTTGCCTGTCAGCTTCACGAAAAAGACGAAATAAACATGTCAGGTGTTTAATTTAGATGTTATAACACAAAATGTAACAGAACGTAAAGCAGGGAGGAGATTATTCACATTCACAATGGACAGTTAGGCAACAGTGTGCGCTGTACATTAATTACTAAAGCACTCATAAACTTGCATTTTTTTTCAGAGTTTACATCCGTTTTACTTCCCCTGACACCCGTTTACTTCCATCGGCGTTTACAAAGATCTGTGTTTACACAACACAAAGGGTCGCATCGACTAACAAGACGCTGTGATTCTCTTGATGCAAGTTCTGATTCATTTCAATTAAATAAGTGGGCACTTGTTTGCACTAGCTAGCATGTTTTCTTTGGTGACAGAGCTACTTTTTTTTTTTTTTTCTTTTAAAAGGAAGGTACCACTTTACTTGTATCTGGCCTGCATTTCTTTTCCCATATTTTATGCCTTAAATTTCATCTACTCAATGTATTTCCTTTTTAGCCCAATTAGGAAATAGAGAATTGATTAAAAAAAAAGGCAGGGCGGGGTAAACAATTGGTGATTAAAAGTCTGAGCTAATAAAGTAAAATTGGCAAAAGAAATATTTACATGACTGGAAGCAATTTATCTGATCAACTTGAAGATGTGTTGAACAGCGTGTGTGAAGGATGTAGTGTTTTACAGAATCACCTTTTATCAGAGCACCAGGGATTCCTTTATCGCAAAATTAAACTAAAACAAAACAAAAAAAAAAGGCAATGGAAGTCATTAGCCAAGTGAGGTAAAACTTCTGAAATGTTAGAATTGAAAAACAAAAAAACTTCAAGTGTTGTAAGATCCCTCACAGCTTTAAGGGTTAACGATTGATGTTTGTGCATTTGAGAAGACTCAACAAAGTGACTGGAAGGGGATGGAAAAGAAAATGGGACAATTAGTGCAACTATCTTACACTGGTTGACATGATAACGAGTAGAAGAAGAAAGAAAAGCTTCATAGATATAAAATATATATATGTGTGTTTTTAAGGTGTAAAACAACAAAACAGGAATGGCATCAAATTTCGGCTCCGGCTACGATAACACAACAGTTGCTTCATAGATTCACCGGTGCCATGTACATTTTCACGGTGGCACTTGATAAATTCTGGGTTTGCCACTACGCTGCCGCGTCTGTCTTTCATTTCCTACCCGAGACCTTCCAGTGTTGAGCTCCAGTTTTACATCTTCTCCATTGAAACCTTGGCTGTGACACTTTCACATTATCTCATCTTTTGAACTTTAACCGCACAGTTGTCTGAATATATTATACACACCAAACTTTACAATGAAAAGGTTTTGTAACGTTTGCGGACCCTTTCGCTTCTCGTCAAGCTTAGGCTTAAATTAAAACACTGTCCATTTGTTACACTCTGTAATGTGGTCAGAATAAGAGAGAGAGAGAGAGACAGAGAGTACATAAATTATTTGGAGTGTCAGCACATAAAAAGTTAGAGCTATAAATGGTGTATGAGTGCCACCGTACTACTCCCTGACACATGACCCGGAGCCTGTTAACCAGGAGCAGAAAGTCATGGTCAGGTATGGGCACAAAATAAATGCAAAAGTCTGAGAAATGTATATGTACACAAGCAGCGAACCTGCTGTCTCTTACCACTATAAAATACAACATCTCTCTCTAATTCTCTTGGCCAAACTTTTACTTTTCTTCTTGCCGTTCTTCTCTTTGCTGTCCTCCATTTTCCTCGCCCGGATCTCTCTCATCAAGTCAAAGAACACCTGTTTCAAAAATAAATGAATAAATAAATGGCTCACGTTTCCCTGCTCACTTTCACCAAGGCTGATACTTCAACCGTGAGACCAACCTTGTCAACATTGGCACGGGTTTTGGCAGAAGTCTCCACATAGCACACGCCCCACTGCTCGGCACGCGCCTTGGCTTCGTCTGCGCTCACCTGCCGTCGGTCATCCAGGTCTGATTTGTTACCAACCAAGAGGAAAGGTACGTTATCATCCTCCTTCACTCGCAGAATCTGCTCTCTGCAGAAAACAAATACACAAAACAGAACAGGGAATGTCACTCAGCCATGAATTATGTAAATAAACAGGCTACTGCTGGCTTAAGCAAATGCCAGGTCATGTCTTTACTGCCAAGACAAACACTCAAAAAGGGACAGCATTGTTGAAGCAAAAGGAGGAAGAGTTAATGGTCAGATTGATTAAATTGTAATGGATGTGGAACCTGAAGTCGACTGTAGCCGCAAACGATTCCAGTTCTGTGATGGAAAATACACAGAGGAAACCCTCGCCGCTGCGGAAGTAGTTATCTCGGATGGCGGCATAGTCTTCTTGTCCGGCTGTGTCGAGGATGTCGATCTGTACCTCCTCTCCGTCCAGCACCACTTTCTTCCTGTAGCTGTCTGCTTTGGTGGGCTCGTAGTCTTCAACAAACTATGGAGGAAAACTCCGGTCAGCTTTGTAAACCAACATGAAACAGCTGTGAAACTGCAGACACTCACTCACTCACCTCATCATACATGAACTGGAGCGTGAGGGCTGATTTCCCCACTCCTCCACTGCCCACCATAATCACTTTGTGAAGGGCGAGAGAATTCTGCCCTTTTGGCTTCGCAGCTGCCATGGCTCTGTGTACCAGGGGATCCGAGTGTGAAGGGAACAAAGTTCAAGGTGGTGGGAAGGATTGTGAAAATAAAAAAAATAAATAAACAAATAAAAATTTTTAAAAAATCAAGGCCGACGGTTCCAGCTGCAACGAGGGGTTGACCGAGAAAACCTGGCGAGACAAAAAAAATAAACACATTTAAAAAAAAAAAAAAATCATCATTTCAGACACTACAAATTACAATTCTGCAGCGAGATTAAATCGACATGTCTGTCTTTTAAAGCAATAAACTAAATAGAGAGCTATGAGAAAATTTCCCAAATGGAGTTAAGTGGACGAGCAGCCGCGAATCCAGCTCGATAATAACCACCAATTTGATTCTTGAGAAATGCTTTTAACAGCATTTTTTAATATTATATCTCCTCCCTACAACTGTGTAAAAATAATAATAATAGATTTCACACCAGTTAATGTAACAATAGTGAATTTATTTCTACTAAACTTGTGAAAAAACATTTAGCAAAGTATTAAAACTTTTAAAAACAACTAATAGGTAACATCTGGCAGTATTTCCCACTATTTGACAGGAGAGTGGATCAAATCTGACACATGTTAAAGCAATTTAGAGGTCAGTTTCTCAACACTGGACTCAACATGGAAATAAGATTAATGTCCAGAAGTATCTTTCCTATCAGCAGCCCACACAGACAGCAGAGGATGAGGGATAAAAAAAATGGGAAAGCAGCCAACAGATCATTATACAAATTAACAAAATGGGGATCTGTGCACTGAGAGTCAATATTACAATTTATTAGGGAAGCTGCTATTCTTTTACCTTAATTATTTAAGGGCGTATATCTCCTAATCCATACATATATATATACACATGTCATGTCAGATACGTTTCTCTCCAATATAACAATGTCTTAATATAAGTTATGTGATCAATATATTATATTAGTCTCAAAATAAGGGAGAGAAATACAATCACAACAACATATGTTAAGGATGTAAATATATACATACCTAGTAACGCTAATATAATAATAATAATAAATAATAAAAACTAACCTAAATATCAGTAACACATCACAGTAAGATGATCGACATATTTAACTACTGAAATCTCAAATAACGCTGCACAATACTCTTAATAATCATGTTAACTTATTAGCAAGTTAGCCGCTGACATGTCAACTGCAGGTGAACCGGCTGGCTGTTTAGGCGATGTAGCTAACGAGCTAACTAACCAATTTATATAGCTGGTTAGTATCAGTTAGCCTTTTACTAAGCATCAGGACAGTGGCTCAGATAAACGCATTAAACATCGGATATATATACACACACAGCAACAGATGCTACTTCGACCCTTTTCAAACTCGGCTAGTCAGCTAAGGGTGGACACACACACACAGGCAAAAGGCTAGCAAACGATAAGAAGCAGCTAATCACAACTAAATGATGTAACGTACAAAAAAGAGCAAATATAAACAGCAGCAAGCGATTCAACAAAGCTAAATGTGTGACTAACATCACCTACCGGTAGATTAAACAGCAGTCGCCTCGGTGCAGCGTTTCACGGAGACTGAATTATGGTGGCTAAATGAAAAAAAAAGAGTCAGCTAGCTACTTGTTAGCTCATGGCTAGCTCGGCTGGTAGCTTGTTAGCTGTTAGCTGTTAGCAGCAGACTGACTGCGCGTCCTGTGGGCTCGGCTCCGTCTGACAACGCCCGCCCGCCTGGGAGAACAAGACATAGCACTTACTTTAAAATGACTGTTTCTTACTTATAACACTATTGCCTGCAGTTATGAATAATAACACTGTTTTTTAAAGACTAATTAGTCTAATTTGGTTGTTGCCTAAAATAAGGATTAAAGGGCAGTAGACTGAACGTGACCCATAATTGATTAATTGGCTAATCCTCATAAATGTTTGCAGGTTTGTTTGTGCAGAAGGAGAGCACATTAGCAAACCAGCGTGATAGTTTTCAGAAGACAGGTAATGATGGTTTTTGTACAAAATAAACATATATGTTTTTAAAAAATTAAATCCAAACAACTAAAAAAAAAAGCTTGTCTGTAACTTTAAGCTTGTGGACAACCTATATGTCTTTTTTCTTCTTCCCTTTTCTTTTTGTGTAGTGATGAAGTCCATAATCTCTGACCTGCATTCGAAATATGCAGAAAAGAATTGGAATGAAACCTTCCAGCTTGTAAGAAGATGCATGGTAAGTCTGTTCCCATCAAACACTGCTTCATCTGGTCATCTTCACCTGTTTGATTATTGAGTTAAAATATCACAATATCTGTAGGAGATCACACACACGACTGGTTGGCAGGTTTTTTTTTTTTAATATGTTTTATGTGGGTAAAGATGTGCTGAACAGCAACTGGTGCGGTGATGCACTGAGAATGAGATCATCTACACCACAACATTCAAGTCTTTGTTATTTGATCAGCAGTCTGTGCGTTGGAAGTCATCACATCTTTACTCTGACTCGGTTCACTGCTCATTTTGTTTCTATCTGTCCTGTTTTGTCAGTATATTTACTGTCTGTTGCCTTCAGGTATTTGCTTACATATATTTAGACTCCATAGATCATCTGTGTGTGGGTTTAAGAGGTTCAAACTGCTGTGGCTGTGTTGCAGAAATGTTTTAGGCGGTGGGAAAGGCTGCAATGTAGTGTGTGTGTGTGTGTGTGTTCAATGCACATTTAACAGTATCACTGCAAGACTGAGTTTATTTTTATTTATTTTTTTAAGATTGGTCATGGCAGATGATTCTTTGGATTATTGTGATGTTGAGCTTGGCAGTGGTCGGTCTCCAGAGTGTGGTTAAAAAACACTTGGATGGTGGTCTGAAGCAATGTGTGGTCCAGAGCCTGGGCGAGTCATATCTGCCAGTAGATATGACTCGACTTTCCTTTCTTCATTTTTTTTTTTTAATAGGACTATAAGTAATGAGGGTAGAGATCTAAGGGTATGTCAATGTTTCCCTGTGTCGTGGTGTCACACAGTTTGTGTTGCACAGTGAGAAAACGCCAAAGACTGTTTACACAAAGATGACATTGTAACACAACCGCTCCCCTTGTTGTTGTTGCTGCTTTTCTCTCTAATAGGACAAATCCAGAGATGAATCCAAACCCTGTGAGCTGCTGGTTAGATCCTTGGAAAAGCTCCAGGAAGTGTTTAATGGTAAACAAATATGACATACTGACAACGATTCTGTATGTTTTTTAGGTCTTTATGTAGTTCAGCAGATAGAATCGGCTTGTATTTTGGCTTTACTTGTGTCTTTATATTTCAGCGTCCTCTATGAACGCCATGAGGTCTCGTCTGGAAATGATTGCCAAGCAACAAGGGTAAAGATTTGATTAAATGCAGTTTTTTTTTTTCCTCCTCTCTTCAAGGATCGGTTTTCCAAGTATGTCTTAAAACAACAGGTCAGGTGTGCATATGAACACTGAAAATGTTGTTCATACTGGCTTATGGGAAGCCAAAATACACAGTGTGCCATTTTGTGTAAATATGCATTTTAAAAGTTTTATCTGAAGTTTATATATACGGGTTCAGCTGTCTGAGTTGCTGTTTATTCGGGAATCTGACAGTTGTTTTAAGACTTGGAACAATTGTGAACCCATCCGTATAACTGGACTTTGCAGGCTTGTGATATATGATATCAGATCTCCCTGTTATTATTTCTCGCTCTAGGATGGGCTTTCACATCACTGAGGACACATGCTACCTGACGGCCGACTTATTCTACCTGGAAGTGGTGTTGCTGCCATGTGGAGGGGTGGAGGAGGTGAAGGTGGCCCCACATGGAGGATCCCCTGTTGTAAGTGGACCGTATGGTTTCCAGCAACACTCCCTTTTTACTCTGTGCTGTGCTAATAAAATAAATTGTAATCGTCTTGCAGTCCAGTGAGTCCCTTCTCGAGCTGCTGAGGTAAGAGCTCTGGTAAATGTATAATTTTGACATTTTGCTCAGCAGTGCTGTAACCTAAAGATTTGATGCTTGTGCTGACTTCACTGCTGCTCTTCACACAGGTCAAAAAACTTAACTGACTTCTCTGTGAGACTGGAAGGCCTCTTCACCCAGTACAACATCCCTGGAGACAAGTACACTACTCATAAACATGTTTATTACCCGCAACAGTTTTGGGGGGGCATCTTGCAGTAACTTTTTCCCTCTTAATTATTTCAGCGATGTCAAATTAAAACTGTTTGCATCCCTACAATACCTCGGAAAAGACTTGCAAGAAATATCACGTTTGCCGAGGTGAGTGACATCGGAGCAAGTTGACACTTCACAACGTGTTTAGACGGTGTTTGTTCTTCTTCATCTTTCTATCTGCTTTCAGGGAACCACAGGACAGTGACGCCCAGATGGACATGATTAACAATGGCAGGATCGGGTGTCTAGTAGCTGGAAAAGAAGGTGCACAATGACAAGAAGTAAAAAAAAAAAAAACTATTAATTAATGTTTTCTTCTGTTGTTTAGCTTTTGAATTGCATTACATTTTCTACCAGATTGCCCTTTGAGTATTCAGTTCTATACAACTGATGGGTTGAAGACCTCAATTTCACGTAAGATCCCAAAACTCTTAACAGACAAAAAATGCCGTAATATGATCTAAAGCAGTTTACTAATAACGAATATGTGAATGCACCGTTTTGTTCTTTTTAATTTAAAGAAAAACTATGTATGGAGCCAGTTGTGCAGGCAGCCCAGGTGACTGTGAGCCTCAGTGACACGACTCACACGCTTCAGACGGCTTCTGTGATCCCACAACCTCCCCAGCTGGATCCCCAGGGGTAAAAAAAAACAAAAAAAACATGATGATTTTTAATCTCTCACTCAACAGTGAATCTGACTCTCAGGTGCCAAACCCAGCGTTTAATATTCTGTAGTGAAGTCGTGTCCTGTTGCAGCCATCCTGTGTTTACACCACTGAGTGAGGGGCCATACGAGACGTTTCCTGCCTGCTTTCTGCTCAGACTGCAGCCAGCAATACCAATGATGTCGTCTTTTGTTAAGAAGCTTAGCCAAATCACAGGTCTGGAAACATTTCATAATGAATCCTTCTTCTACTGTATGAAACCTACACACGCTTTTTAAATCTCCTTTTTTAGGACATCATTACATCTTTTTCACTTTAGTCTTTGAGCATATATTTATGTCCCATCTGTATTCTGCGGTTTTCCTTCTGTCATGTTCTAGATGTGACTATACCAGATGTTGACCTGCAGTGGGCACCCTTACCCAAGCTTCTGCTGAGAGCTTCCCTAAGTGCAAACAGTCATGGGGAGACATTAGATGAGCAGGATACAGTTTTTACCGTGGCATGTACACATTATTTTATTTATTTTTTTGCCTTGATGATTTGACATTGTTGTGTGTTTATGCTCAATTCACATAGTAAATGATTATAAAACCGTCTCTGTCCAGCCTCTTCCTGGTGATGTGATGCACAGTTATATTTTTCCTGGAGCTGCATGGGAGGCGTCTGCCCAGAGAGCGGCTGTGATGGACAGTATTCCCTTCACTCATCCGGCTCAAGTCCCAGCGCTGCTGGAGCTGCTGCGTCATCAGTGCACCATCAACACCCTACTGAGGAGCTGTATGTGCACCAGTCAAGGTAGTAGAAGAAGAATTGGAGCAGGTCATCACCGTAAAGTCTTATAATACTTGATATTAATGGTTTTCTTTATCAGGTTCTGCTTGTGATCTGCACTTCGAAGTCCTTCCGGAGGCTGACACCAGCTTTTCTGTGACCTTTCACCGACCTGACGCAGACTCCCTTGCTGTTTGTGAGCATTTGCGTCAATCACTGCTGTTGTCTGAGTCTGAAAAGCATTCCTTAATCAAAGAAAACAGCCTCAATTTACCTAATTGGTTGCGCATTTTGTTTTAAGCCATATGGATAGTAGTTTAGGATCTGGCCAATGATGCATATCAGAGTCTTAAATAATTATTTGTGGGTTGTTTATTTATTTATTTATTTTTTGTCCACAGTGCTGGTGAACGTATTTGATTCTCATCAGATTAACTGCAGTTTGTTCGGATCAGGAATTAGGGATTCCTCTACGGACGAATATGTCTCCAGTGTCTTGAAGAGGTATGGTTTCATAATTTGTATCTACCCCTCATTGCTCTACAGAAGCTGCCTCTTTTCTTAGTATCATCATTGTCTTGCTTCCTGGGGATGAAATGCATTGGTTTCATGTCACCAGATTTCAGTAGAAGACATATCAGACGCTGGCATCTTGGCGTTCAGACCTCAGCCTGATCTCCTCCCAACCTTGTCCTTGTTTTTATTTTATTTTTTTGACTCAGGTGTGTTTCCATCCCCATGACTTTACAAGAATTATACAGTAAGCTCGAGCAGATCACCTCTGCCCCACTTTCTCCCAGCCGCCCGGCCACCACAGAGGCTGAAAATGACCACTCGACTCTCTCGATTACCACTGTGACAAACACCAACACCCTGTTCTCCCAGAGCGCAGCTGTGCCAGAGGACGGCTTCGCAGTCTCTGATTCAGCCTGCTACGCCGTGTCTGTTGCCAAATCTGAACTTCTTTCCGAAATAAACACAAGTCCTGATGTCAACCCTTACCCCTTCACTCCTGTGGGTGTGTTTTCACACTGGATGACCAATAATAGCCGACTGTCAGAGCTGATGTAGCTGAGTGTAAACGCATCACATTTTTTTAATTTCATATTTTTAGAATCAAATAAATGTTTCGATTAAAGCATCTGTTTCCTTCACACTTCAGATCTAGATGCTCCATAACTGCATCTCGTGTATGTTGGAGCTGAAATCTTTCTCTATGCATTCCAGTGTGGCAGAGATTGCTGGCTGTAAAGGTCTGAGGTTTTGGCATTTGACCTCTCTCTGACAGCCAGGAGCCCGTTTGATTAGTACCATGCGATCCAATCAAACACTGTTAAAATACATTACGCATTCTTGACAGCTCGTAAGAGTAAACTCAGATCGCCACACTGCAAATAAAAAAAACAAAATGTATGAAACATATGATGTCTCTTAGTGCGAATGCTTTTTGTTTCGTACAATCAAAGCTGTTTGGTGTGAACGTATAGGAGTTGTGTCCCTCTGTGGGATGAAATCTCTTGATTACTTTCTGAACACCCTGCATGTGCACAACACTGCTGTTACTGGGCGCCAGCCAGGCAACAACCTACTAATATAGCACAAACATAATTTATATCTTCATCATGCAACGTCACGCAAAAATACCCGGTTGTCCACGTGTAAATAAATACTGTGTGTATATAGAAAGGAATTTAACATGTATCTTGAATATTACGTCAACTGTCGACACCAGACGACTGCATATGTCTGGAGTCTTTACTCCTAGATATCCGGTGACCTGTATGGCTGCTATTCATAGAAACAATCCCAACATGTGTGCTCCTCTTTTTAGTGGGACTATATATCCTCACAATATATAGGGACATGTATTATGTATCATGAGCTGATTGGTGAAAGGCACACCTGTGATGAATATAGAAAAAAATAAAATAATCACATGCTGCTTCTATTCTGTCACGGTGTTGCAGAATAGACTTGATTGTTCTGTTCAATGCTGTTTCTGTGTGCAATAATACTTGTATTTATTTATTTATTATGTTTTAATATCCATATCTCCCTCCCTGGTCTGCGGTCTCTTTAAATCCAGATCCACTGGACTAGAGCTGCGCGTCCTCACAAACCCGCATTCAGCCCTGATAAACAGCTGCTTACCATTTAGGGGCACTTCACAAAGTTTTCACCAAGCTTGAGGATTTTTCTCTCTCTCTCTTTCTCTGTGTGTGTGTGTGTTTGTGTGTGTGTGTTTTGAACAATGCTCCGTGTCTGAGGATGTTCACATATAGCCAGTCCGCACCGCTGGAAGCTCCAGTCTGGATTGGAGGTTTGCGTAATGCTGAGGCGTCCTCTGTTCAACATCTGGATTAACTATTTGGAGTCAGAGCAAGCGGCCCAACACCAAGCTGTGACCGTCTCGTCTCTCTTCATGGAAAGACTGCCTTTCTCTCTCTCTCTCTGGATTGTAACTGCGTTTGTTAACTCTTGAGCTTTTGCGCATAGATTATGTATTCTTTAAAATGGGTGCGAACAATGGAAAACAGTATGGAAGCGAGGGTAAGTGCTGCAAATACAACTTTTTATGTCTATTACAGCTTGAAAGAACCACTTTTTTCTTCTTTTCTTCACTTCTCTGTTAGATGGTAAAAAAGATGCTCTCATGGCACAGTTTGTTTCTTCTTTATATGTCCGGATAAAGTAAAAAAGCGCAACACAATGCGCAGTTTTCTTGGGTCTTTCGCTTCCTTGAGTTTGTCCCCAGACATAAGTCAGCTAGCTCCAGACTAGCACTACTCCCTCTTTATGTTTAATTTACTTTAAACTGAGTGTTTTCTCTGTCTGTGTGTAGTTAAACTTGTGTCATACTCAATTCACAAAACCTTCAATATAAGTATAATCTGCGCTGATATGTTGCTGATTGCTGCATTTGGCTTTAAAATGCCCACTTTTTATACCCTTTATAAAAGGGGGAAAAAAAGATGTGCAATCCATAGGAAAGAGAGAGAGACATCTGCTGGTCATGCATGTTTTGAACCCTTTTATTTCTTAATGAACTGTTGCTAACTGCATGCAGGAATCATCATTCTGTAGATTTTCCTCTCATTTTATCCAGAAAATGAACCCTTCAAGCTCTTACTGTCCAGTTTAAAGTGTTGTAATACTTGCACAGCTTTTATTTTGACATGCAACATTCAGGCTCTGGAGTTGAAAATTAGTAGCAGAGAAAGTTTTGGTGATTTTTTTTTTTTTTTTTTTTACCACAGTACAGTCAGTTTAATACTACATGTACTTGCATAATCAATCAAGACATAAGTTCATCAGACATATATTTTGTACATGAAGTGTGTCTGCAGGTTTACTGGAGGCCGGTCCAATGAGTGTCTGAGTATGTGGCCACTCAGTCAGTCTTATCTTGATAAGAGCCAATTCCAGAGTTTTTTTGTCCACCAACCCTTTCACCTATTGTTTTTTTTTTTACTGTGGTAGCCATTTTGTGCATTATTGGTCAATACCATATGATCCCTGTGTGAGTAAAAAATGTGTATGAGATGTCTTAAAAATGCAGTAAATCGCTATGACGATGACAAATGACAGGCACAGAAATACTGGAAATACGAATGTTTTAGTTTAATATGTAGTTGTGATCTTAAAAAGTTAAAAATGTTAAATGTTGTCATTGGCCAGAGCAAAAGTAGCAGGTATTTGCACTTAGTCTCATTATCTTGATATCAGTAATATATGAATATAAAACGAACAAACCAAAAAAAAAAGCCATCCAGGCGAGCGGACGTTCACCGTCCATCTCACTCAGCTCGCAGATGAAATTTCAGAAAATTGTTTCACTCAACAGGAATGCAGCTTAAATCCAGGGAAAAGACAACATGCAACGTTTGTCTTTACAATGTTAAGACTCTCATAGCCTACCTTATTAAAATATTGATAAAAATCTCCAAGCGTCGCATTCATAATCCTGGAATGTCATCTCAACAGGCCGACACCTTGGCTTCATAATCTAAGGTCTAATCTTTCAACGTTACTTATTCAGAAAAAAAATTATCTAGCAAATACATTATTTCTGTCTCCGGAGCAGAAATGTTTGTATAAATAACATTCCAGCGTGATCTCTTCCTAAATCAATAACTGCAGAGGAGAGATTGGAGCTCATGATGTTAAAAATAACATGTGGAGCAGCTCCACCTTGGAGCATGCAGGAATCCGGCCTGTTAAGGTGGGATAGGAGCTGTTTCTGTCACAGGTTTGACTCTGTTCAAGTCGTCCCTGAGCTGAGATAGTTAAAAATCTCTTTCTCTTTCTTGTACATGATATAGACTATACAGATTGCACAATAGTAGCTCATAATATGACATAGTGTTGCAAGATAGACAAATAACTTACATGTCATTGACACACACATGACCAAACTTAGTCTTGTGTGCTTTTTGTTGAACTGATCCATCCCATTAAAACACGAGGATTTGATGAGTTTGAAGTTGAATTTGATGAGTTGGGCTTTACAGACGTTTCCAAGTAAACCCAAGAAAGTAAAACAGGGCTGCTAGTAACAATTATATTGTCGATTAAACGGTTATTCATGTGGTTCGTTGGTAAATTGTGACAAATGTCCATCCCAAGTTTCCAGAGAACATTGTTTGTCTTCAAAAATGTTTTGCTTTGTCCAACAATAATCCAAAACCCAAAGATAATTGGTTTATTATCCCATGAAAACCAGAAAATATTCACATTTTGGGAAGCTGGAACCTCCAAACAAAACGTGCTTAAACAGTTTTAAAGTTCAACTAATAGATTAATCGACAACTCGTGCCAGCTCTACAAGGAACGGTAATTCAGTTGCTTGTAAACTATTTTGTAGATTAAAAAAAAAGGCACTTTTTGTCAGCCGCTCCAACGTGTTCAACACACAGTGGTGATATGTGACTGAAAGAAAATGTTGGCCACGTTTATTCAAAGTACTGTTGCATCATTTCACAAGAGAACATCTTGCATAGTATTTTATGTTATCATCATCTCAACAGACCAGCGTCTTACTCACAAGTGCAGCATTCTGCAGTCCGTCTTGTCCACATCTGTTTTCAAGTGTGACTCCGCTATTAATTACACACTGGTCACAACTATGCAGCAATCCTCCACCAACACATTATATAAGCATAAGTCAGGAAGCAGGAGCTTTTCCCAAAGTTGTTTTTCCACGAAAGACAGAAAACAATTGGCCTTGCACAGATCCATATGCGTCGACCCCGATGGCCCTGCGGGGGAAATGCCTGAAATATTCAAATGTGTTTGCTTGTGTTGACTCAGCCTTATGATTCCTGCCCTGCTTTGATATTTAGAGAAGAGCTCTCACGTTGACATCTATAATCGCCTCATGAATTATCGGAGTCATTTCAGAGCCGTAGCAGATGTGCCTGCTCAGTGATGTCACCGCAAAATGTCATTTATACTCATACGAGCTGCGCTGGTTTTTATATGTACCTCTGTGAGCTTGTGTTGTTTGCACGATTGAGTTTACGGGACACAGGTTGCATTTTCTTTCTTTTTCTTTCTTACAAACTTATTTCGGGAACTGTCTAGTCCGTTTAGGTGGTTGCACTTGATGTGCATGTGGGTGTGACTCCTTGCGAATACCTCTTCGGCCTGACATGCTGGGTGAAAGGCACATACTTAGTTCTCAGGCAAGCCACAAAGCTGCATTTATGATCTGACAGAGGAATGAAATGCCGTAAACAACCCCTCCGCAGGCAGCCTGCAGTCACCATGGCGGACAAGCCGTACTCCAGCAGCAGAAGCATATATTCAAAGAATAACTCTTTGTGACTGTGCAGATCACCTGAAGCTCGTAATCAAAAGTTATAAATCCATGCAAACTTCATAAGTGCTTCCACTTTTTAATGTGGCAGTCATACGGACAGTAATGACGTAAAAAAGTATGCGGCTAACGATACATATAACCATACGTTAAATAGATTGATTGCGTGTATCTCATGCAGGAGGGTTTCCTGACTCGTCCTCCGTGGAAGTGAAGGCTGAAAGGGATTTCGGGAAAACTTTGTTCTCCTTCCAAATATCAAAACCGGACACATACTCGAACAAACCAGCGGACTTTGTTACATGTGCCAAGGCTAACCATTCATCTAAAACCGAGGCACATAAAAGTCATAAAAGCAGAGAGTGATGGGCTTTTTATTCCCTTACACTTAATACCTCCTTACAGTATTAAATACATCACGAAAACGCAATGCCACTTTTATCTCTGACAGACTCTTCAGGAATCGAGTAGTCTTCTTAAAAGGCCCATTTTCAATTCAACAAAGAAAGAAACGGTTTAAAGATTTCAGTCGACATTATTTACGTGACATTTAAATGATAAAAAAAATGACTCATAGATGCAGTTTTTCATGTTAAAGTTTCCATACTGTGTCACAGCGGTTCTGTTTTGCTTCCTGTTCCCCCTGCAGGTAAAGGGAGCTCAAGCATCTCCTCTGACATAAGTTCGAGTACAGATCACACACCAACTAAAGCTCCAAAGAATGTGGCTACCACCGAAGGTAAGGCATCTGGTGCTCATTAACCAAACTCCCCTCCCTTCTTCTCCTCCTCCTACCCTTCTTCTCCTCCTCATCCACTTTCTGTACTGCCTATTTTTGGAGAGAAACCTGTGTGTTCTTGGGATAACCCTAAATTGAAAACAAACTCACAGCTCCCATCAGAAACCAAAGGCATTTCTTGGGCTTTGTTTTAGAAGAAGAAGAAGAAGAAGAAGAAGGAAAGGAGGAGGAAAATAAAAACCCCTTTGGCTTCTCATTGTGAAAGAATGCTTATCTAAACTGTGGTCGTATCAGGCTCAAAGTGTTGCCAGGGAGGGGAGGTACATGTGCTCAAGAGAAAGGAGGGATTTTGTTGGACATGGAGAAGGTGTGGGGAGTGAAAATGGGGGAAAAGGGCTTCACCTTCTGCCCAGACGCTGTTGCTACTCCTCTCCATGCAGCTCTCTGGCTCCCTCTCACCTCCCTTCGTCTCCTGACTGTCCAGGCAGTTTTCCAACCCTGGCAGAATAAGTGTAGTGAACTGCTCCTCTTTGTCAGGAGTTTACAGTATGTGTTACAAATGTATAAACGGTAGGCTCATTGTAGTGACAGAGAAATACTTTACAGCTGACAAATGCCTTTCGAAGCCTTACTGTCAGCAGCCATCTTGAATGTGGATTTGTCTGATACCTTTTTAACAATCTGTCAGTCAAGGCAGTATATATATATTTTTTTCTCTATTTCAACAAAACAGAACAAACTACATAAATCAAGTTACAATGTGAAGGCTCTGAGGTCCTGCAATGCCAGGAGCTGCGTCCTCGCTGCGAAAACTGCTAATTTGATTTTGCCACCACAAACCACAAAAAAATGCTAAAAAAATGCCATTTTCATATTTATTTATATTATCTTCTGCGTACAAACAGACTTTTTGTAGGATATCGCTGTGAGGATATATTCAGCATTTAAACATCCCTAACCCAACACTGACATATCATCTTATAAATCCCCCTTTTAGCTCTGTTTTTGGTCACCAACTCCTGAAGAAAATGGCCGCCTCTTTAGCTGCTAAATGCTCCACTATGTTCACCAGCTAGTTGCTAACTTCATCTGTCCGCTGTTTTGTAGCGTACTGTTGTTGTTTTTTAGGTCAATTAGTTGATGAGAGTAGTAAGAATGAACCAAAACTGTAAAGTTGTGGGCAGTAAAACCAAAACAATTAGCTTAGAGACGCTAAAATGCTCAGTAGAGCTAAAGAGGAAGGATGCTATCCGCTGTTAATGTAAAAATATCGACTAGTGTAACTTTAAACTGGCTTTAACCCATGTTTGACCACACAACATTGACTTATCATCACTTTTTAAGCTAATGTGTTGAACTTGTTAGCAAATGGTAGCTTATTTACTCATCCAGCAGTTACGGAGCTACATCATCATTCATTTGGAGTCGTATATCTTACAACTTGATGAATTTAAGTCCAATATTCAAACTCTTTTAGCTCTGTTTTAGATCTGTACCAACTCCTGCGTCTGTTTGCCATTTGGAGCTGAGCATGTGGTGTAAAGTGGGTTTTTGTAGAGATTTATATTACGCTATGAGAGCAGTGAGAGTGAACCAAAACAGTTCAGTTGCAGCCGGACAGATAAACAATGAGCCTGAAACTCGTTATAAAGCCGCAAAATGGGGTGATAATTCACTACGAGCAACACCTCTCACATAACACATCATTTGATACATTATTATGAAAAACAGAGATTATAGCTGCTTTAAAATGACTGATTTTCATTAGCTTCGTAGCGCCTTTTAAATTTGGGTTTGGCTAATGTCAGCTAGCAGTAAAAAGGCAAAACATGACGCCCATGTTTCACATTGGTCGACGTCATGCTTTGGGAGCGTTTTGAACTTCCAATAGGTGGGAAATGAAAAAAAAAAAAGATGGAAAATGAGTCACACAATGAGAAAGCTTGAAATCTCAGCACCCAGTGAAGTAATCATTGAGTCATTGATTTGAACCAAAACCCTTATCAAAGTCTCCAGAGATATACTGTGGTCTCTTTGCTGTTGCGCTGTCTTTCTCAGAGCTGACCCGGACTGTTTGCACGCTCGCGCTCATATACATATACAGTACTCACCCTGTTCCTCTCATGCATTGTCATCACCAATCTTAAATTTGCTCTGGCGTGATGAATGTAGTATTCTTGTGGTTTGGAGCTGACCACAGGAAAACAAATAGCAGCTACAGCCTGTGTTTATAACTGTCAATCAGCTGGAGGTTTCAAGGTGTTTTCTCTGAGAAGAAAGCATCAGGCGAGCTCCTCACGAGACGTCACATGTTCTTTCAGTTTTTACACAAGATGTGTGTCGATTACTTCGTCTAAGTGAGGTTAACTCATTGATTAACCTCACTAAATATAGAGCGGGGTGTACCTTCCTCCTGTGAGCATTCAGACAAAGCAGATTACTGTTAACCGTTCGCCTTTGCTGGAAATGCTGACTCACTTGGATCTGTCCGGTTTTTTTTTCTGTCCGAAATTGATAATTGTCCTGAACGTGTCTACTCAACCTGAGAACAACCTGTGCAGATAGGACTATAGACAGAGTAAAGGCCGTGGCCAGTGGCTTCCCCACCATAATTTCCCTCCTGTGTTATGACTGAAATTGTTATTTTGTTCTCCATGCTAAGTGGAAGTAATTACAGGGTCTGGAACCGCCACGGCCACAGTTAAATCCCCCCTCCTTAAATAGATGCACACACACATGCAGACCCACGTTCACATAGTCTCACACACACTCAGGCAGATCACACAGTCCTTGCCCACCTAGTCCTGTGGTCCACTAAACTAATCAGGAAGCAGTCTGGACTGTTTCCCTGCCACACACTGGGGGTATTCATATTTTACAGTGTCCTCATGCTGCAGTAATGTCACTGTAGCATTAATGTAGTTAGTTGGTTTAAGTTAACGTTAGCTAAATTGTGCTAACTGGGCAAGTATGAAGTACTCATAAAAGTAGTGTTCATTTGTGAGGATTATTATTATATATTATTATCTGTAAGTATCGTAAACCTAATCTTCGTCATCTTATTAATGGAGCGATAATTTCCAAAATGACCAACAACACACTTGAACACACTTGGGCCTGAATTTAGCGATTGAGACCACATAGATTCACTGAAAAAAATGACTGACTTTAGTATTTCTAGAGAGAAGTTGACACTTTTTGAATGGGAGTCAGTTGGATTCAGCATCCAACACTTGAAGGTACTTCTACATCAGCTCTAGCCCTAAACCACGGTAGCTGCCACTTGCTTTAAAGCAAGAAAACCATAATACCGAATTATCCATCAAGCATACTTTCAGATGGAAAGTATGCCATAGTCTGTCTTCCTCTAGTGGTCCAACATGTATTCCCACTAAATCAACATTAGGAAGTTACACTCATTCTCCTCCCAAAAACAAACTGAGTCGGGCAGGTCTGGCAAGTTTTAGCGACATGTCTCTGTTTTCATTTATTATTTAAACAGGCTTGTGGTGGCCTGACCCAGTTGTGTTGCTTATTAGCTGCAGACTGAGGCACAGTCCTGAACAGTAAATCCTTCCTCTGGGATGAAATTCAGTATCTCCCAGCAGGGGTTAAACTCTGACCCCATCTGGGCCTCAAGGGTTTGCTTTGGCACACTGGAACTCAGGGTACTTTAGGAATGTGGCTCAGGCATATGGCAGGAGATGTTTGGCCTCTTGAAACCATTTTGATCCTGCTATATCAGCTGGAGCCGGTGCCAAGTTTTAGCCACTGATGTAACGCAGGCTCACAGGGGGGTGGGGGTTGGGGGGTTGACCACGTCAAAGCAGCCGTGCTTTTGTGGTGAGCCCCTTAACACGTTTTTAACGGCACCAGGAAAGGTGGTTTTAGACGTAGCCAATGGTGGGAACAACCCACATACCGACTTCCTCTCTGTCTGCCAAGGACCAAAATAACAGTGATAACAGTGACAGGGAAAAGCTTACTCTGTCCTTCCACACCACTTCCCCACATCGTAGTAAAAGATTACACTATAAACATGTCATGATTTAAATGCAATCCTCTGTATGTTTATTCAAAAGCAGTGTGTCATTTAGATTCTACTTATTTACAGATCTCTGTTTCCTGCATACTTACTGTAATCACTCATGCAAGTAGTTAATGCATTAAGATTGGACTGCACAATATCAGGCTAATAATGGGGGAAAATAAGCATCAGGCAAGTCGATTTGTCATTTTATTATCGTTTAAGTCGACCAATTCTGCATGTAAGATGCCTGAAAGAACATAATCTGTTCTGTGACGCTTACATATAAGAGCACAAGTGGTCATCAGCACACAAATGTAAACATGGCAAAACCAAACAGGCCTTCATGTCCGATTACCTTAGCATTGCAGGTCGTGAATGAATGTATGAATGGTCGAGGTTCAACATGAACTCTGACGTGTCTCTTGGTGAAATCCCTGCACACATTCAATGCTTCAGGATTGATTACCGTAATCCGGTTATGTTATTGTAAGTCAACAAAGGACAATACAGGATAACAATTAACCTTCTGGCTGCTTTTTGTGCTGTAAAAATCATTTATCTCCCATTAAACACCTATTTTTTAATGAGCTAAGAAGAAAAACGATCCTGTTTTTGGCTTGTTCAGGTTTTTAAATGGTTTCACAGTTCAAGTCTGTTTTGTTGTGGTGTGGTTAGAGGTGTGCTGTAACAACACCTAACAATGACATCACAGAGTCCACCTGAACATCACTGCAGCAAACCGCCGGAGGTCAGCAAAAACAAGGCTTTTAGTGGGTGTTAGTCTTTAAAACGTTTTATAAGTAACACTTATCTATAATTTATCCGGAAAAAAATTGATGGTTCTGTGGTAATAGCAAAAAGACGGGAGGTGTCGTGCAACCAGGGCCCCTGTCTGGACTCCAACCAGGAACATTATGGTTACATAAACCCCCGACACTGCTGCTGTTTTTTTTATTCTTTAATTATATATTTCTTTTAATGTTCTGGTGAAGTAAATGCATGTAACTATGAGTGGCAAGATGACATGAATCCTTTAAAAACAGGTACTACAATCGGGCCTGTCACATTCCCACATTCCCACATTATCGAAACCTTTTCCCGCCCTCAGCCGATCGTAAAAAAGGCTTCACCGTGCAGTCTAAACAGCTCGGTTCAGAAACTCCTGTCTCCAACATGTTAATATTTTTGCCCTCCCAAGGGCGACAAATCCCTCACACTTCATCTGTAAACCAACTCCACGCACTGATGACCCATTTACGTGTGTTTACTCAGCCAGATATATAGTGTTTCACTGTTGATTTTTGCTGTGCCAAATGTAAAAGAGGCTGCAGTGAGGTGTTTGTGTGTGTGTGTGTGTGTGTGTGTCGTAGCCACCGGGACGTTTTCACTGCCCACAGAAGATTTAAGTTGTTATTCTCCGCTTGAGTTGTAAATGCAACTTTTATCATTCATCTGTGGTCATTACTTCAGTCTATCTTCTAAGTCAAATAACGCTGGGCAAACTTCAAGCTGTTGCAGCAAATTTATCTTTTTGAAGTCTTGGTGAAACTTTGTCCTGCAGCTCTCCAGCTGTGTTGGAAGGCAGAGGTTTGTTTACACCAGTAAGCATCTGTTACTGAAGGAAAATGTTTGGCAGGTGATCCACTATTGACTATGTTTACTTACCTATGAAGGATTAGCAATACTGGTGTAGATTGTTGTCATTTTTTTTTCTTCCATATTTCAATTTAGCAGCTGTTTTGAATTTTTCAACAAGTCTTCTGCAATTATATGAAGAAATATCAGTGGTTTTTCTTCCAAACCTCATTGGAAATTAGAAGTAGTCTTTGTCAAGAGAACACAGAGAGGAGAAGAATGCCAATGCTATTTTCTCCAGATTTTCTCCATCAGCTGTCCTTGCTCCTCCCCCTTCCTTTCTACCGCTCCGAGAGCCAGGAAATCTGAGCAAAAAGCACAGAATAAGGCGGCGAAAGAAAAAAGAAAACAAGAGAAAGCAGTTTATCGAAGGAGGAGGAGGAGGAGGAGGGGAAAAGAAAGGCGGCTCAGTGAGTGGAGCGCACCATCTCATAACTCTTCTCTGATTACGCCTCGCTCTTGTCGTTCTCCGTCTCAGGGAGGAAGCGCTGGCCCTGTTGTTTTGAATGCGTTTGCCATTTTCTTCAACAGGGTCACATCTTTCAGTTCTACTACAGGAGCACGTTTGACAGGAGTTGGGAAAGATGCCACCTGGCCCCACATACATGCTCGCTTCCTGTAAGGTTTTTGGCTCGCGAGTGATGTTTTTACTGTGATACACCTGGGTGTTTGAGCTTTTATGTGGCAATATGACCACGGTTGTGGACCAGCTGAACAGATACATCGGACTCCCCCTCCCCTACTTTCATTCTGTGGTTTGTTTCATTACGTAAGCGGGGAAGTGTCAGTTGATATGGCTGAAGATGCAATGCTACAAAAATGAGAGGAAAATTTCTCTCTAGACAAGAGTTCTTCGAGGGGTCTTAGGTTGTAAAAACTGTGTTTTTATAGAGTCGTGTGTTTTTAAAGTACCACCAGAACAAGAGAAGAACAGTTTGCGGTTGCATAAAACACCTGGCTCTGTCATATAGGGCGAGTTAAGAGTTGACTTCAACTGCAGTACAATGAGGAAACATTTGTCTCGTGGTGGTTATCGATACTTCTGCTTTATTGGATAACTCAGGTTTAAACTTCCCGGATCCAAAACCAAACATACTACGTGTTACTCTAAACATTTTAGTGAGGTAGTCTCTCATAAAATTTGGTAGTATGCAGGCCTACATGATTGACTCTGAGTTAGATGGGACTGATATCACTCTCATGTCCGTATGCTGAATCTACAGCTAGCGTGCAAATTAATTAGCACAACGACATCGGATCTTAGTTAACCGTGTTAGCATGTTATTTATGGGGATGATGGGAATAATTCTGCAGGTATTCAGTTATAAATGAATGTATTGGATTTGTTGCGGCGTCACTTACAGTTTCATCCTGGAGGGAAACAAGAATCTGTTTTATAGTTTTATAGCAGTCCATCCAATAGTTGTTCTCCAGTCTGGACCAAAGTGGTGGACCGACCCACTGGCTGCCAAACCAACATGGCTAAAAAACAACAACTTTTGCTTTTTACGAGGAGTTGCGTGCTACAACTAATTCTTAGGTGTTTTCTAGCTGTTTCCACCTGCCTCCAGTCTTTATGCTAAGCTAAGGTAAGCGTGTCCTGGCCGTAGCTTCATATTTACGGACAGATGTAAGATAGATAGCAATCATCTCAGCTAACTTGGCAAGAAAAGGAAAAAAAATGTCAAACTATTCCTTGAAAGTGAATAGAAGCAGGGATTTCTTTGTCAGACATAGTCATGCTTTAAATCCATTTTTTTTTTGAGCTGCTAAGATGATTTCCACCTGGTCTGCTTGTGTTTCCAACTTCTGTCCAACCATATTGACACTGAAATGTTTTGTGAGGCGACTCGTATAGCATTCAATCTATATCTAAAAATAATTATATGCAGTGTAAGACGAATCGTAACCATCCACAGTGTTGCAAAAAGCTCAGTTTAGACCGATTCATTTGATTGATTTAGTTTGAGAGTTGAGAGTTTTATTCTCTTTTTACCATATGAGACAAAATAATCTCTTAATGCATGTTAAAGTGAACCCAATTTTTTTTTCTCAAGAGTTATTAACCGCACAAGTTCCAGCACTTTCCTTGTTCTGTTGCTTCAACCACATGAGATCACTACATTTGCTCCTCATCACAACCAAACCAGCCGTTTTGGGCCAGCGCTCACTTTTCCATTCCTGCCAGTTTCTCCGTGCAGCGTGAAAGCCAATGTTGCCCTCAGTCATTTAACATGACCGTCACTCAACAGTCTAATCCTTCTCACGCGCTGCTGCCAGAAAGGATAAAGTGTACAGAAAGGCATCAGGATGTCATCTTTGACATCCCGATTTAACAACCTGCAAGAAAAACAAAATGACATCAGTTTGAATGTCAGTGAATTGCCAAAGGCCGACTCGGTTTTTGAAGGATGCTAAATTGCTTTTGGAGTCTGGACTGTCGTCTCTATTCTGGAAAATGTGCGCTGTGATGAATAGACAAACACAAAAGCTCGTTTGTGAAGGAGCGAGTCTAAATTCGGCTTTGAGATATCCGAACGTCTGCTGTCCTCCTCTGATTGAGGATTTACAAGTGACAAGGGCATAGTACAGTGTGGCTTTTAAAAGACAGAAAACTCCCCTGAGAAAATTAGACGTGTTGAAGGGAAAGCGTCAAAAAAAAAAACGAGTGAGAATAGCTGCTAGTCTAGAAGTTGAGGAGTTATGGGGGTTGTGTGTTGAGCTGAGGAGTCTGTTTCCTGTCCAAGTGTGCACATTGTAAAGGAACCAGCAGGCCCTATTGTCTTTCAGGGTGTCCAGTGACGTAAGACCTTCCTGTAGTGAAGGCTTTGCTGATATCCCAGCCGCCATGCTGTACGGTAATATCAACTTCCATGTATTCAATAAAACCCAAGACAGACCCAGATGTTTTTTATCCAAGGATGCTTCCCTTTTTAAAAAAAAAAATGGAGCACGTAACCGTTTAGTGCTAATAAATCCTCCTTTTTTTTTTTTGCACTTTCTTGCATTGATTTGATTTCCTGACTAATGAGTAGAAAGCATCACACCCTGTCATACTCCCGGTCTTGGCAGGGAGGAGCACAGTGAGCATGTCACAGTGCTAATGGCATTGAGGTAACAGATTGGTCTATTCTGCCAGATGCAGCAGTAATAATCCTGCTAGCTCCAGACAGCACTGCAAGATCCTGAAAAGAATCCCTATAGCTTTAGTTTATGACCAGACTGCGCCAAAGTCAGGATTGACCCTGCCTGTGCACTTGTCTCTGTCTCTGGTAAAGTCTGCAGGCTCTTCTGCCAATTTATCTTCCCTCTTTCTTTTCCTCTTGCCCCTATTTTCTTTTTGAGGCCCTCAAATCTGTTTTTTCTGCATTACTTAAAAAAAAAAAAAATCATCAGGTTTTTGTCATTAAGGCGACATCGCTGTGGACATCCAGCTGCACCTCTTCATCATGCAGACATCTTTGTCTTTTCAGTGATCACACCGATTGATTTACATTAAAACTTCTAGTATCAAAGCAGAATCCAGATGTGTCTCAGAAGTAAAGCTAAGTTGATGTTAATGGGATCCTGCTGTGGATCAGCATAGATTTGGGTATTAGTGGCAAATGATTTCAGCCAAGTATGCCTTGCTGTGGCTATATGCGCATTCAAAATGCATGAGTTTCTCTTTCATTTCACCACTGCTCCGTTGTCCTTTATCCAGGGTACTGACCAGATGTTCCACTGTTTCTCCTGTGATTTCCTAAACCAAACTGAGTCTTTCACCATCTGCACTCACAGCGCCTTCAAGAGGTTTAGCAGCTGCATGGTATTTGCTCTGTTAATGATAGGTTTGCAAGTGATACAGAGATATAAAACACAACACCGCCGGTTAACATTATACAAGATTCAGCTGTAAGTGAGAGTTACAGGACTGTTTATTCTTTCAGCTGCAAATGAATGATCTGAATTTGACCAAAAAAAACAACAAAACAATCCCAAGTCATGGTCCATTCACTAGCTTCTTCTGGAGTTTTCAATCAATTTCAATCATGATTTATGTACAATAGAGTCTAGATTATATCCTAAAGGTGGAGGTGAGCAAAAAGGGAAAATGTCAACCATTGCAGATCTGATAATAAGCACAAAATCAATGATGAAAATAATAACGAGAAGTGATTATTTGATGAATGAGATATTAAACATAGATACAGAACATCTGCACATTTATTAAAGGTGCTTTTCTATCTATGTTATTCCAACATATCCAAGAAGCTGTCTTCATTCAACTTTCCCCAGCAGCTGTTTGCAAGTGTAATAGTCTAATTAGTAGCACCATGTTTTTTTTGGTCCAGGATTGATCAGTGACACATGTAATCACGCAGTTTGAACGCAGCTCCCTCCTCCGGTGGGAGATGAGTTTGTCTCCAGTGTGCAGAATCCATCTCATTAGCTTGGACTTTATTCATCCGTCACACTAATGACTCAAGAAATGTGGAAAATCCAATCTTCTCCTGGATGTTATGAGTCTGTATAGATGTTTGTGCTGTGATACCAAAGGACTGATCATTTATAACCATATATATTCTTATTATTTACTGAAAACATAAATGTTTTCCCAACCCAATCGGACCAAATGCCAAATATACTGATTTCCACTTGTTTGTATAGCAGTGTGTGTGTTTCCAGCTATGTTGGATAAAACCACAAACACTAGGTATTAACTCAGGAATTTTGCAATATTTATAATGTGGTTGAATAAATTTAAAAAATCCCATCACCACTAATGTCATGACTTATTTGGACAGGTGTGTGAAATTTGAAATATATGAAGTGTTTATAATGACCTCAGACCTTAAAAAAAAAAAAAAAAAAGCATTATCATCAGAGAAAGCCATTTGAGAACAACGAAGGCCAAGATAAGCTACACGACCTCAAGGAAATAAGAAATAATCCTCCACATTTATAGTTAAACAAATATCAGAGAGACCACCCATACTGTGATTCAATAAACCCAAACTGAGGTCAACCACTTACCACAAGAAACCCTGTGAAAGCCAATCAATACAGATTTTTAAAATGCAATGTATTTTTGACAGCGACGCTCTTCACTTTGGTTGCGAGCGAGGGAGTTTTAAAGTAGTCGTGAGTCGGAGGACATGTTCCCGAGAGGACCAGTCTGTGGATGTCATCAGAGGCGGGCTGGGAGGCCGACTGAGCCGAGGTCTGGTATTCAGATCTGCGGGACAGTAGTAGAGACGATGTCACTGTCCAGCTGTCCGTCCCAACTCACAAATCCACATGACAGGCAGGATACTGTCCATTTATCATGTACATGCTGACATACTGTGTACATCTAGCTGATGATCCACCTAGAAACATCTGTTACTCAACATGGTTCAATCTACGTGACTGCTGTTACAAATGTAGGTTAATGGGAGGCAAAAATGTAGGTATACCTAACAAAGTAATACTGCAAACTACCACCTTAAAAACACCATATATCTGACTAGCTCTGTGGTAGCTAACAACGCGTAACACCTTTGTGAGGCTCTACTCAGGCAGGTATAGGTTTAGCACGTATAATGTTTCCTACGTTCACAATTGCACCATCTTGCGTGTTAGCATGCTAACATTTGCTAGTTAAAGACAAAGTACAACTGCACTCGAAAGTTTCTGAGAAATGTTCCTAGAAAACTTACTTGAGCAAAAACAGGCCAATCAGTGTCCATACAATTTTAATTGTACAAACTTGTAATTAATTTGATTAATTAATAGAATTAATACCCAAACCTGCAGTTTAGCTCTACTGAGCATTTTTAGCATCTTTTAGCTGATTGTTTTGATCTTAAAGCTGCAACTTTACTTCCTTTTTTTTTTTTTAAAAAGAGCTCTGATAAATCATACTGCACATAACCTGCTTAGTACCAAGTGACAAACTAAGTTAGTGACGAACTCGAACATTTAGGTGCTGAGAAGTCGGTAGAGACCAAAACAGAGCTAACAAGGCGAATACTGAGAACTGTTTGCTAACACTAGCCATATCAATGTCATAGTGTAACAATGTTTAAACATTAAGAAATCAATTAATACAGCTTTAACCTAAGTACAGTTTCAATATTCTGTGTTTTGTGGAGAAAACTCACTGAAGAAGAATGAAAAGAAGAGATACCCGAAACTCAATCTCATCAAATACAGTAACTATCAGTGTCATCAAATACAGCGTGATAGTTTTTTTGGCAATAGACAGCTGTAAGTGACATCATACGTGTAACGTCTTGAAATGCTTTTAGTGATGGCTATCAATCTGAGTAAACTCAACACTGGACAAGACGAATTAGAGGGGTGAAGAGGAGACGCTGATAGCATCAGAGGAGAGCACTCAGTGTCCCAGCGTGATGGGTCGACCCCGGCAATCAGATCCAACGGCCCTGACCCGACGGAGGCGAAGGGCTGCACCATCTCACGCCACAGTGATGGGATCCAGCTACCACTTCACACAGCTGCATCTTTAGACGTGGCGGCAATCAGCGCACATCTGTCATGAGGGCCTCGGTGTTTACACAGGGCTAACCGAACATTGTCAACTCCAGAACCAAACTCCTTAGCTGCTCCCTTTGAAAATACACAGTTCATCTGTCGAAGAGGCCCTGTGACTGCCGCCTGAGGGCCTGGAAGATAAATGTGACATATTTTTTTCCCAAACATCCCATAACATGATAACGAGATCCATGGAAACACTTCTCCGTTAATGATAAAAGCTGGTGTGGCTATGGCACCATCATGTTGAACCCTGCACTCTTCAAGACCATTTCTTGGCCTTTTGTCTATTTTTCTTATTCCCATGGATAACTGGCAAATATACTGTGACAATGAGTCATTTCCATCATGGATACGGTGGAGATTAATAGAAGGAAATAATTTCAGTGTCCTAAAAACGGCAATGATGAAGGTCAGAGTTTGGTGTTCGTCATTCAAAATGAAACACAACATTGATGAGTCATGCAGCAAGAAGAAGGGGAAGTTATGCCAATGTCTCTAATAACAGGGGCCTCTAAAGACCAAAATGCAATGCAAGGCATGTTTTTTTAAAGGAGCACTGCACCTATTTTACACTTTTCAAAAGTAAGACTATGTGATATTCTACCTTTGGAAATAGTTTGGAAAATGTTTTCTGTGGCTCTGGAGGTGCTTTATTCTTTTTTTGGAGGGGATAAGGAAAGGAAGCTTACATTACAAACTAGGGACATTAACCAGGCAGGGTGGGTCTAATGAAAACATGTTATGTTGCCTTATGGGAAATGTAGGATCCAGTGTTTTGCAACTCAATCTGGCTACTCCAGACCTTACGGAATAGCCCTTTTAAGAAGAAGGGTTTTTTTTATTATTGCCTGGAAATTCTCGCCTTCATTGTCTTACTAACAGCCTTTAGCTGTTGTCCCCTTTGTAAAACTGACAGATGACAACATAGTCATTTAAGGTGTTGCTTTAGTTGTCAGCAGTCATTCTGAGAAATGCAGGAAGTTACTGGGTGAAGTCAAGATGCATGACTCAGGTTTAAGGAAAGTACAGCAAAACTTACTTTACAGAATCCAAAATAATTCCTGGAATTCCTTGAACACTCAGGATGATGTTTCCTTTAATAAAAGTTTGCTCCACATTTAAAGTTTTCTTCAGATACTGATTCTGTCTGTCCCTCTCTTTGTTGTCTCTATTCTTTCTCTGTATGTAACCCCCTTCACTTAGGTTTAGACTCCAGCACACGGACGCTGAGCACCCCCAGCCCTGGTCTTATCCTGCCATCCAAGTCCTCCTCTCTCTCCTCACCTGCCCTATCCAGCAACGGCCACGAGACCAACTCCTCCTCCTCCTCGTCCGCCCCGGCCGAGACAGTCGCTGTTGTTCACCCTCAGCCTGGCACCCACACCCGCTCCCGCCAGTCGAAAAGCCACCACCACGCCCCCATCGACCTCCTCCCAGACCACACTCTTTTGCAGATCTTCTCCCATCTCCCGACCAATCAGCTGTGCCGCTGCGCGCGGGTATGTCGCCGCTGGTACAACCTGGCGTGGGACCCGAGGCTGTGGAGCACCGTCCGGCTAACAGGAGAGCTGCTTCATGCTGACCGTGCCATTAGAGTCCTGACCCACCGGCTGTGCCAAGACACCCCGAATGTGTGTCTGACACTGGAGACGGTGGTGGCCAATGGCTGCAAGAGACTCACTGACCGGGGGCTGCATGTGGTGGCTCAGTGCTGTCCTGAGCTGCGACACCTGGAGGTCGCCGGCTGTTATAACATCTCCAATGAGGCTGTGTTTGAGGTGGTGTCCCGCTGCCCCAACCTGGAACACCTGAACCTCTCAGGTAAATATCACATTGTCATATTCTATGAAAAACAATCAAAGCCAAGCACAGGCTTACTGAATTTTATTAAGAAGTGGCTACTACCTTACATCACGCACACGTGTGGCTATACCTCAAAGAATTCCTCTCCTCGGTCATTTCTTCTAAAGCTGCTGAAATCATTAGAGGAGCAGGAGAAGCTCTGCCAACCTTAAGCTCTCATGTGGGAGAAAAAAAGACTTTCTTTAGCTGAAAGCAGAACTTACCTCAACATGAGTAAGAGGCTCTGCTGCTTTCATCAAGGGAGTCACGCAAATAACATTTAGTTGGACAGGACTCTGGTGGCAGAGCAACATCTGCACCATTAGCACCAGGAAGTAAGCCCTTTGATATAAAAATAGCCTTTAATAAATGTGTGGTCTGAAAATAATGAAATCAAGCCAGTTTCTCTAATCGTTAAAGACATTTGATTTAATTTCTCCTGAAAATCGACCACAGTTTTTGTTTTCTTCGAGTTGTTTGCACTCAAACATTTTCATGCCTCTAATTGTAGGCATAAAGCCAAATATTTCTACTCTGGCGCCCTCAAGTGGTGAATCATAAGTGAGCTTAAGATGATTGAGATTGTTCTTAATAACTTATATATTGAATAAATCATTTCTGTTTCCTCCTCCAGGCTGCTCCAAGGTGACATGTATCAGCCTAACCCAGGAGGCCTCGCTGCAGCTGTCCCCTCTGCATGGCCAGCAGATCTCCATTCACTATTTGGACATGACCGACTGCTTTTCCCTTGAGGATGAGGGCTTGCGAACTATCGCCTCCCACTGCCCTCGCCTGACTCACCTGTACTTGCGGCGCTGCACCAGACTGACTGATGAAGCCTTGCGTCACCTGGCTCTCCACTGCCCTTCAATAAGAGAGCTGAGTCTCAGTGACTGTCGCTTGGTGGGGGATTTCGGCCTGCGTGAAGTCGCCCGACTGGAGGGTTGCCTGCGCTACTTAAGCGTGGCCCACTGCACTCGCATCACGGATGTGGGCATGCGCTACGTCGCTCGCTACTGCCCAAGACTGCGCTACTTGAATGCAAGGGGTTGTGAGGGGTTGACAGACCACGGTATGGGCCATTTGGCCAGGAGCTGCCCCAAACTCAAGTCTTTGGATGTGGGCAAATGCCCGTTGGTTTCGGACAGTGGTCTGGAGCAGTTGGCTATGTACTGCCAAGGCCTGAGGCGAGTGAGTCTCAGAGCATGTGAGAGCGTAACAGGCAGAGGACTCAAAGCTCTGGCAGCCAACTGCTGCGAGCTGCAGCTTCTCAACGTGCAGGACTGTGAGGTGTCGCCAGAGGCACTGCGGTTTGTCCGCCGCCACTGCCGGCGCTGTGTCATCGAGCACACGAACCCTGCTTTCTATTGAAACTCTGAGCTGTCGGTCTGGTCCTCTGACAAGTGGATGTTTTAATATTCCTGCTCTGGTGTTGGCAGCGGCTGATGTGTCAGAACTGGTTGAAAACTGGTGTGCAATACTGACCAGAATTTGTAGTTTTAAAATCTGCTTAGTGGCTGTTAATGCTGTCCTTTGTAAAAAAAAAAATACTTCTGTAGAATGTATTTAACGTATTTATCTGTAAAAAAAAAAAAAAGGCAGAAAAGTACAGTATTTCACTATATTACTTTTTTTGTCAACATCACAATTTGCAATGTAACAACATGCTACAACACTGAGCACTGGGTACAGCTGAGTTACCATTTAAAAGCATTGTAATATATTCTATTTTTTAAAGTTCATCAACACCTTAAGGCCATGAAACATAATCATTATCGTACATTACTACAACTATTTATGAACAGCAAGTATCTTCAGAATAAACCACTAAGAATGTAGCAACAAAGCAGCAGAAAAAAAAAAGCAGATTTGGTGATTTAAAATATACTCGGTTTCACTTTCTTTATGTTGTGTGCATATGCACTTTACGCTATTGTACTGACAATCACTTCAGCTGAGCGCAAAAATGTCATCAATGTGTCAACTGAGTTGCCGTTAACTTAAAGGTTACTATTACCCAGAGGACTTTTACTGCCAAATAGAGACAAACAGGTATGGGATCATTGTTTGAAATAAACAAGAACACATTGCTGCTATAACTGTGCCAATAAATTTCTTCAAAATCCGCCTACACAACTGTGAGTGTTTTACTCAACCTTTCATTACAGTCTGAGAGGATTTAAGGCTGCACATGTTTGTGAGTCATTAAGGTAACTGAGAATATCGAGGAATACCATATATGGATTTGCAAAATGTTGTATTCCCCTTCAAGGACTCCAGCATGTGGGTTCAAATGGACAGTGTGTGTGTGTGTACGGATAAGAAAAGGTGCTTCCTGCTTTCACGTCATGGGCTGAATAAAGCCCTCTAACAGAAGCAAGCATCTGTCCGCTCTCTCCTGCACCTGTTCATGATTGTTGTGCTCCTGCAGTGTTACTCAAGTAGGCAACTATTTGGCATAATCACAACACCAAGCAATAGTAAATAGCTAAAGCAACCCGTGCTTCTGTGTTTTAAGACTGGTGATGTGTTTGGACATTACAGCAGAGCCACAAAGCAGCAGGTGGCATCGCATTTTCCACGTCCACACTTTGGGGCCCTTGTGCCTTGTGCCCCCCCTCCCCTTCAAGCAGCTGAACCCTGGGAGAGGGTGAGGGATACCACAGAAATGCCAAAAATGTGAATAAACATGTGCTCCTTTTTGAAGCTGCTGAAAGTTGCTGGAGAGAGTAGTCGGTGTAAAACATTAATTTAATTACATTAAAAAAAATAAATAAATAAATAAAAACTGGACTGAAGTCGTTCCAGCTTGTAGGTAATTAGTTTGTCTTTGGAACAAAATGCCAAGTACACATATTTGGATGCAGCACAGAAAGAAAAATATATATATAATGCTATGCGGTTACGATTTTCTCATAATTGAAGGAAGCTGAAGTGTTGCGTGAGGGCAGGATGTGGAGCAGACGATACATTTTGTGGTTGCGATTCCTACCGGTGGCCAGTAGAGGCCACTAGAGGTCTTTGTATTTCTCTGACACTGGTATGAAGTTACCAAACCAACCACATGTTTGCTGATTTAATAAGCAGTGAAGATGAACGTAGCCTGGATGGAATAGCCAGTCTCTTCACTGGTGTCTTTAATGGAGATCTTATTAGCTGACATACTGTATCTACCTGTGAAATGTTGGATGGACGTGATACCAGTGATGAACATGTACTTTCCCTCTCGTGTGAATGGCGACGCTACAACTGTGTCTTTATATTAATTGATCATCCGTACAAGAGAATCAACACATATTTCATTTAGTGGTTTATTTTCATGATAAATACACACAAAAAAAACAGTAAAAAGAACAACTACAAACCAAATAAATATTGTGATTAAAATGTATATGATCCTTCTCTGACAGGCCTCAGGTGCTTTCACAGACATGGAAACATGATGAGGCAAAAACAAAGTATCTGTATGTTGTATTAGGAGACATTTGGTTGTCCTTACAGATGCAGGCGTGCATGTATACGAGTTTAACATTGGCCTCTGATGACCACTACGATCATGCTTTGTTTTTACCTTTGAAGCGACCTACTTTGTATCGAGGACGCTGTGGTTACATGTGTGAAAACCTTCATTTTGCACCTTTGATGAACATTATCTAGTGTCTGGGCCGTGCAAAACTTGATATCTCCCTCGAAAAACGAGAAGAGAAGGAGCGGAGCGTGCTCGCCATGGCTTACAAAGCAAACTTTGCACGCAGTAGAGTATTTTGTTCCAGTCTTTGTTACTTTTCTCCCCTCGGGAAGTGTATATATATATATACCAATATGTAGGTCTTCATACTCCAAGTGAGACTTCTATAAAGTGCAGCAATACAGGATGAGGAGGAAAAGTTCATTGTTTTTCCATTGAAGTTGTATCATCTCTCAAACCGGATGCGGTTTTGGCCATTTGGACATTTGCAGGTACATTCGAGCACCGGTTGCGGCTGCGACTGAGTCCTGGTCGTCTGGAAAAAAAAAAAAACCCAGAGGAACTTCATGAAATCTTTATACCTGAATCACTCAGATGCTGCCAGGATTATGTGGTTTGTGTCACATTATATTATAAGAACGTAAACTCCAAATACCTGTGATTTCAGGGCCTGCAGCTCCTTGTGAGCTTTTCTCAACCTCTTCTCCAGTTCCAGATATTTTCCCTTCAGCTTCTCCCGGTCCTTCCGCTCCTTCAGAAAGTCCTCCTTATAGATCTCAGCCTGAACCACAAGAAAACTGTTATGAACATATTGTTCAGGTCAACTTTAATACATCTTTTGCAGTTGAGAGCAGTTTAAAAACACCTTAAATACTCTTTTAGCTTTCCTAAAGTGAAACATTTCAACATAGGATCATAATATAGTGTCACTGTGAATGTTTATTAATGACTGGTGAGGTGTTTATGATGGTGAACAAAGCTCACCTGGTGTTTCCAGACATCCTGTAGTGTTTCGCTGCTCGCATCAAGAGGCCGAGTGTTATGAAGTGTCTCCTCTAGAGCCTGTACAGACATATCGAAGGAAACAATGAACATCAAAAACGTCTTGACTTTAATGTATCGAACTATTCGGTGTGTGTTTTTTTGGTTTCTTTTTGTAACCTTGTTGAGTCGTCTGATCTCCTCGTGCTGGTGCTGCCCTCTCTGGGTCAGAGCGCTGTTCTGTGCTCGCAGCTCTTTTGCTTCTGTCTGTGCTTTGAGGACCTCAGAGTTGACGTCACTTTTTCCAGCCTATGAGAATTTTCCCATAAGGATCACATGATTATACATATATATATATATATATATTTCTCTTACAGATTGAACTCATTCAAACGCTTTAAAAAACATATTCAGGACTTGCAAATCTGGCTGTCATATTCACCTGTGAGCTCTCGTCATCTTTCACCGTTATGATTTTTAATTTTTCATATAATGTGTTGTGCTTCTCTCCTTTTTGGAAGTTGTCACGATGCAGTAGAGCTTTTAAATCCTGCACCTGAAAAACAAAAAGATTAAAAAAAAACTGTGAAGACAAAATATATCACCTATCATACATTTACTGGTGACATTATTCTAATCACATAAACATAACCAAAGTTTATTAAAACATTGAAAATCACCCCGTATTTGCCTCTTTCTTACCTTCAGTTTGTAGTACTGTACCATGGTGCGATACTCCTTTGCCCATTTCTCATTAATAGAAAGAAGCTGAGTAAAACAGAAAGCGCATTCATCTTTTAAGAACTTCACAAGTATGCGTGTTTTGTGATGAACTGACATGAATCTCAGTTCTGAAATGTACCGACCTCTTGTCTTTGCTTCTCCATGATGCGTATCTGCACTTTCATGTTGGCGTCACTGTTGGTAACAGACACTTCTGACTGAGGCAAATAAAGCAGAAAAAAAGGGGAACCATTCAAATGTGGTGTATAATTCATCAGGCAGGCCTTCCTTTTACACATTTTTGGAAGTTTTACTTTATTGTTTTCAGTGACATAAAAGAACTTCCTTGTGGTCTGGGAACCTGACAGTGAGCATTTTCTCAGACGTATCTTCCAATATTACATATTGTTAACGTTACCTGTGTGTCTCCCCGCAGCTTTTCTCTACTGGAACACTGCAGCGCACAAACGTCATACCTGAGAACAAATTGATTTTTCCCAAAGTTATGAAAACATTTCAATTAAAGAGGATGTATCTTTCTCATTTCTGGGTCTATATATTTTATTCTGGGTCTCTACTGGAACATCTGCATGATTTACAGTTTAAAAAAGCTCCTTATTTATTTATATAAACTTCTAAAATACATCTATATACACGTGTGAGCCTGACCCAATCTGAAATATGCAGGTGAACAAACTGTGGAGCAACTTTGCAAACAGTTTGAAGCCCTGGCTTTTCACTTGAAGGAGGCTATTTTATATATGTTGAGCTTTATAACAATATATAAATGACATTAAATCACAAAAAAAAACCAAAAAAAAACATATGTCCCCTTTAAAATACTACTTAGTGTAATTTTTTAATTAGTAGCACCAAGCCAGTGAATCATAAGTAATAATAACTTCTGATAGCAAACAATACTTTGAGATAAAAATGTAAACAGAGTCTTAAAGGGCCTCACGTGTCTACATTGGGCAGCGATGGATACAGCCTCTGGATGTGTTTCTGGTCATTGTGTGTTCCCACCGTGGGAGCAGCTTCTCTCGCCTCTGATCGCTTCATAGTTGATCTGTTTTCATGCAGGGACTGTCGAAACAAAGAAGCAAGCAAACACCATATTATTAAAAACCCTCGTCTGCAACATCAGCTTATCAACTATGTCAAAAGTATTACTGTAGAGCTGAAATAATTATTCTGTTATAAGAAGAATTCATTCACGAAGGTCGTTGTGTGTAAGGACACTGAGAGCCAGCGAGCTGGGGGTCAAATTCCTGAGTGGACATACTTGGTCAATAGCAAACAACATTATGTATTGATTGATTGATTTTTGAATGAACTTTGGATTTTGCATCATATCTGGGACATTGTGATAATTAACAGAAGTATTATGAGATCCTGAAGGCTTAATCCCATCATACAGTCAGACTGCACATATCATCATATACAACATGGTGCCTTATTTACAACCTTATATTATATTATATTATATTATATTATATTATATTACATTATATTATATTATATTATATTATATTATATTATATTATATTATATTATATTATATTACATTATATTATATTATATTATATTATATTATATTATATTACATGATCTGTTGAATCCTCATATATCAGACATTTAATATAGAAAACAAACTCATTTAAGTCAAATAATAACCTAATAATAGATTTTTATAATTAAATATAACTGCTTAAAAATTAAAAAACACACACACACAAACTAGCAAATTTGAGGCAAAATGTCTCATACAGGGATACATGAAATAAAATACAATAAAAACTCACCATAATAATAATAATCTGTGTGCTCCTCGACATGTGCTGATCCCACAACAGCTGAGATTTGAGCAGCGGCTGACTGACAGTTATACTGAGGATCCTGCGTGACGTCCCGTCAGCTGCGGACAGACTTTATGAAGGAAAGGAAAGTACAAGCAGATGACTGACAGCTCGAGCGGTAACAAGAGCTGAGTTAATGTATGAAATGATGACTAAGGGAAACAATGTCTACACTGCAAAAAATGATGCTCTGTGTTGTTGTTTTTTTTTTTTTGTTGTATCTAAAATGTTGTATTTATATTAAAATATATATTTTACACTTACAAATACATACATATATGTAAAATCACATTATAGTAACATTATATATTATATTTATTTATGTTTTAATGCAATGATTTATATCTTAGATTTTTAACCTAATTGATTTTAAGGCTTATATCACATAAAATAAATAAAATAAAATAAAACATGCAGCTCAACTAAACAAACAAACAAAAACAACAACAGTACATTTGTATTTAAAAAATAAAATAAAACAATAAAATAAAATGATTAAAACTTTTTTTTTTGAGTTTTTGTCTTTTTCTTTTTACAGCGGGCCGTGTGAACCTGCAGCTTCCTGGTTTGGTTAAACTGCTTTAAACACATTAGTTCCGTTTTCAGTCACTAAAAGATTCGACTCAAACTAAATCTGGCTGCTATTAGGCTGCGGTTTAAGGGAAAATCACACATCACGCCGGGTTATATATCTTTACACAATCTCCTTGGCCTGTTCTCAGAGGGGTTGACTCAGAGCTGACTTGTTTCAGGGAAGCTGAAGAGGGGAAACTCCTCCAGTAACTGGCAGTCAGAGCAGGGGACTCGACCTATATGGCTGCACATACATTTCACACAGACACCTGCCTCACTGTAGCATAGTTTACACATTTCTACACGTGTGTTTAGAGTTGTAAGACCAGCGTTTTCTTCTTTTTGGTTCAGTTCAAGATCATACGAGACAAAAACTAACCTCAAAAAGGAAAACACATACATGTGATTTCCCTGGTCACCCCCATTTTTTTTTTTTTTTTAATATCAATATTGCAAAGTTTTTTTGCTGAAGTGGGAGCTTCCACATGTTTTAACTTTAGCACATGTTTGGGAGGTTTAAAGAGGTTTCGGGGATTATTCTGGGATATATCACTAGTATCACTAGTCAAAAATAAAAGACACAGTTGTCCCGTAACTGTACAGATGTTATATATTTACATATTAATCTATATTTTAATCCTTATTTATACATTTAATGAATCTTTTCTGTTTATATGTCTTTATATATGTCTTTTATTGTCTAATATTTTATTTCACTGTAAAACTATACATCACTGTATAACTCTGTATGTGACAGCTTGATTTATTTTTATATTACATAAGTTAAGTGTACAAATGAAAATCACCTGCAGGTCTTTGGACTGTGGGGGAAAAACAAATAAATGTAGTGGAGTAGAAAGTAGCGTAAATAAAATGTGAGGGAGTGGAAATGCAGTAGGAATAGGTTACTTTAACACATGTACTTTCCACCACTGCTCAGCTCCATCTAGGCTTCACCCAAATGTGAATTTTTTTCTACCTCCAGTAACTTCCTGGACAGAAACTAGAGGTAAACCTACACCCAAACTTTAAAAAAAAAAAAAAAAGTCTGCGTTTGAGTTTTTTATGACCTTTTCTCTTTGTTATTTTCATAAAAGAAAAAAAAGAAAAACTATCAGTAGTAATCACAGTAGTGTTGGTGGCAGCGGCAGTGACTAAAATCGTGACAATGCTTACTGACATGACTTCTCACAGTACCCCATGTTGTGGTTTTACATAAGGGGCCTTCTTGGTGTGACACCTGTGGCAGTGAGAACCCCACGTCTCTTCCCAGCACCCGAGGCGAGTCCGTTTACGGTACGCGTGACACAGCAGCGAGTCTCTAGAAAGGAAAGAGGAGGTAAGCCTCCATTTTCCTGCCTTAATCAATCTCTCCCTCTGAAAGCCTCACACACGTGTAACTCTGTGTCACCACACACACACACACACACAGAGAGAGAGAGATAAGACATGTTGTGGTTTTACACCTACTGATACCTTAGGCATACCTTGTTTTAGGAGCACTTTCTATTCTGTACAGTGGTTTAGTGGTTTTGCATATTTGCATACACCTTAGTGCAGCAAATTAGGGCAGCAGGTTTGTTTCACATGAAGGAAAAAAGAAACTAAAAGTCGTGTGTTCCTGGTATTACTTCATAGGAAAGTAACACGAACGTCTTATCTAAGATTACCTTTCAGGGTTTGCTCTCCGTTTAGTGCTGAGAGTCTTATCCAGGTTCACATTATGTAAAGCCTTCCTCAAATAAGACATGAATGAAAAGGGTTTGTTTTTACTAATATGAATGAGTCTATAATGTTAGTCGCTCCCGTGTTCTCTCTGTGTCCCTTCACAGGTCAAAGTACGCTCACCTCAGTAGCTTTTATGGTCTTAGATCAGAGATCAGGATCATCAGGTTGTTTAATGTCTTTTTTGTTTTTATTAAGTGTCTTCTTTCTTTCTTTGTTTTCAATCATTTCACAGAGACATTCATATTTTTAACTTTTTTATTATTATTTCAGAATATTACACATTCTGCCATTTAAGTAAGAGTGAGATAACAGCAGTGGTATTACCCCTACCCTACAGTACATCATGTGACCATTTACCACAACCCTCAATTTGTCGTGAGCTCCCTCTCCCTCTGCCTGGTAGGAGCACTAATTACTCTCACCTGTCTCTGCTGCCACTCCCTCGTTAACCAGCCAGCTGCTCCTCATTTCCTGCTAACCATGCTTTGTATAAAGAGCCCTGTTTCCCAGCACACATTGTCAGATCGTCTGCTAAGCCAGCACCTTTCCTGCCTGCTACCTGCTGCTATGCTGACTCCTACCTGTGATCCCGTACCTGCCTGACCACCCTCTGCTCTACAACCCCGGTAACTTGACCTGCTTTCTGCCTTTTTGACCATGATTTCTGCCTTGCTCTTGACAGTACTACTGCCCTGGAAGTTTTGCCCTGCCACTCCTCTCCTGCTGTGTGTGTGTGTGTTTCCCCAGGACTTCTTTCGGCGAGAGAGCCTGGACCCTCCACCCCCGTCTACGCTATACGCCTCTCAGCCGCTGGGACACACACACAAAGACTCACTCCCTTTCCCCAAACCCTTAATAATAATAATAATAATAATAAACTGTTGAAACGTATTGCTCGTGTGGTCCTCGTCTGTCCAGATCCGTGACACAATTAAAACCAATGTAGAAAAAGATTAGACTTTGATTCAAACCATGTATACAAATATAATTACACTATGATATCACATTTGATTTATAGCTGGTTACTGTTGTCACATTATAATCTGACATTGATCTTCACCAACAGGATCCGCAGGGTTTCTCTGGACTGTTGCCACACTCTTCGATCTGAGATCTGCACGAGAGGAAAATTAACGAGAAGTTAATCTGCTGCGTGAAGAGAACAACATACGTGATCAGCTCCTCACACACACACACAGACACACACACACACTTACATGGGTACATCCTTGCAAGAGTATTTAATTCCTTGATCCAGCTCTTTTTGTAAGTCTTTAAAAGATGCATTTGTACAGTTTGCCCTGAAGAGAAAAAATACATGAGAGAAAAAAATACTTCATTATCAATGATATAGTTTGAATGAATAGTTTTATAGTTGTTGTTTTGTTTGTTTTTTAAACTTACACATTATTCTGTTGTCTGACCAGAACAATATTCAGGCTCGTCACCCTGGGAGACTTCAATCTCTTCACCTCGATGCTCCCAAAAATACTGACAGCAATAATTAAAGAGCACATTTTACAGTGATATCAAGTCAATGGGGTTGTAAATAAAGCAGAAAAGCTTTAACCTCCATGATTCATAAATTCAGTATTTGCAGTATAATGTAACAACATGAAATGTCCTTTATTCATCTAATACACATTCAATCACTGCCACACACATCTGTCACAACTCACTAATCACTCATCACTAATGGTTCATTTCAGTTTGTCCTTGTTTGTATTCAGCAGAGCACAAAACTTCCAAATTGCTCATGAATTACCAAACCAAAACCATAATTATGCATTTCCTGCCAGGACCTGGTTGCAGTGGCATCAGACTGAGTGAGTGAGGAAACAACTGGTTCCTGTTGGAACATCAACTCACTCCCAACCAGAGGAAGCAGTCCACCTTTCTCCAAAATGAAAGAGAACGACTCTGTTTCCCCGACTACTATCACTAAAGTCATAAAACTGTACAGCAGGAGAAGTGCAGAGCTACTTACCTTGTAGGACTGAAAGGTGCTGCGATGGATCCGTTCAGCATTGCTGTGACGTCACCACAGGCAGAATCTGCAAGCTACAGACATGAAGGATAATGTCGAGTACGTTACAGTTTTTGTCTTCTACAATGTAGATCATTTAATAATACTAATAATACATAATTTTTATATTTTCCAATTGCTCAAAGACACTTTACATAAAGGCAAAAAGGGGGGTAAAAGGATGAGAGTCTGAGTTCTGGACGACTGGGGGCAGCGAAGGCAAAGGCCCTGACCCCCAGGGTGCAGGGCTTGGAGGGGGGAGTGGCGACGGAGGAGATCAGTGAGGTATGATGGTGCCAGGTTGTTTAGGGTTAGGGTTAGGTGATGAGGAGGATCGGGCAGCGGAGTTTTCTACATATTGCAGTTTTTGAATGACTGTGATTTCAGTTTTGTTGCTGTTGACTTTGAGGAAGTTGTGGTTCATCCAGGATTTGATATCAGTGAGACAGTTGGTGAGGATGTGGAGGTGTGATTGATGGAGAGACAGTGCCAGAGGTGACGGAGGAGTTGATGATGTCCGTGTTATAATACAAACAGTGCATCTGTACTCAAAAAATAGATTCTTCTTCTTATTAATATTATTATCAGGAATCTGTGAGCTGCTGCACAGCTTGCACAAAAAAAAAACACACTTCCTGCACTATTGAGGCACTTCCTGTGATCATTGAAACTTTCTAAAGTAACGCAAGGTCAGATTTGCCTCATGCCTCACTGTGTAACTCCTGCACTACTGTAAAGGTGCCAGCAGCAGCAGCAGCTAGTGTGAAAGTGTGCGGATGATTTGAATGAGTGGGTCGCTGAGAGAGAGCAACGCAATGTGGCTCCATGGAGACCAACAACAAAGCCTCATTGATGAAGAGCCAGGCAGGGAGACCTTTTTCTCCATCTCATCTCCATCATAATTATTTAAAATTTAATCTTTTGCTTCACCTTACGTTCAACACACACGTGTATAGTTTTTTTTTATAAGTATTGCTTGAACCCAAAACTGTTATACTTGTTAATAAAAACTAGTGAATACTTACTGCGGCCGAAACTTTTAACCAAAAGGAGCGAACAGGGTTGTTTTCACAAGTCGACCAGTCTGGGCAGCCGGTGGTGAGCGTTTCTAGAACAACACCCACAGATGCATTGAAACAAGCTAAACATCTCTGATGCTTTGGGGGTTAATGGGGCTATAATTGATATTTGTATATTGATAATATATGACAAAGTGAAAACTATGTATACAGTATGAGGCCTATAACATATAGAGAATCATCATCCAAATCTGCAGCCCCTTTTAGAGAAGTTTTCTTTACGTATATAGTTCAATGACTGCAACTGCTATTCATTTTTTGTTAATTTTACTAAATTAATTTTGCTACATTTTGCAAGTAAATAAACAAAACGTGGGCCCGGTTATGAGCCTGTCAGTTGCATCTGATGCATCTCACCAGTGCTGCCCTCCTTTCCGCACCAGGTCAGACCATCCAGGACAAATCCCAACAGAGTTTCCTCCAGCGTCATATAACAAGCTGTCTTTTCAGCGAAATCTTGAACAACATCCTTTGTTTTGCTCCAGAGCATCACCTAGCCCAAAGACAGTTGATATCACATTGTTAAACATATTCTTCTGAGTTATTAAAGGATTATGTCTGGATAATGAGCTCCTGTCGCACAGACAGTCGTGTGATGAATGAGGTTTACTCTGTTGCACGCAGGTTTGAAGGGGACCGCAGCAATGAGAGGGTTATAATTTTCCACGGGAACTTCACAAGGGTCCCGCCCTACGTAGGCTTGCTCAAACGTAGTCCATACCTTTTGACAGTCGTATCTGAAAAAAATAAAACAACAATGAATGTGAATCAGCCTCATTGTTAATGCAAAATTAACATTAAACTCAAATCAGAACTTTTGTTTCTTCTTCTTTTTTCTCCCATTAATCACCTCATGACCCCTCAGACTTATCTGGTGACCCTTTGGAGGGGCCCGACCCCTAGGTTGGGAACCACTGGACTAAACTAACTGTATATAAAGTAGTTGAAACTAGCTCCACCTGCAGCAGCTACAACAGTAACACTGATGCTTCAGTATTAATAATCTAATGATGTCATATATAATAGTAATATATCAGTCCGAATCACTACTTTTACTGCAGTACTTTAACTACATCAAGCTGATAATACTTATGTACTTTCACATTTACCTGTAATAGAGTATTTTTACATGACATTTTTATTTTTTGCATATTTTTACATATTTTTACATACACACACTGACCTACATTGTTGTCTCTGTTGTCATAACAATGTTCATGCTGCTGTTTAGAGTCATTATTTATCAATAACCTGCTTCTGAACAGGAAGTCAGCTCCACACACACATAGGTCAAATATATAAATACATTTAATTATCTACAGTATTAATAATCTAGTGAGTGAGTAAAGTAAAGTAAAGTAAAGTTTATATCCTGCACTCGTCTTCGGACACACGCTTTTAAACACTGAGAAACGCTTACCCTTTGAACGCTTCACACCTGGACAGAAACGTGTCGTGAAACTGTTTAGTTTTCTGACGGAGCGTCAGTGCCAACGACACGGCGACGATAACAGCAACGAGCAGAAGGAGAACCGCAGCAACGACGCAGCGGCTCCTCCGCCTCCTGCCCGGACGTGGACACTTCTCCGGATCCATTTACGGCAAGTTTCTCAACAGTAAGAAACTTCAGGAAAGTTTGGCTGTTGCGTGTTGACAGGAGCGCTCGCGCCTGGACGTCTATTTATGAACGTGAGGAAGTACTGGCGCGTGGCCAGACTCTGCTCCAATCAGAAATGGCGTTTTATATTAATCTAAAAATAATTGTTATTCATATATATAGATATAGATAGATATATAAATATATACTTTAATATTTGTGATTTTAAATTGGCTGCCGTTTTTATTTTTTTTGTCACATAGTTAATAACAAACACTTGAACAGGTTGTGGAAAAGACATGTCGAGGAATGCCACAGACCTTTAAGTATGATAAGGAGGACCAAAGTTAACTCTCTTCTGTTAATAACACAGTAACACAGATAGATCATTTGGTGGATATTTATTGATCTAATTATTTAGTTCAAATTCAAATCAAAGTCCAAACTGTGTGTTTGTTTGTTTTTTATACTATCAGGTTTTTTTTTTTTTTCCAAGAAAGGAAATGGCTCACGTTGCACACTGCATGCATATCAGTCTGGGTGTATCACAGCCTGAGGGTTCATATTCAGAAAGCCTGAGCTCATTTAACTAAATATGCATGAGCTGGCGTGTTCCTCTAAAAACAATAGTGTTAACAGTGTATTATACGTCAGGTGATGCCTTTATTTATGTTATAAATCAGAGTAAAATGACAACAAAACAAAACAAAAATCAGACATGTAGTTTATTCAGTTGAATGTGATCTTTCTGTGTAACAGGCTGTTTGCGTGTTTGGGGTTTTGGATACACTGAAGCATCATCAGGGTCCTGTGGACAAATAGGATTTATGTTACTCCAGAGTGCTTTAAGTTGAAAATCAATCTGTTAATGCAACACTTACTGATCGTTGTCCGTGCAGGTCCAGCGGAAACCTCTGGACTGAAGGATTAATATCAAATCTACAATGGATCCTTTTCTACACGATTCTCTGTAGACGAGATTTGAGGAGATATTAAATTACACAGGATTTTTTAGGAATTATTAGAGTAAAGTTTGAGGTTTTTGTTTTTTTCTGTTGTCCTATCCTGTTAATGGCATCATTTTATGCGATACTTTGTTTTCTGGGAAGAAATACAACATTTCCATGTAATGCAATGTATCTGCTGTTTTTATCCTCACATAAAGGGTCCCTCTAGGTCGGTCACCACCTTTATGTTGACATAATTCACCCTTTTTGGATTCAGGCAGTCCAGTTCAACACTTCCAAACATGCTGTAAGATATAAAAAGAAGATTATATTACACATAAAATATGCCAAAAATACTAAATAATATTCATTTTTTATTCTTTTTTTTTACCTTTTCCTGTTGAAGGCGTTATCAATAGAGCCATTCAGTAACACAGTGATGTTGCCACATGCCATCTCTGCAAACTAAGAAGCGGATGAGGAAGGTCACATGAGAGCAATATTCCAGGGCTTGTTTTGGTACGGTATGTTGCCTATAAATGATGAACACAGCTGTGTGTGCTAGTGACAATAGCACGGAAAATATTCTGCAGTTTGGACGATAATCTCACATTTTGCGAGGCTTGCCTCCACAAGGAATACACAGGATGATTTCTGCACGCTGACCACTCCGGACAAGAAGTGAAATCGAAACCTGTGTGTCAAAAATCACAGCTGTCAGTTAAAAAAATAAATAAAAAAATAAAGCGATTACTTTGACAATATTCAAATTAAACATGAGTAAACATGCTTAGGTGATTGTATTGATGCAGGTCTGCTCTACTCATACCGGTTAATTCTGAACAGACAAAACATGTTGGGAGCACATCTGAGATGAGATGAGATGAGATTCAACTTTACTGTCATTGTGCCGAGTACGAGTACAGAGACAACGAAATGCAGTTAGCATCCATCCAGAAGTGCAAAAACAGCAGAAAGTGCAGAGTATGTGCAAATGTACACCATAAATAAGAGTATAAAGAACAAGTATGGGAAGTGCACTAGATGAGTGCGAGTGCAATATGACAGTGAAACAGTATGAAAAATACACTATAGCGCTAAGTAAATTAGGGGAGTATGATTACACTACATATGATTATACTATGTCAGTATTTTACACTATATATATACATCTGCAGTGATGACATTTCATTTGAATCCCATCTCATCTTTTTTCACATCTTCTCTGATTTTTCAGAGATGCCAGAAATAAGGTGTAAACACGGCACGTTGGAGTCTCGTTTCTGGCAACGAAGCAGGACGCTCTGTGACTGAAACGTGAAGCCAATGTGGAAATGACTTAAACATGCATCCTCTCTAAAGTCCACCAGAGGTGACTTTTCACTCCTTTTTTTTCTCTGTTTTTGGTCTTCACCATCTCCTAAAGTCTCTTTAGCTGTTAAATCCTCCATTATGTTCATCAGGTACTCAGTTGTTTCCCTTTTGGTATCTCATATCACAAAGCTTGATTGCATAAAAAATGTCATAACTAAGTTACTACAGTGGTTCTCAAAATGATAATCAAGACCCAAATTTACCGAAATCCTCCTTTCGGCCACACCAGATGAGGTCATTGAACATGTAGCCAACCAGTGTGTCCTCCAGGGTCCAGAAGTCAGATACAACAGCTGCATAGCTGTGCATCAGTGTCCTGGTTTTACTCCAGAAGAGGAACTAATCAGAAAAACATTAAATTAACATTATATATTATCTATATATAACAATATATAGATTTTTTTCCCCCTGTGATAATGATGTATAAATTATGATCATATGACGTTTTACAGCTGAAAATCCGAGCCTCGCTCACCCTGTCACAAACCCAGGTTTGTGGCATCACATGAAACATCCGATGATAATCCTCCACTGTCACATTACAAGGTGACTGACGGACAACCGCCTCCTCAAACTGTCTCCAGATCTGCTCACAGTCATACCTACACGTAAAAAAATATAAAAAAAACACATAAACATGTCATTTTTACAGTCTGTCGGAAAACCTCGGTGTGACTCCACTTCAAACACATGTCAGCGAAGTCATCCAGACTGCGTTTCTACCATCTCAAGTACAGTTTTAAAGATACCGAATCCATCATACGTACTTTTATTTCCTCATGATTAGATCACTGCAACGGCCTCTCAACAAAACAGACCACGTTACTCCTCGTTATTGTCCCTACTCTGGCCTGTCGGTTGGTTTTAGAATTGATTTTAAGATCCTACTTGTTACGTTTAAAGCTCTCCGTGGCCTGGACCCACATTACATCTCAGAGTTACTCTCCCCCTTGTCAACCTGCACACAGTTTGAGGTCCTGAGGCAAGAAAATGTGTATTCGGTATTTTATTCTGCCCTTTGTTCCTTGTCCTTAACACCAACAGGATAACAGATAGTAGTGCATCAAATTACTGGTTTTTGAATCCTCATGTACTTGTTTATTTTTTTTTTTACAATTATAATAAAAAAAGCCTCGACAGTGATTCTCCTCCTTCTTCTTTGTAGACGTTGTGATTGTACAACACAGGTGACAACTGTACCGCAACGACACATGACACGAGACATATGATACCACTGAACTTAACAATAATACATCAGGTCATGAATTTCCTGTCTATT